>CM045082.1:16785658-17385658 GCA_024542945.1 allo-octoploid hybrid of Carassius auratus x Cyprinus carpio | reverse complement strand
GAAGATTACATGAAGATGTGGAGCAGACTGATGAAGCCACACATGAAGGATCTCAGGGCAGGTCAGGGCTATATACACACTCGTGTTGTGCAGGTCAGTTGGGCCAAACTCCCAATGTGCAGACTTGGAATGCCAGGGCCTCATCCGTAGTGCTGTATAAACACATACTGGAGAAACACATAGTTCTAGTACACTCAAAAACCTCCATCCCTTGGGTACGGTGTTTCCTCTAGGCACTGCGAGAACCAGCACAAACATTGAAACATACCCCAAAGTGTTGCAACCTTCTTGGAGGTGATATAACAGGCAGAGGAACAATCAAGTAACTAAACACAGTCAATTCCAATCTCATTGTATTGCAAATCATTGCCAGATCCTTAAAAAGACCAACTGATCGACCATTGCAGTTCTTTCATTAATAAACTGTGAATATCCCCCTTTACAGTAAATGGATAAGTCCAGGGTCCACAACCTCATATTCTGACCCATTCCAACCAGCCCAGGGGCCAATCAGATGAAATCAATACCAGTAGTGAAGCTCTTGCTCTGTCACTGCACACATCAAAAGAACAAATCAATGGTGGGCTGCTAAATCTCCAGATAAAAAGAACACACATGACGTGCGGGTGGGGCATCCAGGCACTGACTGATGCGACACAAACTTATTACATGACTCTTGAGTTCAAATGGAAAACAATTCAGCTGATGAGATACAGCTATTCATGTGTCCTGAGAAGACATACAAACTGAGGTCCTACAAACACTATGCCACACTGGCTGAACTGGAGTCAGCAGTTCCCAGCATGGAACTTTACTTTGGGAAATTCTGGTTATCTGCAGTAGGTGATTGTGACACATTTCTTGATCAAATTCTTTTGTTGGTACTGGCACAATATTTCTGTCAAACAAACAGTACTAAGCTTAACCCCCAAGACTTTTTTTCCAAATCCAGCCACTTAGAATGGAAAAGATCTGGCAGACTTCAGCAAATCCACTGCCCAATCAAATTTTGGTCCAGCCTAGAATCTTTATACACAGTTTTCCTTTCCAGGTAGACTGCTTCAACTGACTCACAAAGACTGCGCAGAAACCAGCCAATCAGATTGCAACCATGCAGTGTTTTCAACTAGCTGTTGCCCTTTTGGAAGCATATATGCTCCCAACACTATGTGAACAAACTGTGGGCATGCATTCTGATGCCAAGACTACAGCCAAAGCATTAAAATTAGTTCAAGCCTGACCCCAGCCCTAATTCAAACCAAATCAAATGGTTGAATGTAATCTTGCTCCAGCAACATATACTTCCTGGCAAAATCACAGTCAAATTTCATTAAACCAACAGGAAAGACTGAGATTTCCTACTTCAAATCTGAAAGTGTAGATACAAACACAAAAAACTGAGTCATTGAAATAACAAAATAATCTGATAATCATTCTGACAAAAACTGTGTGTGAACCGTGCACAGGCGAACAATTCTAATGTACGGTGACGGCTGTGGTCAGGACATGAATGCTAAAGCTATGCAGAGCATTCAGATGCTATCACAATTAAATTCAGCTGGCCAAATGAAAACTCATGAAAATGAAAGTGACAGGAAGTGGCAGGAAGTCAGTGCAACAGACAGCATTCCATAGATTTTGTGTAGGGAAAAAAAATTGCTAACAAGATATTGCTATTCATTCATCGAGTGTTGGTTAAGTTACCTCTACCTACTGAAGAGAAAGAAGATATAATTTTTGAATTACACACTTCAAACCTATTTCTTATGCTGATGCATTGTAAAAATTTAATGTACTCAGTAAACACTTTACAGTATACCATAATGATTACTACGGTTATTGTTCCTATTGTAAAACAATAAAATTTAAAAAAAAGAAGATCTAATACATTAAAATGAGACCTCCTTCAAACAGTATAAAATGCTGTTTATTAATAAATTAATTTAGTTAGTTATTTAATACTTTTAACAATATCTATACTAAATAGTTTGACTTTTTTTTTTTTTTTTTACTGTAAGAGTCACAGTTTGTGTGACAGTGTGAGCGCCTTCCATGTGTTTGACCCACTGCAGATAGAGCAGGTGGCAGCATCTTAACACAGATGTGCTCTGGGCATGTGTAACATAGATCAACACTACCTCAAGAACACTATTCCCACTGAGAAACATGCTCACTCTGCCCATCCACCCAGTGTTAATGAGAAAGAGGGGCGATTTAGACTGGAGTAATTTATACCAGATTATCAGTCTCCTTTCTCAAAGAAAGGCTGGAGCTCTGAGAGCTTTATAGAGAGAAATGTCCATCTCTAGAGTGGTTTCAGGTCAGGAACTGGAACACTTGGTTTACGGAAATCTATTGGATTAGAGATTTCAGATCTTACTGCACTTTCCCTAAATCCCTGCTAAATGAACCAGACTGGACCAGCAAGACATTTCCATACTGGTCCAGGATGCAGACGTGAAGCCAGTTGACCAATGAAGCCTTTGCAGAGAAACCAGTATCCAAACTACAATGGCAGAAAAGACTCTGCTCTGTGCATACTGTGCTCTGCAGTGATTTTATGGGTGTTTATGGCATTGCCTAATTTGCATAATTCCTTCAAACCAGGATCTAAAACAAAAAGTAAGGCAAACAAATTAGTCAATCCATATATCAGTGTCAAACCATTTTGTGCAGAGCATCGAACAGTGCATTTCCCAAATATGTTAGAATGGAGGGCAAGCCAAAGGCAAGCACATAGACAGAAACACATTCACATGAGAGGGAGAGACTATAGAGTGAAAACAGGGGTGAATCCACAAAATGAGAGCCAGCATCTAAGGCTCTGTCCGCCTGTTTTTCTGATCAGACAACAGAAATCAATACATATGGAAACTGAATGAGCGGGTGGAGGGCTGAAGATGCTCTGGTCCGAGATGGCACACAGAAACAGCCCTGTCAACACTGGATTATGGTTTGGTCCATTGGATTCAATGAGACAACGGTCAGATCTAAAAGGAGAGTTTGTTAAGGGCGTCTCCACAACATCTACAAAAGCATGAACCTCAATCGCTTAATGATTTGAGCAAACAATTCACAGATAAACATTAAAGGCAAGTCTATAATAGGATGTACTGTATTTCTGAATGAAACAGGATATTGAAAATGTAGAAAATGTAGGGCGGAGATTGGTTTTATTCATTAGAAACTGATTGAATCATGAAACACGAGTGATACAGTAAATTGGTGACTTTAGCCGAGAAAAAAAAAAATTAAAACAAATTAATAATATATATATATATATATATATATATATATATATATATATATATATATATACACTGTATATATTACAGATGGTGCAAGTTATTCCACTGTACAGTGGTCGATTGATATGTAATTTTTGTAGTGGCCAATGCCGGGTAGATGATGGCCAACATACTGCTGATACTATATAAGCTACTGAAACATTGAAATTAATCAAGT
This sequence comes from allo-octoploid hybrid of Carassius auratus x Cyprinus carpio, assembly GCA_024542945.1. Lineage (NCBI taxonomy): Eukaryota > Metazoa > Chordata > Actinopteri > Cypriniformes > allo-octoploid hybrid of Carassius auratus x Cyprinus carpio. Next base: position 17,382,193 of record CM045082.1, on the reverse strand, counting down.
GCTACAGTTATTAGCTAATGTTTAGCTAATCTTTATAAAAGATAAGTCAACAACACCCCCCTAAAACGGCTCGTTCTAACACGCCCCCACATCTCTACGTCACTATGTGGGAAGATTTGCATAACGCCGCCCAAATGTTCACGCAAAGAAAGAAGGCGTAACTTTTATTCTCTCTGTTGCTGCCATGTTGTGGAGTCGCTGTGTGTTTCGTTGTGAAAGCAAAACTACTTTGTTTGGCCTTCCAAAAGAGGACACGGTTAGAAATCAGTGGTTAAGTTGTATTTACATCACTGTTCCAGAACATTTCAACCAAAATAGTCAGATGTGTGCAGCGCATTTTATGGAGGATAAGGACTGTTTCCTGAACCAGTAGCCTGCAAAGCGTCTGTGGCACAACGCTTCTGACTCACAGCCTGTAAGTACGTTTTTTTATATTTAAGAATTTGTCAATGATGATTCAAATGCGAGTTTTGAGCAGTGCAGAGTAGCACTTGTTGTTTATTGTTTCTCAGATCACAAATGCAGACATGGCTTTATGTTTACGCAGCGCGATACGCAACACGTAAAAAGACAGTATAAGTCATTATAATCAGTAATTATGTCAAATGCAATCAACAAATGCCTTGTTTTATGTTACAATAATGTTGTATTGATTAAATTCAGTTCTTTTAAACTTTCTATTCATCAAAGAGACACAGAATTCAAAGCTTCCAAAAGGTGACCTCATCTGGGGAACACCAGAATATATGTGTGTGAGTGAGAGAGTGGAGGTGTAAAAGCAAAGAGCAGCAGGGAGTTAATTACCCTACATGGCACTGGCGTCCTCACAGGGGGCAGGGTGACAGAGGAAGGGAGACACAAAGAGAGAGAGAGAGACAGGGAGAGACGCCCTCATTAGACATGGAGACCTAGATGGAACAGAATAACAGGCCCACCTGAGACCACCGAGCACAATAAACCCCTGGGGGCATCTAATAAGTGTCAAGAGAGACCGGAGCAGGTACAGTCCTGCACCTGTTCATGCTCTACAAAGAAGGACTTTGAAGAACTGATGCATATTACTATACATACCCTATATCTTTATGTGTCTTGGGAGTGATGTAATTGAAGTAGAACACTGGTTTCACTCATGTTAAACAGCAAGCGGAGGACTCCAGGGTGATAATGATTTAAACAAGCTTCATCACAGGCGTGAACACAATTGGACCCCACAATTAATCATGAGGGACACCAAATGTGTGGATAATGGATCACATCGCTCTTTCATGCATATAAACAATGCAATTACACACTGTAATGTTTAGGTTTGCCAGTGGCACTATATAGAATGACTAGACAGACATAATGCCACTGCATTTCATTTTCTCCTAGTAGGTTGCCTACCAAGACCGAATTTTAAAAAAACATGTTGCCAATGGGAAGCTGAAAAGGTATGAAACATAATTTTGCTTCCTTTTAAGACAAAATATTACTCATTCACAATTAGTTTTTCATATCTAGTTTTTCCATGCAAGATGGTTAGGAAGTTGACACAGAAGAAAGATGGCTATGTAGGCAGCTCACCAGGTTTTGATGCAGAGCTACTGTCTGTATAACACATTAATATAACAAATATTACTGTACTGAACTATAAAAGTAAATCACAGTGTTTAAACTGTAATCTTAAAACTATAAAGTGTACTGATAGTAGTGCAATGAAGCTTTCTGGAGCTCAAACGCTGTTAACTCAAGAAGGCATTATTTAATGGTGTGGATAAAAGCTTTTTTATGAGTCTGCTGGGGACTTTTCACGCAGCTGCTGAGAACTTCAGTTACTGTTTAACTTTATAACTAGGGAGCAGTAAGGCGCACTGGACTGAGACAACCAAGGCCCAAAAACTGTACCACAGCATCACGGTTAGTGATTCTGAGGGAAGTGTTTTCTGCATTTAAAAACATGACCCATAAGGCAGTGGAATGAAAAACACAAGGTATAGAAATGCAAATAAATAATTGTAACTTAAGCACCACGTTTCTTGAATACCAAGAAAGCACAATGGTCAAACGCCTCCATCTAGCATACCCTGTATCCTTATACAAAAACAATAGAAATGCATCACAGTTGAATGCAAGAACACGTTCTGTGTGAACATCACCTTAATGTTGTTAAGAGTTTCAGAAGACATTATTCAAACGAGCCTATTGCTTTAAACTTCAGACCTTATCAGTGATGTTTTTATCAAACAGCTGAATCCACACAAAATCTAACATGCAAAAAAAAGCACTGTTCTTTTAAAGTAATGCACATTCCTTCAAAACAATGCACTGTTACTTCCAAATAATGCATTGCACTTTTGAAGAAATGCACTGATCCTTCAAAGTAACGTTCTGTTCCTTCACAGTAAACAATTTCTTTCGAGAACTGGCTACGTTCAAGAAATAAACATAGAATTGCAATACTGAATCCCTCTGGACGCATAATAAGTGATCTGTTGATGTGTTTGCAACTGCTGTGCCCACCAACCATTTGAACCCACAGACCCTGAGCCTACTATGGAGATTACACACACACACACAAACAAACTGGTATTGCCATTACTGATAGGTTAGTCCAAGCATGCGTTATGTTCTCAGTGATGATGTAACACCACATGTCAAAGTGAACACACACAATCCAATGCTGCTCTAGTATTCTGAAGAGTGACATTATGCACTGGCAGCCTTACAACATTACTGAGATTAGATAAGTAAGGGCCGTGCTTGCCAAATAAAATAAATAGGCTACTTCATTTAATGATTGCTGTCTCAGTGTAAACAGTCACCAGCTGCTTCTAGCAAGATAATACTATGCCATGTGTTCTCCATCTCTAATATTATATATATATATATATATATATATATATATATATATATATATATATATATATATATATATATATATATATATATCAGTTCCAACCCTGCTCCATCACACCTGTCTGTAATTATCAAGTAGCCCTGAACACCTTGATTAGCTGCTTCAGGTGGGTTTGATTGGGGTTGGAGCTGAAATCTGCAGGACAGTAGCTCTCCAGGAGCAGGGTTGGAGACCCCTGAAATAGACCAATCGAAACAATATCAACATGCACAAAAATAGAAAAAATAAAAATCAGTACAAGTTCTAATCATCCTGTTGAGTTAATTTGACATCCTGCCTGCACTACAAGAGTGTCTGACTGAAGCACTTGTCCTGTCATGAGCTGTAGATGGTGCAGGCCTTAATGTCCTTTTAATTGCGCTTTCACAATTCTCTTAAAGAAACTAAATGATTTACCTCGAAAACTGATGTCCCGGCTGGATTTTTCTTCTCATCTTGGTGCTTTGATGCAGCCCAATGCGTTGCCATTATTTCATTTCAGAGCACAAAGGCAGAGGTCCTCTGGAGCCCAACATTGAGATGAGAGAAATCGAAGTGATATATTCCCAATGATCTAATCCACACCGTCCAATCTCTTCATGCCCGTCCACTGTAAGATCCTGCGACCAAAGAAAGGTTACTGAAGAGGGCACAATGTAGGACAGAAATAAAGATAAGTGACACTGTCCCCTGTGAGAGAGGAGATCTACCCCAGTCAATCGTTACCAACAGGCCCATTAGTAAAGTATGGAACTGTAGAATAGAGTTCAACACTTTTTTATTATTATTCAGAATAATGGCATAACAATGAATTTTTAGAGTAGAGAACGATAGAACAGAGTAAGAGATTTGAATGTGTTTACTTTTATTCCTTTAGCAAACACTCTTCGAAGCTTTTCCCATGTTTACTAATAAGTAAAATACAGATAAATATAGACTGGAGTTTAGAAAAAGGTAAACTATAGAGTAGAATAGTACAACAAAGTATGAAAATCTACAGTAAAGAATGGTAACGTATACTACAGCATAGTAAAACAGCAGGATAGCAAACAAAACTTAGGTTATTAAACTTACGCAATATTCGGATATTCAGGTAATGCCAGACTATATTATTGAGATAATTAATCAGAATTATTATTTGATCTGCTTAAAACGCCTCAGTGTACCGACGCAAGCTTGTCATCTGACATGCTGCACTACCATTTTTCATTTCGAGTCCAGTTCTCTGCACACCATGTGTTTCTATGGCGCGATCTGTGGTATTTGAGAGACATTTCTAAACCAGTGGAGAGCCAGTCCCGATTTAACATCATGCGCTGTCATGAGCTGAAAATCTGCCCTTTGAATACATGCAGGATGTTTAATAACAAGGAGTGTTTACTAGCAGTGTTTATTACTGAGGGTGGTAAACAATCATAAAAGCATCATCTCGATCTGAATGTCCTCCGCTCATCTAACCATCATCTTCACTTCCCTGTATGTTTCTCCTTTATTTTTGACATGGCAACAATATCTAACAATAGTATGACAGAGAGGGTCAGTAAAACACCTACCTGATCCAGTTATTAAATGACCATGAATTATAATGCATCGTTTCTCTGCCAAACACCCGATTAATATCCAAATATCCGATGCGTTGCAATCGATTTTCAATCTATCGACCAAAGATAATTTACAGTATTCCATAGCCAAATGAGCAGCTTCATAATGAAAGAAAACCCCACAGAAATCACAGATTCTAGCTCATACTGACTCGAAGAATGACTAGCGTTTAAAACGCAGCGCACGTATGTATCAACGATTTGTACGCGAACAGTTTGATCTCGGTTACTTCCAGTTGGCGGCGCGACAGATACTAGTGTTGTCCGATTCGCGAACGAGTCATTATTTTGAATCGGTTCTTTCATTTGATTCATTTGAACCGATTTTTAAAGCGTTCAGAAATAACTTCACAATTCACTTCACTGTAGAATCTTGGAAAGAAGCTGAAGACAGGTACCTGGCTCTCACAAAACTTTACCATGGTAACCATAGTCTCCGCCAAAATAGTTAAATATCAACAATAAAAAAAAAAAAATAAACATCCTGTTTGAGGATGTCATATATTGTGATTTTACAGCAGTAGCCTAACAATGAATGTAACAATTGATGAAATCTATATTTTCCAAAGTAAATCTTCCAGGGGTTGACATGAACAACACAGTAGCCTACACAACCTTAACCTTGTAAATAGCATAGTGACAATCACTACTATTACCTAACTAAAAGTCTACTTAATACAGAAGCAATAATTAAAAATAAATAAATAAATAAATAAAAAGAATAATTTAAAAAAGTCTCTCGGAGACGTTGGTAAATTGGTGAATCGGTTCCTTTGAATTAGCTCACGAATCATTCAAACGAACCGACTCGCTTAAAGACTCGGATTTCCCAAAGCAAAATACGTTTGTTACATTGACTGGCGTTCGGTCACTCTGAAGCCCCTCCCCTCCTGACTGCCCGCCGGCCTGTTGTCCAATAGGATGCGAGAATCTGATATGCTTGTCGACTTCAACCAACAAGATTTCTTCTTACATAAGAGGCACATGCGTATGTATTCTCTGCTCAATTACTTACTGTCACTGTGTATTAATGCGGATTGTGAGTGCTTGTGTAATTCACTAGTGGCTCAGAAACCTGCTTTTAAAGCCTGATTTTACACTCTGTTGATGTTCTACCGCCAGCAGTAAATGTTTTAGAGATATTATCAAGATCATGCTGTAAACATTTTGTTCTCTTGAAAACTTTTTTTTGGAAGTAATTGACATTTCCGATCAGTCAATTTATCTTTTTTTCTGTTGGGTTTAATTAAAATAATCAGATCGTCTTCCAAGAGTTTATTCCAAATGCTAGTTCTTGGCAGTATTTTATGTAATCATGATTAAACAAATCCAGTACTTCAAAGCAGCGGCGGTAGTATTACCAGCTAGAATGTTTTCAGAAGTCACAAGTTGAGCACATTTGAAAACCTGACGTTATAATACCTGAATTTACCTGAAATTAAACTATTATGCAGTTTTAGTAATATTCTAAGCTTTGTATGCTCATAGTGTACACACTTCCTTCCAAAATAAATCTCACATGTTTGCCATAACCAGCTGGACATGCATCTTTTCAGAGAAAATGGCAGCTCACGATACCACAACAATATTTCTAACATCCCAATGTAATCTTTTTGGGTTTAAAGAACATTTCCAGTCTCAAACTCCATTATAGTGACACAGAGCATGGATGCAGCGTGAAGCTTTAGGACAAAAGCAATGGAAGGCAGTGTTTTGTTTGCCTCTTTCCACCACAATGCATCAGGAACAATAGGACAACTCTTGTGACCCATTCTGAAATAAAAGGCTGCTGAATCTCAAAGAGCAGCTTTTCTCCTATTGTTTTGAAGGCCTGGTGCACTATTGACCAACACAATATAAGGTTTACTAGCATTTGGTAAGATATCCTAGTTGATAAAACAACAACAGCAACAATACTATTACTATTATATTAATAATGTGAATAATAAAAATGTTCATTTGTTGATCTCCATGTTGACCGGCAGTAATTCGATTAGCTGCATTCAGCATGTTACTTGCCAGTTTTTCATTTCTTTCAGCATACATTTAATGCTGAGATCAATTAAAAAGGATATGTTTAATGAGAGGACTAAGAAAGATGTTTTTTGTTGTTGTTGTTGGTGTTTTTTTTTTTAAATTTAATAAAATTTAACATAAATAAAATTAAAACAAACCTTTTGCAACCACGTGCAAACAACTGCCCACAACACCAGATCATTGCAGCACAAGCTCACTAAATATATATATATATATATATATATATATATACACACATACACACACACACACACACTACTGTGCAAAAGTCTTAGGCACGTTAGTATTTTCACCCCAAAAAATGGTGTTCGGCCAGTTATTTCTATCTTTTGCTGCATTGTGTCTGTAGAAAATATCAGTTTACATTTCCAAACATTCATTTTGCCATTCATTTTAATAATAATCTATTGAGATTTTTGAATGCAAAAGCAGTCTGACAACAGCCGGTGCTCCACATGGAGATCTGATCTCACCATCATCGAATCTGTCTGTGATTACATGAAGAAACAGATGAAACTGAGACAAACTAAATCCAGAAGAACTGTGGTCATATCTCCAAGACACTTGAAGAAACCTTCCTGCAAAGCTACCTGAAAAACAATGTGCAGGTGTACCTGGAAAAAAAAATGTTTTAAATGCAAAGGTTGGTCACACCAAATATTGATTTGATTTAGTTAATAGAAGTTAATTGATAAATAAAATCCATTTATGACAATATTTTTGAAAGCATCCTTATTTTACAGCATATTTACACAAGTGCCTAAAACTTCTCACAGTAGCTTTGGAGGCAGGTTTCTTAAAATGTCTTGAAGACGTTGCTACAGTTCTTCTGGATTTAGTTTGTCTCAGTTCCTTCATGTAATCACAGACAGATTTGATCGGATCTACATTTGGAGCACCGACTGTTGCATTCAAAAATCTCACTACTTGTTGATTATTATTTAAATTAATGGCAAAATTAATGTTTGGAAATGTAAACTGATATTTTCTACTGAAGCAAAATATATAAATAACTGGATAAAACCACTGATCTATAATAACAAGTGTTTATTCCTGCCTTGCAAATGCATTTATATTTATAATTTTTTTAATAACGACATCTCTTAATCTTCGGCAGAAAAGTGAATTGCACTGACTCTCTCAAGAAGTGAATCCAAATTATGCTTTGCTGATGCTTATCACACGTTCCCTGTGATTGGCTGTTTGCTGCACATGTCACACGTTCAGGAGCACGCGCTCCAGAGTTAATCACAAAATCTGGTTTAAACTCTGAGTTGGGAGAGAAGGTTTATATCGAGCTTTTTGAGCTCAGTGAACCTGATCTTAACCAGGTTGGCTTTATAGGGTTTTGTCAGCTCAAAACTTACTCTGCAACTCTGAGTTTGTTCATCTCGCTTCGTGCTACAGACCACTGGTGAAAATATCAAGTCAACAGTACCTTTAGAAATAAATTTACTCAGCAAAATGGTGACGTGTTCAATACTTATTTTACCCGCTGTATATATACAGTGTGTGTGTATATATATATTTGTATGTATATGTGTATATATATATATATATATATATATATATATATATATATATATATATATATATATATATATACAGTACAGTACAGGTCAAAAGTTTGGAAACATTACTATTTTTAATGTTTTTGAAAAAAGTTTCTTCTGCTCATCAAGCCTGCATTTATTTGATCAAAAATACAGAAAAAACAGTAATATTGTGAAATATTATTACAACTTAAAATAATATATTTCTATTTGAATATACTTAAAAAAAAAAAAAAATTTATTCCTGTGATGCAAAGCTGAATTTTCAGCATCATTACTCCAGCCTTCAGTGTCACATGTAACATCCAGTCTATCACATGATCATTTAGAAATCATTCTAATATTCTCATTTATTATGAGTGTTGGAAACAGTTCTGCTGTCTAATATATTTGATGAATAAAAGGTTAAAAAGAACTGCATTTATTCAAAATATTTTTTTTTTATAATATATATTCTAATAATATATTGTCTTTACTATCACTTTTTATCAATTTAACACATCCTTGCTGAATAAAAGTATTGATTTTATTTAAAAGAAGAAAGAAAAAAATTACTGACCCCAAATTACTGTCCAGTAGTGTATATTGTTATTACAAAATATTTATATTTTAAAAACATAGCTTCTTTTTTTTTTTTTTTTTTTTTTTTTTTTTACTTTTTATTCATCAAAGTATCCTAAAAAAAAGTATCACATGTTCTGAAAAAATATTAAGCAGCAGAACTGTTTCCAACTTTGATAATGAATCATCATATTAGAATGATTTCTAAAGGATCATGTGATAATGATCCTAAAAATTCAGCTTTGCATCACAGAAATAAATGATAATTTAAAGTATAATAAATTTAAAAACAATTATTTTAAATTGTAATAAAATATCACAATATTAAATTTTGTTTCTGCATTTTTGATCAAATAAATGCAGGCTTGATGAGCAGAAGAAACTTCTTTCAAAAACATTAAAAATAGTAATGTTTCCAAACTTTTGACCTGTACTGTATATATAAATATATATATATATATATATGTATGTGTGTGTGTGTGTGTGTGTGTGTGTGTGTGTGTGTGTGTGTGTATATATAAATGGCACAGTCTGATAGTTCTAACTCAATCTGACCTATATATATATTTTTTTTTTTTCCCAACATTTTATGTAACAGCTTCATTCCAAAATGGATTAAATTAATTATTTTCCTCAAACAATAACAAACAATAACCCATAATGACAATGTGAAAGAAGTTTGTTTGAAATCTTTGCAAATGAAAAAAAAAAAAATAAAAAACGATTCACATGTACATAAGTATTCACAGCCTTTACCATGACACTCAAAATTGAGCTCAGGTGCATCCTGTTTCCACTGATCATCCTTGAGATGTGTCTACAACTTGATTGGAGTCCACCTGTGGTAAATTCAGTTGATTGGACATGATTTATAAAGGCACACACCTGTCTATATAAGGTCCCACAGTTAACAGTGCATGTCAGAGCAAAAATCCAAGCCATGAGGTTCAAGGAATTGTCTGTAGACCACCATTACAGGATTGTATCGAGGCACAGATCTGGGGAAGGAAGTGAATACTTTCTGGATGCACTGTATAGTCACTGTAGTCAAATTATCATTCAAACTTAATGGTGAAGCGATGATTTTCTTTTAGTTCACTGATAGAAAGTTTTGCTTAATGGGATAGTTCACCCAAAAATGAAAATTCTGTCATTACTTACTCAAATTACTCACCCTCATGTCATTTCAAAGACCTTTATTCATCTTTGGAACACAAATTAAGGTGTTTTTGATGAAATCCAAGAGCTTTCTGACCCTCCATAAACAGCAAGAATTCTACCACGTTCAAGGTACCAAGAATATTGACAAATTAGTGCATGTGACATTAGTGGTTCAACCGTACTTATAGGAAGCTACAAGAATAGATTTTGTGTGGGGGGAAAATACTAAAATAACAACTTTACTCAACTAATAATGAGCAAAGGTGTTACAGGTTTTGAATGACATGAGGTTGAATAATTAATGACAGAATTTTAATTTTTAGGTGAACTATCCCTTTAAAGACATTTCAGTAGTTAAATTAATTGTATAGTTCAAATGACAAAACTGTGATATGTATTCATCAATAATTGTTTATTCCCCCAATTACTGACTTTCACAAAAAGTTAGAATGTAAGTTTATGAAATATAGCCTCAACACAAATCATTTAGTTCAACCCACAAACCAGGCCATTGGCACCTACTGAGAAGTGAAATTGTATCCTCTGTCCCATAGCATACATGTGAAGGTGCAGTGTTTCATTATTGTGTCTTTTGTATGTAGTCTTTTTCTTACCATGCTCCTCTGGTGATGTTGTACCTCAGAGACCCAGCATGAGACACTCACCCATCTCTTTGTCTGTCATTCAGCAGATCTTGTTTTAGGCTGCTGGGAGAGAGGCCGCCAGGTTCCCACAGAGGTGTGTAGCGTTTTATCAGCTAGGTAAGTTAACCGTTCCTAAGTGCTGATGTTTGATAAGAGCAAGCGAGTCACAGCCAAGCCAACAAAGAGTGACTTTGTCAGTTCTGTCACATAGACCCAAAATGCCATTTTATTCAGGGGGACAAGAGGTGGATTTTCCTCCTCTGTAATCTGTAGCCATACATCGGATACTCGAGCTGGAACTAAGAGTGCTCTGTTAGTCTTTCACTTACATGTGGGGCATTAAGCCCATAACACCTATACTGAGGCCTGTAATATTGTACTGTATAGAAAAGCAACATGATACATTGTACATTGTGAACTTGAGATTTGACTTTGCCTTTTCCTTCTATCTTTTGTAGCTGCACAAAGCTGCATGTTAAACCTTTTGAAAATTACAAACCAGTCGCAGCGTACTGTGTCTATGAGGGAACTCATAAAGCACTTTTCTCTGGCCTGCTTTTTCATGTTTTCCTACAGACTTAGCTTTCAGCCCATATAGAAAATGGAAAATATATCTAGAAAAAGAAAATATATTCCTTATATATTAATGATCAATATATTAAATTATTTAATGTATATTAAATATACAGAATAATATATTGTGCTAATAATATATTACAATATATTGAGTAATACATGGGGAATTTGCTGCTTTTCAGATCTTGAAAAATATGCAAGTAATATATTTACTTATATTCAATAATGCACTTTTTATATAGATGTTCATGTGATAAAATATAGTACTGTGTTTTGTTGTATGTGCAATATATGCACAGTTGTGAGGAAACGATAGATAGATAGATAGATAGATAGATAGATAGATAGATAGATAGATAGATAGATAGATAGATAGATAGATTGTCAGACCATTTAATCTTTAAACAGAAATAAGCCTCACAGTCTGTAAGATAATAATGCACTTATCTACATGCATTATGTCCCACTAACTGATCTAATGAAATAAAACCTTTTGTGTCTCCAGTGCAGCACTGCATTCTCTAGACATGAGGTGCAGTAACTGATGGCAGATGGTGGCTGTTGGCATTTGTACCCGCCTGGCGCACAGACTGAGTAACGGAAAGCTCGGTGTGAGGCACAAACAGCTCTCACTCGACACTTTAAACCAACCATGTAGGACAATATCATAACCAGACTCAAAAAATTATTTTTTGACAGTGGATTAGTCCATATAGTTTCAGATATAATGTCACATATAAGAAGAATCATTGTAAGGTCACCTTGGGTTGTGTTATCTAATGCCCTTGAAGGTGTTAGCATCCGTTTTGCTTACTTACTGAATTCAAGAGCCAGACTTTTCAAGCGGATTTCCTGTAGGACAGAAGATCTAAAGCAGATGAGCAGAAATTATTTTTTTCAGGGTTCTCAGGGAACATCAGCTTTGAGTTCTGTATTAGCGCAGTAAATTTCCAGTGAATTCATTGAGACGTGAGATAACCACAGCAGGTTGTAAAGTAAATCAAACCCTGATGTTGGTTTTGTCTGGTTGTACATTGACAGAGGTCAAACACCAGGCAAAACACTGGGAAAACAGCACCATCCAAAGTTTCAACAGAAATTTCTAATAAATCATCTTTATTCAGGGCTTTTCAGATGTTCTTTATTTAACGCCAGTTTGTAGTGTGCAAATACATCTTTCTGGAACCCAACAAAAAAGCTGAAGGCATGTGTTATTTATTTTGTTTGTCGTCATATTGTTTTGAACATAAGATATACATGATTTTTGGTGTCCTTTGTAGAAGACATAAGTACTCAGTTACAAAGAAAATAAGGCATTGTTTTCTTAATTAATATTCTTCAATAGCATTACCTGTAACACTCCTCTGTTTCTTTCTTTTTTTTCCTTCTTTTTTTGCAAAGATAAGGTTTAATCAATTTTATCCACTGACCAGCTACAACATTAAAACCACTTATATTGTGTAAGTTCCTTTCGTGCTTCTAAAACAACTTTGATGTGTCAAGGCATGGACTCCACAAGACCTCCGAATTTGTCCTGTTTCTAGCACCATTAGCAGCAGATCCTTTAAATTCTGTAAGTTGTGAGTTAAATCTTTTGTAGCCTCTAAAAGGTGGTTAAAAAAAAATATTATAGATATTTTGGCAAAATAAGAAATAATAAGAAAAATGTACACATCTCCATTCTGTTCAAAAGTTTTCACCCCCCAGCTCTTAATGCATGTTTTTTCCTTCTGGAGCATCAATGAGCATTTGGACATTCTGTAATAGTTGCATATGAGTCCCTCAGTGTGAAAAGATGGATCTCAAAATCATACAGTCATTGTTGGAAGGGTTCAAATACACAAAAATGCTGGAAAACCAAATAATTTTCGGGACCTGAAGGATTTTTCTGAAGAACAGCAGGCAGTTTAACTGTTCAGGACAAACAAGGGACTTATGAACAACTATCACATTCAGGTAAGAACACATTAATAAGAATCAAGGAGATGTCAACTTTTGAACGGGGTCATTTTTATAAATTCAACTATTATTATCTCTTGTACTACATGTAAACATCTTTTATGTGAAATAGTGGCATGGATGGTCTGTCAAACATATATCTTCTAAATAGGACAAAAATGAACAGCTTGGCTCTTATACAGCATATAAAATGGCACACAGTAAGTCTGTTTTCCACATCATATCACGTTAGTACTGCGATGTGTGACTTTACCCAATTCATGCAAAATATATTATATTACATTTCAAACATAATTCAGCATGTCAGTTACAAATATCAGATTTGAGAGATCAGATTTATCTCTGATTTGAGATCACAGTAATCTTGCAAAATGAGTTTTTCATCTGTTATGGTAATGTAAATGTCCATTCCTCTTGAAAGAGGAGTTTCCCCATCTCACTGATGACACAGATGTGCTGTGAAGGGGAAGAAATCGCTTACGTGAGTCGAGCAATAAATAAAGCAGAAAATAAAACTGTAGAAATAACGCAGCAAAATGTTTGCTTCTGCTTGTCTGCAGTTTGTCAGAAAGATGTTTTCCATCACATTTACAGCTGCAGGAGGGTCATGATGTGTGAGGCTGATTAGAGTTTTCTAGGAAAGATGAATGCTGTGCTGCATGCCAGATTTCATTTGGATGTTCACCAAGTCCTGCTCAACACTCAGCAATGACATTCAGGCTACAGGTTTAGATGACTGTGAGATTCATGTCTTATATAATGTTGTAAGCTTTGATGTTGGTAGGCCTTTTTATGCAGCCTTAAACCTTTTCCTTTTTTTACTGGCAATAATTTCAGATTTTTGGTTGTGCTGTGTTTTGATGTATTTGAAATAAATTAAGTTTAACTTTAAAGACAACTTTAAAGGTGATTTTCTCAATATTTTGATTTTTTTTGCACCCTCAGATTCCAGATTTTCAAATAGTTGTATCTCAGCCAAATATTGACCTACCATAACAATCCATACATCAATGGAAAGCTTATTTATTCAGATTTCAGATGATGTATAAATCTCAGTTTAGAAAAATTTACACTTAAGACTGGTTTTGTGGTCCAGGGTCATATTTTACGAGGAGGCGATATTGTACAAATTCATACAATCTGATGGTACTGAAATGATTTGTACAAAGGAGTGTCTATTTACACTATTTAACTTGCTGGCAGAGGCTGTTTAAACTAACTCCACCCACCAACTTGTGGTGTAACAAATGTAACAACATTACAAAAAAGGCCTGCTGATGGAACAGTTCCAGTGGTACGTGGTAAATCACGGAGCAGTGACTTTTTGACGCGATCAACCTGTTAAAATCTGCCTTTTACTCCTCCTCCTCCCTTTTCACAACACATATCAAACTGGAAAGGCATTTATTTTCAATAAAATGAATGAAGAAAACAAAGTGCCTCATGGGTGTTTATCAGTTAGGGCTTGGGGTTAGGTGTAGGGATGGCTTTATTGTCCCAAGAAGAGACAATAAAAATGTAATAATTTTAATAAAAATTATTATTTAGACTCAATACATTGTTATTGCATTATATTGTTTTATAATGTACTACAATACTGAGATGAAAATATCTGCGAGTTGCACTAAGTAGTATAAATAGCATCTAACTAATTTTATTGCAAAGAAAATGCTACAAGTTTTTTTTTTTTTTTTTTGACACTTAGTGTAAATAGTGTCTATTGCCACTGCTTTTGTACAAAAAGTAAGCATCAAGTTCCATGCCTTAACCTATAATGGGGCTTAAGATGATGATAGTATGAAATAAATGACACTAATTCATACAAATTAGCCATCAATTTGCCAAACTGTAAAATAATTACGAATTGCTAAGTGAGTTGCATTTTTAGAAGGTTTAAAGGTCTGTCCACACCAAGAATAAATATAAAGATACATATAACAAAAATTATGTTAGCATCCACACCAACGCCAATATTGTTCTGTTTAATATAAGTGTGCACTGCCGTTTTGACTTCTGCTGCTTATTATTAGAACAATAATTACAACTTTATAGTTGTTGTTGTTAAAGCTACTGTCCTTGGTAAAAATGGGTCTTGAGACTTTTATTTTGAAAGATATTTATGTTTCATTGTTTCTGTTCTCTCTGCCTGTGTTTTCTTCCCGTGTTTGAGTTAGCTTCCATAGTTACTATTATATTTTCATGGTTTCTGATTATGTTCACCTGTGTCTTGTTTAGTTCCTCATTTACTTCTGAAAATATCTAGCCTTGTGTTTCTCTTCAGTTTTCTGGTTATTGTCTTAGTTTTGTAAAACTGTTTGGTTGCTGTTTTCATATTGAATTATCTTCTTGATTTAAATAAAATACTGCAGTATAAATCTTCAAACTCCTTCCTACAATGTTACAAACAGAGTTCTGGATTAAAAAAATTAGGTACCACGATACCCTGTCCAAAAAACAACAACTGTACTGTTTTGGTACTTCATAGACATGAACTTACATTGAGGTCTCTCATTGTAGTCCAGAGCATAACCCACCACGAAACGATTAGGAATAACAAAACCATCATCTGCAGAGAAACATAAATAACCAGATCACAGTAATCGCAGTCATGTTCCGATAATCTCTCTATCCCCTGCGTGATATTGTGATTCATTATGGCCCATTTCTGCAGGCCAGAAGTAGTGTTTGAGCACCCTCGATCACTCACAGTCTGGGAGCTCCACTGCCCCGTGAGGAACCCTCTTAAACCAGCAGCCTGAGTGAGGAGACACAGCAACACATTAACATCACTAACGAAACCCTCAACCTCCATTAGATCTCATTCAGAATGATGAAAATGTCACAATCTGCCTCTCTAGATTTGTTCTCAGGCTGTGCATCCTCTTACAGTGTTTTAAAGTAATTCCCCCTCTGATCTCACCCTTCAGCTTTCACCATTTGGGCTGGAAAGTCTCCATGTGCTGTAGAAGGGCTCTCATGGTCTTTCCTGTGTCCACTATTGCCTGTGAGGAAATGAATACATATACAGTTACACTGGAATGGATATATGGTGATACATGAGACAAAAGCTCTGTTCTAATAAACTGGCTATTTGATTTCTGTCTTCCTGTGGAGTTCTGCAGGTGCAGATTCCATGTGGGTTTGCTCATACTGTAAGTGATTACTTGTACTCCACATAAAGAGGAATTTTGCAAGCCATAAAAAATATCATTCTTCACATGAAGCACACAAGAAAAATTCACAATTGACCTCAAAAGAGTTTGACGTTTTGAAGCTAACAATGCATGCATTCTGACAGCTTCATGTCTTTAGTGCAGCTATAATATGATGCTTTTTATAACAGAGCTATTTTTTCAGAGTAAGAGAAAACAAGTGTTTAGCTTATAAATGAACCACACAGTAAATAAAATAAGAATGGAAATTGGCACACAACTCATAATGACAGTTTATAACAATTAACAAAACAGACCCAAAGCTTACGGGAAAAAAGATCAACAGCACTGTTTGCCTTTAATGCAACAGCTCATGTGATAGAGTGATCTACACGGGTGATTTCAGACTGGTAAATGTCTGATATGAAATCAGATCTGAAAGGAAAATACCTTTCTACTCTATTGTTTTCCAGACACAAGCCAGACTACCCTGCACATGTGCAATTTTTCATTCATTATTCATAACAACCTCTGTTTACTTCTCTCTTGTACTTACATTTCAGCTGGCTTATCATGTGTTTTTATGATTGTTTTCAGTTTTTTTTCACCTTAAATATAATTACAATTCATGATAACAATTAATAACATATCTGCATACTTTTTAAACATGCAATAAACACACACACACACACACACACACACGCACACACACATACATACATACCATCTCACCTCCACAATCAAGACATTCTGTATGGCATGTGGAGAGAGAGAGAGAGAGAGAGAGAGAGAGAGAGAGAAAATATGTCAGAATTTAAAGAATGCAAAACATTTTAAACAACATCCAAAAAAGAATCCGGATATCATCAGGAAAATGACATAGAATGAGTTACATTCAATGATTAATATAATGCCATGTTTTAATTGAGACTTTTGGTTAATTTATTCATATTTTATCCTTTTTTCATATCATAAGAACTTCATGGGTCACATATTGTCTTGTACACCTATATTGTATCTGGTATAAATGTATTTTGGACAAGCTGTAGAAATGTGATACTAAAGTCTCTAAGGAACCAAGCATCAATCACACTCATTGGATCAGATATGACATCACACTGCTGCCATGGTGATGCACAGACTATTGATTGCTGCTAATGGATATAATCAGTATGGCTGCATATCATACACAGAGGCAGATTTGTAATAATTAAGCAATTTATAATAATTAAATGTTTTTCTTTTAACTGTTTGACAGTCTATGATGTCATGATTATGCTACAATATGTGTTCTACACAGGTTAGAACTACTCTTGAACAGAAACCCTTTTTTTCCTGGTCATTTTATGATTATCAGTTTACAGCAAATATTGGATCTAAAGATCCTGTCCACTTCAGATTCTTACAGTATGTCTTTGTAGTAATATTGTGAAATTGCATTAAAATTTACCACTTATGAACACTGTAAATGTAATAAATGTATTCCTGTGATCATTACTCCAGAATCTTCAGTGGCATATGATCCTTCAGAAATCATTCTAATATGCTGATTTACTGCTTATGAAACATTTACATTTACACATTTAGCAGACGCTTTTATCCAAAGCGACTTACAGTGCATTCGGGCTATACATTTTTTTTTTTTTTTACCAGTACATGTGTTCCCTGGGAATCAAACCCACAACCTTTTGCACTGCTAATGCAATGCTCTACCATTGAGCCACAGGAACAAACACTTATTATTATAAATGTTTAGAACAACTGTGGTTCTTAATATTGCTGTGGATACTATGATACTTTTTTATTCCTGGTAGTTCAGAAATGTATCAACTTTACAAGGTCTCAGAATTCTTCTGAAGGGACAAAATGATGTGGTTTGTTGTTGAAAAAAAAAATCAGCCTTAGAAGCTGTATGTACTTTCTCACTAAACACACTAACCCATTTAACAGTCTGCTGTTCTAAGACAACCCCTGATCCAAGATCCATACAGATACACAATCTATTCATCAGACCCCCTGGCCCTGATACAGTGTAATCATGAAAATCACACACAAACTGCTACAGGGAAAATTATTACACAACTAGTTTGAATGTTCTAGGTTGTGTGTGTGTTTGTTTGTTCTGGAATTTTATACACATGACTTGTTGCAACAGATTAAGGCTGGCTTCACACTTTGTACTGAGAGCTGGTGTACTATTAAAACAAAACAATTTAATTTCTTTGCATTTATAGATAAGTTGAATGGAATCTTAACAAGGAATGTACAGTTTTTCAGTGTATGCAAAGGAAGTTGCTAGGGCATTCTGAGTAGTAGGATGTTGCTTGGTGATATGGATATTAGAGTGTTCTAATTGGTTGTTTACTGGACAAGTCAAAAGGGTCCATCTCTAAGTCTCTCTGTCTCTGATATTTTAAGGGGCTTTTGCTCTGGGTGGTTATAGGAACTCAGTTACAGGAACTAGCCACCAGCGCAGTTCCCCAGGTACTAAATTTGGTTGCATGTGCACCAGCAGTAGGAACTCTGAACTGTCATAAGCCGGGCAACAGCAATGTCATTTATGTGTGGCATTCAGTATCGTCAACAAATGGAGGACAGAGGACGGAGAAGTGACTGGACATTGGTCTCAGTCCATCTATTTTAATTTCTGATTGTAAGGTTTTGTATTGAAATTAATTGATTTTATTGCCAAACAATGAAGTACCTTTACATTTAAGAAAAGACCTGAGGCAAACCAAGCAACTTTCTGTCTGAAAGCAGGAGTTTGCAAAATATGTTCTGAATTAGTTTGCGATTCAGTTTGATTCATTCTGCAGTTCAATTATGCACTGAATAGTTTGCAGTGGTTTCTTACATGACAAGACACATTTGACAATGACAATTTAGAAAATGCCAAAGTGATATCGCCAACTACTGGCTTGTCTGTGCAGTAGTGTTTTTTTTTTTTTGAAGGCTGAGTCCATTCAGTAGTGGTTTAATTGGAGGCCGAGTCTGCGCAGTAATGGTTCATTTGGAAGCCGAGTTTGTTCAGTAGTGGTTCATTTTGAGCCAGGGTCTGCACAGTAGTGATTCATTTGGATGCTGAGTCTGTTCAGTAGCGGTTCATTTGGAGGCTGAGTCTGTGCAGTAGTGATTCATTTTGAGCCAGGGTCTGCACAGTAGTGATTCAATTGGAGGCCGAGTCTGTACAGTAATGGTTCATTTGGAGACAGAGTCTGTGCAGTAATGGTTCATTTGGAAGCCGAGTCTGTTCAGTAGTGGTTCATTTTGAGCCATGGTCTGCACAGTAGTGGTTCATTTGGACACTGAGTCTGTTCAGTAGTTGTTCATTTGGAGCCAGAGTATATGCAGTAGTGATTCATTTGGAGCCAGAGTCTGTTCAGTAGTGGTTCATTTGGAGGCAGAGTCCGTGCAGTAGTGATTCATTTGGAGCCAGAATCTGCACAGTAGTGGTTCAACTGGAGGCGTAGTCTGCACAGTAATGGTTCATTTGGAGGCTGAGTCTGTTCAGTAGTGGTTCATTTGGAGCCAGAGTCTGCACAGTAGTGGTTCATTTGGACGCTGAGTCTGTTCAGTAGTGATTTATTTGGAGCCAGAGTCTGCACAGTAGTGGTTCATTTGGAGTCAGAGGCTGCACAGTAATGGTTCATTTGGAGGCCTAGTCTGTGCAGTAATGATTCATTTGGAGCCAGAGTCTGCGCAGTAGTGATTCATTTGGAGCCCGAGTCTGCGCAGTAATGGTTAATTTGGAGGCCAAGTCTGTTCAGTAGTGGTTCATTTTGAGCCAGGGTCTGCACAGTAGTGGTTCATTTGGACGCTGAGTCTGTTCAGTAGTGATTCATTTTGAGCCAGAGTCTGCACAGTAGTGATTCATTTGGACGCTGAGTCTGTTCAGTAGAGGTTCATTTGAAGCCAGAGTCTGCGCAGTAATGGTTCATTTGAAGCCAGAGTCTGCGCAGTAATGGTTCATTTGGAGGCCAAGTCTGTTCACTAGTGGTTCAAGTGGAGCCAGAGTCTGCACAGTAGTGGTTCATTTGGAGGCCGAGTATGAGCAGTAGTGGTTCATTTGGAGGCCGAGTCTGTGCAGTAGTTGTTCATTTGGAGCCAGAGTCTGCACAGTAGTGATTCATTTGGAGGCCGAGTCTGTGCAGTAGTTGTTCATTTGGAGCCAGAGTCTGCGCAGTAGTGATTCATTTGGACCCATAATATGTGCAGTAGTGATTCATTTGGAGCCAGAGTATGTGCAGTAGTGATTCATTTGGACCCAGAGTATGTGCAGTAGTGATTCATTTGGACCCAGAGTATGTGCAGTAGTGATTCTTTTGGAGCTCGAGTATGTGCAGTATTGATTCATTTGGAGCCAGAAACTGCACAGTATTGATTCATTTGGAGTTCAGGTCTGCACAGTTGTGATCATGAGATGTAGCCGCTGTGTCATGTCAGTTCCTCCCAAACTCCCGCAGACCCAATCGTAAGTTCAAAATCATGACACCACACCCCGGTTTTATAGCATCAACAAAAAGTAAACATTTTACAAACATAAGCACTTTAACATACATCAGCATGATAAGAACTACCTAAATAAAATGATGGAAATAATTTGAAGTGTAAAAGTGTACATTTTTATTTTGGCTTACATCCCATTCATTTAAATGGAGAGGGTGGAGTTTTTGACCTGTACTGGGTTTTGTACTGCACTTGGTTTTTAGTTGTTTTCGTGAACAGGGATCATTTTGACAACGTTGTCATCTGTATATGAAACTTTTCACAAATGCAAATGAAAAACTTTTCGTACATTTTTAGTACAATTGTTGTTATGTAAAAGTACCTACCCTAAGAAAAGTAATTCCAACTCTGTTCAAAAAGCCACAATCTGATTTGAGGTATCATTCATGTTTGTATCATTGGTACGTTTAATAGAGGTTGTTCAAAGCACTGTCTCTAAATACTGCATGAGCAATGGTGCCTTAATCACTGATAATAAAGCTCATTTTAATGCTTTCTTATTACCCAAAAAAAAAAAAAAAAAACTGGTACAATACCTTCCCTTTCAGCATGGAGAGGTCATCTGGTCCAATAATGTGCATATCTTCAGTGGACTGGTCATTTTGTAAAACACACAGTGAGGAAAATACAGAGATGGACGTTAAAAGGCCCCTACTGTGGCCCTGTCAGCACATATGATCTTACAGTCTCTATAGACATGAGCACCGCGGACACAATCGACTGCTGTATGCCCGACAGAAGCTGCTTTTGTCTGATGAGACAATTGGGTTGCGTCCTCTGCTCAGGGTCAAGTTGATCTTCTGTGAATGGGTGAAGTGGCTCTTCTGTGCTTGAGATGAATGTTCTGGGTCGGTTGTGTTCAGACAGGAAGTGGAGCCACTGGCTGATGGACTGGAGGCTCCTCGGGGGCCCATGAGTAAATCACCCGACTTTGAAGACCCACCCAGCCATGACAGAACAATTTGACCTTTACTGTATCCTCAGAGTGGATTCTCTGTGTATTTCAGTTGTAGATAGAGACTTATTTTGATAATATGTACTAAAAGACAAGTTTGATTACTATAGTGGTGTTATTTGCATTTAAAGACACACACACGCACACACCAGTCATCATCAGTCAGTTAGCTGATGAACTATTTAAAAGAATCAGTTCTTAAATAATTAATGTAAACTATTAGCAAAGGGTTTGTAAATGTGAGAATATTGGGAGCAAAGTCTGTGAGGTGAGTGAAATTACTGCAAAAAACATTTCATATTAATAACCTTATAGAAATATGTTGATAAAACAGTAGCATTTAATTAAAATATGTACTACAAAATGAATTTGAATGGGTGAGTCAGTCATTTTGAACCAGTTCATTAAAGGGATCAATTTATAAAGTCTCAGATGAAAGCATTTATTAATATGGTTTATTAGAGGCATTTTCTGTTTTTATCTTTTATATGTGTGTGCGGTGCTTTTTTTACGATTCTGATTTTAATGTTAATGCAACACTATGTAACTTTTTCTGTGTTCAAAATTTGCAAAATATATATAATGTGCGAGTACATCATAAATTCATCTACCAAACCGCCTTTTTGTCTTATCACAAATCACTACGGTACATTTATAATAAGTGATTATTTTGGACTATTAGCCTATTCGGGTCGTCACTGCTGCGGAGTAACACATACCTGCGTGAATCGCCATAGACATAAACTTGGAGAAGTAGCTCCGGTTAGAATGTTCTTCCGCGGGATGCGTGCAGTTCTGTTTATTAACCGCTAGAGCGCCAAAATGTACATAGTGTTGCTTTAAAGTTTTACTATTTGTGTTGTGTGTTTTTGCCATTTTTATTAGTTTTTATTGTTTTTAAATGATTTTTTTATTATTATTATGTACTTTAGTTTCAGTCTTAGTTATTTAAGTAGGCTTCATCAAATTAAACTGCATGAATATTAGACAATACTGTATCTGAAATATAAAAAAAAAGTTTTTTTTTTTTTTTTTTTTTTTTTTAATAAGCCTAAAGATTCAAACCCGACCTTATATTGGGCACAGAGCATCATTCTCAATTTCAATTTGCATGAATATTAGCTCACAGCATACTAATTTTTTACATTTAATCAAATTATGTGTAAATGTTACCTTGTTACCAATGTTACCTTGTCTGATGCTGATGTACTGACTTACTCCTCACACACTGTAATGAATGAATGACTGAATCAGGAATACATCATAGCTCTATAAGTCTAAAGTAGATTTTTGGCAAATGTAGAAATGTAGTACATTGTATATTTTGGGCATTTTCATTTGGGCAACGTCCATCCTGTGCACAATATATATCTTGCATACAGCAGAAATAATACAGTAGCATATATAGAAATACTGTATTCTTAGCACATACTTTTCTGAATAACATGCACGCAGAGCGCCATCTGCTGATTCCAGACAATGATGGCCACTTTAACTCTGAGCATTTACAAAATGTTAGTTTGCAGTGTATTATTATTATTAATAATATTATTATTAATTTATTTTTCCAGTTTGGTCATTTCTGGGACTTTGAGGGGTGTGTTTTTTATCTGAACTAAACTATCTGAACACTTTTAATACTGATGTGTTGTAGAAACGTGACTCTCTGCTATCAAACAGAAATAGTGTTGGCTATTATGCTTATGATTTCTGTGTTTCCTCACCAGATAGCTCTTGAAGCAGATGAACTCTACTCTGGTGGTCAGTCTTCTGTTGGCGCTGCGGCTCTGAGCTTTAATCGACTCCACCAGGTCAGAACACACAGAACCATCAGATCATGATGTCCGATGTCTTCAAGGATATCTCTGGCCAGACACTCAATCCTACAAATCACATTAGATCACAATGTCACAAACTGTGTGAGGAGGTCATGTGATTTCAGAAATTAGATTTAAGGGTCACATGAATCTAATAAGGCGAGTTGTAAACCAACCCAACTTTCTTTGGAATGTGATTGTGGAGCTTGGAAAGCACAAGACTAAACAATGATTCAAATGAATAGTTCAGAATATAAACTTTCTTTTTTTTTCAGTACAAAGGAAAGCACAACAATATTTAATGGCATGTAGTAATTTTTTTTTATGGTTTTCAGTACCAAAATGACTTAGTAACATAAATATTTAGTAGTTAGAAAAATCACAATGAGATCTTATTAATATCTTAACTGTTTCTCAAAAACATTTTGCTTAAGTACTCTGCTCCTCAGATTTCTCTCCTATAAGAAAAAGATCCCTTTAAACTCTATTCAGTATAACTGAAATACTACATTTGAATGAGACAAATCAATAGAGCATGAGGCAGAATGTATGTGCCATTTTAATAATCTCTGCCTTCTATTTTTTATGTACAGCGAGTGTGGTGGAGGAGGTGATCTGTGTCTATCAGTGTGCTTACCTGTTCATAACGACTCAATGAGGGATGTACACACACTCCAGATCACCTGCTGGACAAATGCTCAGGATAATTAAACAGCTCCAAACTGTAACCTGCCCAGCCGTCTTCAATCTAAACCAACAACCAAAGACAGAATAGAAAATTAAACAGTTCATAGTAGGGTTTAGTCTAAGTAAGACAAAATGCAAAAAGAAAATCACTAAGTTAGAATGCAAATTTAGCATGCTTTTAGGTGCAATTGTAATGAACAAAATCTAACATGTTAGGCATATTTACCACAATGCCTAGCTCGTTTCTCTGGTCAGCTGCCATGTCGGTGCTCGTATGTGTGAGAGTGAACTAAACTGTGATACTTACTGAGAGAGGACCAGACGTTTGTGCACCCACCCATTTTACATCAATAAACAGAGTGGGAGGTGTTTAGAATGTTTTCTTTATCAAAATACTTTCCTTTTATAGGAAAAACTTTTTTTTTTTTTTTTTTTAATGGCTTTATAAATACTGTTTTGTTCTTTCACATTAGATATTTAACTGAAGTCATACAGCTCATTACTGGAGTACAGATACTTAAGAATCTCATTCATGAAAGACTCGCTTATTGCTCTGAGTTTTCTGAAATACTCTGAATTTAAATGCAAAGATGCAGTAATCTAAGTGTTATAATGTTTGTCCTCACAAGAGTATAACATTATATTGTAATAAAACCACTACTAATCAACACCAATGCATATTTCCTGACAATTACAATATTCAACGAGAGAGAGGGAGAGAGAGAGGGGGGGGGGGGGGGGGGGGGGGGGGGGGGGGGGGAGGGGGGGGATAGAGTGAAAAGTAGATTCAACAAACAAGTTTACACTTCTGATCAAAACTTTGTAAGATTTTATTTGTTTATTTATTAATTCATGATCAAATAAATGCAGCCTTGGTGATAAATGTAATAAAACATTAACACACACACATATATATATATATATATATATGTGTGTGTGTGTGTGTGTGTGTGTGTGTGTGTGTGTGTATAATATTCACTGATGAATCATGAACAAGACCAGAAACATTGAAACATGGTTCATTTTGATTTCATGTTAAGTTTAAATGGATGAAATCACTCAGAGACTATTGAATTGATCTAAAGCGTTCTTTATTGCACTCAGACGTACTGTTGTAAAGTACCATAAGAGAGGACAAGCAAAGACACTGTGACAATTTTGCCCGTTTCAAATGTTGTTCTTGGATGTTTGCTGAATTCAGGCCGACTAGCTAACATCATGCTCAGTTACTAGCAATGTAGATGGTTTTGTGGCGCTCAATCAGCTCAATATCTTTCTCCAGCTGCTTCATTTCCTGCTCCAGACGCTCCTTCCTATATTTTTTTGGAGCTGTGTCTGTGACAACAGAGAGGCCTTGGTACTGGTGATGAAGCTCGTCCCAGTTCTTCTTCAGAGCCTGCCAAAATCAAGTCATCAGACACTGCTTGTAATATAAAAAGTAGGCTATTGGATAATTCTTATACACTACCATTCAAAAGTTTGAGGTCAAGTGAGATTTATTCATTTGGTGTTTTAATTCAGCAAAAAAGCATTAAATTGTTTGAAATGGGTGTTAACACATAAAGATTTATTTTCTTTCTTTCTTTTTTTAATGCTTCTTTCTATTTTGATAAAAAAGTAACAGTTTCCACAGAAATATTAAGCAGCAGCTGTTTCTTGAACATCAAATCAGCATATTAGAATGATTTCTGAAGCATCATGTGACTCTGAAGACTACTGGAAATCCAGATTTTCCATCACAAGAATAAATGACATTTTAAAATATATTAAAGCTGAAAAAGTAATTTTTTATTGTAATGCCATTTTTTCACAATATTACGGTTTTAACTGTATTTTTTAAAATAAATGCAGCCTTTGTGAGTATAAAATACTTAATAATAAAAAAAAAAAAAAAAACATTATTATTATCAGAGTGTTTTACAAGAAAATACTGTTTCAGTCCTTCTACTTCAAAATTTCACGTTACTTGCCATTTCTTTGAAACTGTTTGGGAAATTGGCTAGCTTCTAAGTTATATTTGGTGTATACAAGTTTCTTTATTTTATTTTTAAAATCAAATTTTTTAAAAAAGGTCATGCCCATTTATTCATATAACATTATTCATACATTTATCGAAAGGAACAACTACAAAGACAAGCAATTTCTCATCAGGAGATTAATGCTGCAAGATCTGCAATAACAAGCTCTAGAGAACACAGGCTATACACAGTTAGAAACTGATTCAGTCAGAGTTTATTTGTATTTGATTACCTGCAGGATATTGTGGCGTTCTTCACCTGAAAGCTGTTTCATGGCCCCTTCTCTCATTCGCTCCTTGACATAGTTGTCATATTCTTCTTGTGCTTTCCTCACTTCCTCTCTGCGCTGGAGCAGGTACTCTGGAGTTTGGCCATAGTCCTGAGAACATGCATGAAAAAAAAAAAATCGCACCAATTGTTTTTCCTTACTATTTTTGCTCTATTAAGTATGTTTTGTATGCATGGAATACGAGAGCATCTGAAACATAAAGCTCAACATCACCTCTCTCTTCTCACCTTCTTCTTTATGTATTTGGGGATGAGACCAGAGTTCTCCAACAGTTGTTTGTCTCCCTTCTTGGTATAAGCATACACAGGCTGCGGTTTCCTCGGGACTGCCATGATGTTCTCCACAGCGTTGGTCTTAATAAAGTCCTTGTTGCTGTGGAGACCCATGAGCGGCTTGTCTGTTCTGGCAGGTATTGGTGGTTTACTATGCAGCTCATCGTCTTCATATTTAAAATGTTTCTCTGAAAAATAAATGATACAAGCAAAATTAGGATAAGTACAGGTAATAGCTTCAGTGGTCTCAACACCTCTGCACGTGAAACTGGCATGTAAGATTGCAATGAAACGGTATTCATCTGTATTTAAAAAGGTCAATATTATATATTAATTATCAGAATGGTTCAAACACCAAATGCAGGACATGTACTCTCAGGGAGTTTGGGCTCCTTGGAGTGTTTCAGTAGATATTTCTGTGGCGACGGCACATCCACTTTTGCTGGTCCCATAGTTTTACTGGGTGCTTTGTTCACCTCTTTCTCCAGCTTCACCTGCTCTCGGAACTTTGACATGTACCTGAAAATATATAATATAATATAATATAATATAATATAATATAATATAATATAATATAATATAATACACTTTATGGGAATTAAAACAACTTAAATGCATTCTGGGACAAATACTTCACAATTTAAACATATCAATGTTAATATCATTTTTGCATTATGTTAATGAGAACTGTAGAATTGCACTTAATTGTAACAATGAAAAATTATGTTTTCTCACGTTTAAAACTGAGAAAATAGTGTTACAATGAATAAAAAAAATAAATAAAACTAAATACTAAAATACCAAAGAATGTGATATTTTATATTAAGAAATCATAATTTTTAAGCAGTTTGGAACTGTACCTGGGTGCTTTCATGGCTTTCTCTTCCTCTCTGGGAATAAGGTTATAGATGCTCTCTGGAGGATAGATTGTGTCGCTCATGATGGCTGATAGAGACAAAAATGTCAGGAAAACAAGAGAAAACCTCCCGCTGCTTGCAGACAGAAGTGGGGTATTTTTTATTTTTTTTTCGCAATGGCCGATGGAATCGGTGTTGTTGAACAACTGTCTCTATGGCAACCACTACCAAGCAACATTAAACACTTTTCCTCTTGTTTTATTTTCTTCCGCATTAGTTTTATGATTTCAGTACGATTTCATTTAAGTTTGAATGGCTAGCATTAAACAAAAAAAAAAAAAAAAAACATGATATTCCTCACGCAATTCTAAATATTTATTTTATTTATATTATTTGAAGGTGACCGTATTGGCCAATGAGAGCCGGATACTGCTCAGTACGTAAACGGAAAAGGTCCTTTCGCGGTTGCCGTACTGACGCGGTTTGTTTACATGGCACTACACACGCCACGCATGACATGAGCGCATGCGAGAGTGAGGTTACTAGTAGTCAGATAAACGCAGCGTTTTTGGTAAACCTCACTTTTGAAACTCTACAATAGTTTGCTAAATATTTGTGTGCATCTAGCTTATTAAGAAAATCCTGTCCGAAAACATTAACGTTCAAACCTGCTATTCTGATGTTCTCCTGGTGATAGACAGACTGTTAGATAGCCAGAACTGTACAATATTGGAATCATTTTTTCTTTGCATTTTAAGGTAAATGTCATTTTCGAATATATATTCTAATTGTTTAATTGACATACAGCTAAATGAAACATTTTATTCAAAATTAATTGTTTTATTCTGGTGAATACATGGCATCAATTTACATTACGATTTGAAACTGACAAAAACTAGCTCTTGGTAAATGCTAATTTTAACTTTTTCGAAAGCATATTTATTATTGCCAATGATTCATCCATGCATATGTTTTCTGCATCTCAGAATTCAATGAGTGGAACCAACTCTCTGTCCTACAGTTTCAATAATTTGTTACACTCTAGAGTACATCACAATGCTGAAGAAAAAGACTCAGAATGGCCTTACATGCACATGTCAGTAAAGCCCACAAGGCCGCAAGGCAGGGGTCTCCAACCCTGCTCCTGGAGATCTACCCTTCTGCAGACATTAGTTCCAACCCTGCTTCAACATACCTGTCTAAAATACTAAGTAACCATATGGACCTTGATAAACTGGTTCAGGTGTTTGATTGGGGTTGGAGACTCCTGTTGTCATTTTAGGGTTGAGAATGGCTCTCGAGCGCACCATTTGCGGCTTCAGTGCACACCTTTGTGGCACTCCACAGCCTACCCAACATTCAAAACAGCATGAATAAATAAAATCACAAATATGTGGACTTGGAGGAAGACTGTGAAAGCTCAGTGTGCTAATTGTTGTAGGGCCTAAGTGTTTATTAAAACAAATCAGTCATACTAAATAGATTAAATCAACAGAATACAGAAATAGATCTGTACATTTTTTTTATTGTAGCAAATGCTTTATAATCTAACTATTAGATCTACTGGCATGTTTTAATTCTGCGACATATTTCTGCCTCACAGATCATATGATCTTTTTTCCAAGATGATCCGTGCAACTTTCGGCCAGCTGTTTGCTAAAGTGAGAAAGCTGAGGACCCACCTGTTATTTTCTCAGTTTGGTTCTTCATACTTCACTACAGCATGGCTATCAAATCAAATCTCTAAACCTCGTGAGAGAAACATCCTCTTGATGGGTCCTCCAGGAGCAGGGAAAACCTGTGTTGGACGGATTGTGGGACAGAGACTAGGGATGCCTGTTATTGATATAGATGACGATGTTCTCGAAAGGACATGGGGAATGAGTGTGGCAGAAAAGCTATCTGAGATCGGTGGAGATGGTTTCATTGAAGAAGAAGGTAAAGCGGTATGTAACTTCACTGCTACAGGAAGTGTTATCTCACTAACCGGCTCCAATCCACTGCATCCAGATTCCATGCAGCATTTGAAGCGATCTGGACTGGTCTTGTTTCTGGATGTGGACACAGAAGATATCATTCAGAGACTCTCACGAATGAAGGTGAATAGGATTGTAGGTCAGGATTCTGGTGTTTCTATGAGAGAGATATTACAGTACAGGAAACAGTTTTATGAGAAATGGCTGGATGCACGAGTCCTTTGTGGGACGGGAGACTCCGTGGAGGATGTGGCTGATAAAGTCCTGAGGACTCTTGGTAGATATGAGGATTCCGAATCAGAGATGTTCATTTCAACAAGGAGCCAGATGTCAAGTGACCCCAAGTTCTTCAGTGATGTTGTCATAGAGGGTCTTGCACCAGATGGAGGGCTTTATGTACCAAAGAAAGGATTCCCCAAACTGGAACCTTCTGAATGGTTGAGAATATCCAGCATGCCATATGCAATGAGAGCTGTGGCCATACTGGAAAACTGTATCCATCCTATGGATGTGTCTCCTGTAGAATTAAGCACAATGGTGCATCGCGCTTATGGCCAGAACTTTGCTAATCAATTGGTTGTACCTCTAAAGCACCTTACTGATCACCAGTACATTCTAGAACTCTTTCACGGCCCCACTGCGTCTTTTAAAGACCTGGCACTGCAGTTAATGCCTCAGCTGTTTGCCCACTGCCTTCCACAGATGTGCAACTACCTGATTCTAGTGGCCACATCTGGAGATACAGGAAGCGCGGTGCTAAACGGTTTCCAGAATCTTAAAGACAGTGACCGTAGGAGGATTGGCGTGCTTATATTCTTCCCTGAGAAAGGAGTGAGTCAGATTCAGAAGCTACAAATGACAGGATTTCAGGAGGGCAATGCCAAGTCCATTAGTGTCCTGTCTGACTTTGACTTCTGCCAAAGGAGCATTAAACAAATGTTTGGGGACCCAAGCTTGATGGGACATTTAGCTGTGGAATATGCCACAGTTCTCAGCACCGCAAACTCGATAAACTGGGCTCGACTGCTTCCTCAGGTTGTCTATCACTGCTCAGCATACTTGGACCTGCTTAGAAATCGCACGTTGACATTTGGAGACCCCATTGATGTGTGCATCCCTACTGGAAACTTTGGCAACGCCATGTCAGCCCTGTATGCCAAACAAATGGGAATCCCCATACGGAAGGTGATCTGTGCGTCTAATCATAACTGCGTCATATCCGACTTTATCGCTAGTGGAGCATATGATCTCCGCAAAAGGAAGCTGCTGGTTTCAAACTCTCCTGCCATTGATATCTTGAAATCCTCTAACCTTGAGAGGTTCATCCATCACGCATCCGACGGGGATGGGAGTCTGGTCAGAGATCTGTTTTTGAATCTAGAAAGAGATTGTTTTTTTAAAGTATCAGAGACTTTACGTCAGAAGATAAATCTGGAAGTTCAAGCTGGTTGGTGCTCAGAAGATGATTGTTTGAGGGCCATACATGAGGTGCACGCGACAAGAGGCTACATAATGGACACTCACACAGCGGTTGGTAAAGTAGTCGCCGATCGTATACATGACAAAACCTGCCCGCTTGTAATATGCTCCACTGCACACCATGGCAAGTTTGCTCCGGCTGTTTTAAAAGCCCTACAGTGTCAAAATATCCCACAAGACCCTGTTGACCAACTGGATAAACTCTGCACCATTGGAGGCAGAGAGCAGATGCATGAAGCTCTGAAGAAGTGCATGAAAGACAGTGGAGATGATCCATATGTAGTATGTGAGGCTGACTTCAGCAAGCTTGTAGATGAAGTAGAAACTATGATACAAGACTCATTCCTGAGAGTGCAGTGACCTGAAATAGCTGCAAATGTCCAGTAGATGGTGACATCTGTCAAGAAACCCC
This sequence comes from allo-octoploid hybrid of Carassius auratus x Cyprinus carpio, assembly GCA_024542945.1. Taxonomy (NCBI): domain Eukaryota; kingdom Metazoa; phylum Chordata; class Actinopteri; order Cypriniformes; species allo-octoploid hybrid of Carassius auratus x Cyprinus carpio. The sequence goes on along the minus strand of CM045082.1, from coordinate 17,350,806 downwards.
AAACATTATGACTCATGAATCATATTTTGTCAATTTGAACACAAGGTGGCAGTAATGTAATGTAATATAGTTTCAATCCATTTCATGTTAGGAACTAGCCTTATGTTTTACGTTTTCCCAGTCTTTGAAACGTTTTATCACAAAATGTTTTATTTTATACTGATTATACAAAATTACAAAACAGTCTACAGTTACACAGTGAAATATTACTCGGTGGAATAATTATTTTGAATATTACTAATAAATATTGCAATTTATTGATTATTGCTCTTGTATAGTGTTGCTGTTGTTGCTAAGTATGACTTATTTAAACATTTAAATCCAAATTAATAAAACCCACAAGGAAAAAAAGTTTTAAATCCTCTTAAAGGTACAGTTCATATTTGAGTAATAATTCTGTCATTATTTACTCACCTTAATGTAATTCAAACGTGTACGACATTTCCTCTGTCAAACATAAATCTCTTTTTTCTTCAATAAAATGGAGTCAACTGTTTGCTTAACATTCTTCACAATATTTTATGTTGAACTAAAGAAAGTAAGCCATAAAGGTTTGAAATGACATAAGGATGAGTAAATGATGATAGAATTTTCTTTTCTTTTTTTAGGTGAACTATCCTTTTAATTTGTAAAACATATATATGTACACTGAAGAAGCTGACAGATACAGTGATGAATCGAGAACAGGCAAAAATGTAGATATGCTGATTGGGTTTTATTTAAACCATTTATGACCTTTCCCAGATAGAACAAAACACCTTCTAAGATGTTTACAGAACCTTAGAGGTCGTCGTCTTAAGGTCATGCATGTAAATGCAATCATTTACTTAATTCACAAGAAAGCGGCACATCAACACTGAAGGCTTTCAGTTTATTTTGGTTACTTACATATTCATCCTTTTTTCTCCAAGTGAGGAAAACAAATCATATCAAAGGTGAAGATAAAATAGTTTGTATTCTGAGAGGTGTCAAAATATGCCTGTTCTTGCTGAGTCAGTAAACAGCAATCCCATCATTCTCTTGGTCCCATGTGATTTTTCATTGCTCATTTCAGATCGTAGTAGCCATGACTTCCGGAGCTCTGCTCGACACGGGAGAACAAAATACCTTCAAATGCTTTATGTACAAGAAACACTCACATATTCAGAGACTTAAATGAGATTTGAGTAACATTTATACATCAAGCAGACAAGACTGAGATCTCACTCACAAAACTACCGGAAATGAAATGCAGCTCAGAACATTCAAGCTGTCAAAAATACTATGCAGATATTTGACTGTTTTTAAAAAATAGCTTTTGAGTTGCAAATGGTTTTTTGACATGCACTATGAATGCATCAAGATCAAACGTGAACATTTCATTCAAACAAAATAAAAGTTAATCTTTAAGAGCTTTTATAGGCAAAAGTTACAACCAATAACTGTTCATATACAGCACTGTGCAAAGCATACATACATAGCATATGTGAATTAAATAATGAAAATGCCACCGCTGTAATTTTAAACATTTGCACAGTACTGTATTTAATGAGCATTAAAGGGACCGTATTCTGCCAACATATACTCAACCTCACTGCAAACCTGGAAAACCTACTGTACGTTCTTCAATGAAACACTTAGGAATTGTTTCCATTCAACGACTCCATTGACATTCTTTGTATTGAAAGAACAGCATGAGCATTCTGCTAAACATCTCTTTCTTCTTCTCCAAAACAAAAAAGAAGAAAAGTCGGTCATACAGGTTTGGAATGCCACAAGGGTTGAGTCAATGTCAGAGTTGTTGTTTTTGTGTGAACTATCCCTTTAACACAGAAGTGTTTCCTACCCTACTTAATATACTTTTTATGTACAGATTTGTTTTGGGCATGAATTAACAAATGTTCTACAAAGTGTCTGTAAAGCCTCAGAGGGGCTTTAGTTTAATACTGAGGTAATGTTGAAATCATACATTTTAATTTCATGCTCCATTACTCGATCCTTAAAGTGGATGGAAAACCGCTATTAGCAAAATGCGAGCAAGTTTGTTTTTGTTGATGCTAAAACAACACTGGCTCACACATGCGCAAATGAAAATAACAGCGTTTTCGCAATGCTATTACAGTCAATAATGTATACAGTGATGTCATTGACAATGTAACGAGCGTTTTAGATACAGAATTTTAGTCAATCCAACGTAAGCCTTGAATGAGTGATGATATTCACAAGGAGGCTCCTCGAAAACGATAGTTCGCTCCCGTAATAAGGCACAGTCACTAAATCAACATAGAGTGCTTTCTTCAGCACTGACAGACCATCACTTCAAGGAAACGCACGCTGAGAAGTGGGATCAACAGTCTTGTACAACTGTCATGGTCTGCGAGAATAATGAGGATCGTTTTTGCTCCCCTTCTGCTTGATGAAGTTTCTGCAATGAATAAACACCATCTAAATACACACTTGAGGCTACAAGATTTCCAAGACTCGGACACGCTTGAACACTGAAAACAAGTTTTATCGATATCCAAGTGAATGGTTTTCATGTGCGACTTTACATTGCAACACCAGACACGAGCACAATTGGACATGAGAAGACCTTTTGAACCACAAATGACACATTTTGCCGACAACAACCCCTTTTTCCAAAACACCAAATACCTATTTGAATCAAACATCGAATGACCCCTCAGTCTAGCTGCTGTCTCACAGCTCTTAGGGATTCAAAGGCCTTCGCGCTTGGCGGTCATTAAATATCACAGCATCTCATTCGTCAACGTGATGGACAGACCAGAGACTCCTAACACCTTCAGAAGCTCATAACTGGCCTGCAGGGGAGAGCGAGACGATGTGGCGCCAGCCAGATGCCACGCCACGCTGCACAGTTGCAGTCTGTCGAGGGTTGATGGATAGTAAGGAGCACCTGAAGGGGAGCTGAGGCAGGAACACGAGGCAGGGCAGTCTCAGAGTCAGCATGCGGCACTGGGAGGGAACTGAAAACTGGAATGTTCAAATCTATGGGTTGCATATCAGGTGGCAAAAGGAGCTGGCTTTGTGGTTGGACATCATGGAACGGGTGAACTAACCCTCCTCTTCGCTCTCCTCCTCTAGCGCCTCCTCAAACACTCGGTCCGGGAGTCGGAAACACTCCTCGAAGAAGTTGACCAGCGATTGACTGAGGTGCTGCCGCGTTCCCTCATTGTGAATGAAGTGTCCTTCGTCTGGGTAGATCTAATGAAGGACACAAGACATGGTATTGAGCCCAAAATCACAGAACTCTAGAACAGCCAGATTCCACTTTTGCCCTGCTTCTTCTGGGGTGAACGCAAGTCAGTTTGACATCAAAGGTTGGTGAAATCATCAGTATCTATGATTTGTTTACCATTTTTAGAGGTTTATCTATTATATGTAAGAAATGTATCAGTGCTTTCATTGCAGGATAGTTCCAGGGGTCTCAGTGGTTGATTTATTAAAACAAACATTTACATTTTTCCTTTCTTTTTCTATTTCTTCTCTCCTTATTTTGTTTTGGAAACTGTTTTCCCCCATGCCTTCATGTTTTATTTTTACTACTTTTTCCAAGTATTTTAATACTGAAACTTAATAACTTAATACTTAAAACAGTTTATTACTTTTGCTAAATTTCTTTTAATACTTTTTAGATTACCTTGTTTTACCCTGAACTACAATAAGACTTTAAAAAATATTGATGGAAATCCACTAAAATATGAACATTTGTATGCTTAATCTAAACAAAGTGAGTCACACACACACACACACACACACACACACACACACACACACACACACACACACACACACACACACACACACACAATAAAAATATGACTCTCTCCAACACTTCACTGCTAAAATTATGTAAAATTACACAAAATGTGTGAAAATACTATCTAATTGTATTTTTTTTTTTGATATATAAAATGTTAATTGTGAAATTAGCCTTATTTTATTCCAAAAAGCTTTTTAAATATAATTTATACCACAGAAAATGACTGTTGAATGACAAAGAGGTAAAACATGTTCATTACCTTAAAAAAAATATGTATAAATAAAGAACTAAATAAAATAAAAACACAAGAATTTTCCTGTAATGCATGCATGTCCACTTTTAGACACTGTTAGTAAACAAATGAAATTGGTGAGAAAGTGAAATTGTGTTTAAATCCATATAGGACCAGCATTAGTAAATAATTAATTTGTTACTGACATACTTTCTGGACATCTCAGTTCATCTCAGTGAATATTTATATTTTCAGAAGTGTTGTTAGATATGAGATGAACTGTGGTGCAAATGTGTACTGAACCATGGGTTTGAACCAAACGATCAAACCAAGTGTGTAAACATCCAGAAACATCTACTGCAATGATACAAACTTTCCTTGTGTGCATGGCAGCCCTGACACTTCCTAATAGATCATAAATTGAGAAGAACAGCTTGACACAGTGATGATCACACACATCCTGATGAATATCTGTCCTAATTAATTCCTCAGTCATTCAACAGCCAGTAATTAATAGCAAATCTATAAGGGAGCAGAAAGCAAAGAGCAAATCTCGTAGTGAGGGAATATAATGGGATTATTCAGCGTGTGGCTCATGAGAGTGTCCTGTATAATCTGTTTAAATGAGCTGCATGCATTGAGTGTGTCTAATCCCACTGCTGGCAGCAGCCGCTCAGAGGCTCAGTATCCAGTCACCCCAGACCTCACACACATTTGACAAATCTTGTCACGCTCACAGATGGATGCAGGTTGTACAGTTAAACCCCCATTCATTGACTCCATACAGAAAGTCCAATTAGAGAAGTCAGTGTTACCATGGAATGTTATTCATAGCAAAAGTGCACATGGAGCACTGTGAGTAATATAATTTGATTGACTGATTGATTGATTGATTGATGATTCTCTGTACATTTTACAAAAAATCAAAACATGTTTTTATTCTTCATTATTCTAAACTTTCCGAATTATAATAGTTGAGGATTACACCATCATACAAATTCATTATATACTAAATATAGTTATTTTTTAACATGTTGTTTTGAATACATTGTAGAATTCTTTAAATGATGATGATATTTTTATGTTTGTTAAAAATAAACTAATCTTTGACTGAAACGCCATGCTTGCCTCATCTTGAATATCTCTTATATTCATGTATTAGGCCTTCTTTTAATGGTGGCACACTCTGGCCTACACTGATAAAAAAAAGCTGTTTCAAGAGATGCAAATTCAAAAATATTGGAAACAAATATGTAAACTTAGCATGTTTCCTAAATATTATGGTCTTAATATGCTTTAGCACAGTCAAAAAATGCATATAGCACCTAAAACAAAAACCATGAAACATGTTATTATAAATTATTAATTATAAATGTGTATTTTATATAATTAAATAAAAACCTACATTTTAGTTTGGTTTAACTTGATGTAAAAAAATACTTAAAACTAAAATAAAAATGTATAAAACTTTAAATGAAAGATTATTAGAAATAGAATATTTTTTTTTTGATTTATTAAAAAAAAAAAAAGTAATGCATTAATAAAAACTATAATAGTCTCTCAATGATATTAAAATAACACTGTGGCCTAAAAACATAATAAAATAGTGTAAAATAGTGTATGCTGAGAACAAACTGCTTAACCAGGAGCTGGTTCAACCGACTGTATGCAAATAAAACTTAACCGTAGTTCAAATTTACCTTTTAAGTACACAATTTATTATATTTTAAAAATGAATGGAAATTTAGATAAAATAAAGATGCATGCATCTCACATTTTAAACACAAAAACACGTTCTGTGTGAATGGCCTCTAAAATGAAGAAACTAAGAAATTCTCTTAAACTTCTCAAGCTCTCTTACCTGCAGAGTGTAATTTGCTCTCTCGCTGATTAGCCTGGAGATGAATTTGGCTGTGTGCTGAAAATGAACTTGTTCTAAAAGGTAAATGAGACGCATGTTAGTTGACAGTGTTCTTTCTTTTTTATAAAGACATTTTAAGAATTGGAAAGGAAATGTACCATCTGCTGTTGGATGAATGATTAAAAACTTCTTATCCATGAACTGAGACGCTCTGTATGCAAGGTTGGCTATCTGTGGAGATATTATGAGTACACCATAAGTGTTGTACGGTGACTACAAAATACAGATTATGAAACAGGAAATGTACCTCGTATGCCCTTCGATCTGGCTTGGGAGGGCCTAGATATCTCTCTGAGAAAGCTGAAGCTGAAAGCAGGAAAGAAGAATAGTATCAGTCAACGGTGACATTTGTCACAGGCAGAGTTAATTTCCGAGCATTTCCTTTGATAAAAATCACTGCATGGCCATTTCACAATACACGCTGATGCACCGGCTGACTTATGAGCAGATTTCTGTGCTGTTGCTGCTGTGAGAGGTGAAGTATTGTTTATGATGAACACACACATGCTTCATTTTTCATCCCTCTGTTCCTTTGGAGTGCTTCGGTCCTCCTGCCTGCTCTCAGAATACTGATGGGATCCACTGCCACGCACAGACAGGAAGCCACAGAAATGGATGATGAATCGGACTCTCCTCCTCCTCCTCTGAGACATTCGCACAGGATTCATTATTGCACCTGTACTGTTTTTTTAATTGTCGGTTCAGTTGTTGGTGACATCTTGCATCACATCTCACTGTTTTTTCAGCATCTAGCACTATTTCCAAGATATTGCGTCAAGTTTAAAATAGAGCATCTGTCACCTCAGTGCATAAATGCCAGTTTTACAGCAACGTAGAAGTAATCAGAAGAAGCTGGGGGTGGAAAATTTGATGATATCCCCGTTCCTGATGATATCACACATATGCATGAATTTTGCAAGGTGAAATATTTTGTAGGGTACTTTATCTTCCACAAAACATTTGTGAATCGTTCCCTGCTGATGTTAAAAGGACATTCAGCAGATGTTTTGATTTAGAATGCATGAGAATCTGCTCTTTTTTATAGTCGTTTGTACATAATAATAAGCTCAAATCCTTTCAACAGATGTCTTGTGCTTACTGAGATATTCATACCATATCTACATCTGAGGATCAGATGCACCCAAACTGATCTCTATTCTCCTCTCTGTGGAGCTGTAGTCCACTCTAATATTTAATATTGATGCTGCTCTGTTTGTTGTCAGGAAGACAAAAAGTTTTAAAAGTTGCTCCACCTCAGCGGTCTAACAGCTCAAGAAGGTGGGCTGTTAACAGACTGTTAACTGTGGACTGTTAACCAGCACATCGCTTCAGTTTTTAACAGTGCAAGAGCGTGAGGTAAGATGCAAGTAGCTAAATACAGTATTTAATATTTGACATGTTTTATACAAGGAATATCAAACAACCAATTATTATATCCTGTAATGTAAACTCTTATAATAATTTCCAATATTTCAACCCAGAATTGTTTTAAAGGACCATTTCTTTTTACATATGTAAGAGCAAATTTTAGAATTACCTTATTGATTGTATTTGTCTTTAATGTCAAATGCATAAATGTAACATTTTTTTCAATCAATCAGAATACTTTGTAATTGCAAAAAATAAAAACAATTAAATAAAAAAAATTAAAATAAATAAGAAAATAAAATAAGTAAATAAAAAAAATAACAGGTGAGTATAGCTGCAATATCACAACAAAAATGTTTTTGTTTGTGGGGAAATATCACATTATATTATAAACAAACTTGTCAGTCTAGTGCAAAAACTCTTGTAGTAATCACTGAAGTTGTGAAATGAATCTCTTATTTACATTGTATCTGCAATTTGTTGTTTATGATTAGAGAATTCGCAAGCGTGCAGAATTCACTCAGTGAGAACGCAATCAAAACTTGCTGACTAATCATAACACCTGTGATGAGCCATATCTAGAGAAACGTGTTTGAATGTTTATAAAGCTCAATGCTGCTGCTGCAAAAAACAAAAACATAAGCAATCTGATTCAACATATGCAGATTCAGTAATTCCACGAATTGACACTTTTCATTAATTTTCACATTTTATTTTAATCATGACGGCCATAATAGATTTAGTTTAATTGTGCAGGGCAAATATTTGCCTCTTTATTTTGAATTTGTGGGGCATTTTGGTTTATTTAGGTGGCATTTTGGTTAAAAACAGTTCACGAGACATGTCAATCATGAAAACAAATCACTTCGCAACCGCAAAAAGAGTACATTTCATATAGTATGAATGTGTGTAGAATGAATTTAATCTGAATGCATTAAATTTGCCATGCTGTTATTGTCATGTGATCTACCAATGACAGTTGCATTGAGTCTCTGCTATTCATAAATCCTCTCATCTGGATTCATGGGACAGTGAAGTGTCCATCGTATGCATACGTCAGAATCACGCTGGAAGTACCTGTAGTAGGTCATCCGGGTACTTTTTGCCTACTCTTTAATGAGTACTTGAGTGTCTAATCCTGTTCCTGAAGGGCAACCAGACTTTAGGTCTAGCTCTAATTAAACAACTCAAACAGCTAATCAAGGGTCAAGCCAATCACTAGAAACTTCCAGACATGTGTTGGAGCCAGTGATGAGGAGTAACTAGTTACATGTAACGGAATCACATAATTTAATTACAAAATAGTTTAATTGATTTTTTTTCTTCGTTTCTTTTTTTTTTTTTTACAGATATGATTACCTTTTTTTTTTCTTTTTTTTTCAAAGTCATTGTTAGATACCAGTGTTTCCTGTCATAGCTATGCAAAGATTTGATTTCAAAAAAAGTATAGCTATTAAACGGTTTCTTGTTATGATTTTTAAAACTGTATTTAACCTCAGAATGATCTCAAAGTAAAAAGAGGTGCTGAAGTCATGAAGTCTAAAGATTCTGGGGTGACTGTGCTTTAAAATGAAATTATTATAAAGTTAATTCAAGTGAAGAAGTATTTTGAAAGTCTGACAGTAATCAGTGTTGAGTCCTACTGTAAGGATAACTCCACCTGCTTTAAATGTTTCAGTTGACAGTTGAAAACATTCATTAGAAATGTAGAAAAGTAATTAAAAAGCAATCTAATGTAATCAGTTACATTACTTTAATAAAGTAATTGAAATAGCTAAACTACTTATTACATTTTAAATGAGGTAACTTGTAATCTGTAACCTAGTACATTTCTAAAGTAACCTTCCCAACACTGTTCGTAGGTAAAGTCTGCAGGACAGTGACCCTCCATTTGTCTTTATAAGAGAAACACACACACAAAACATACCATATAGTGCAAAGTCTGTGATGGGTGAGAGCACTGCTGCACACTTGAGTATGGAGTCCTCCGAGCTGAGCAGAAGGCTGGTGATGTAACCTCCATACACCTGAAACACAACATACTCAACTCAAGACCTCTGAGATAGCACAGCTCTCATTACTAGTTACTGAAGTTTCTGATACGGTCTGTGCTCATTAAAGTGAGGCAGGAATTCAGCCTTTGAACATGCATTCATTAATCCTTTGAAAAATCTTTCGAGGAAAAAAATAGGCATGGGCAAAAACGAACATGTAGCCAGAAATGTAGATGGTCTCAATTAAGTTTTTCATACTGCATGAAACCAATTTGTTCAGGACTGAAGTTAGCGAGAGAGGAAGAGTTTAACTGACGTGCCAAAAATACATACTCTCTCATCATCAGAAATGCTGCTGGATGGGTCTCACTGACAGTGTAGCAGAGTAGCGTTATTTTATAGCATTTCCGAAGCGTTATTTTTTGTATATATCGTTCAAATCAGTCACAAATCAGTCAAGTTTCATTAAGGTTACAATGCAATTTACAAGGATTTGGAACAGATCTTTAATGCACTTTCTGTGTTCCTGTGAATATGAGAGAGGCAAAGAAACATCTGTGTACATAAATGACAAGCTATCTTGTCTGGACAAGTAATAACAGTAAAATACAACAAGTATTTACCTGCCCAAAAGCTCCAATTCTAGTCTTGTCAATATATGGCTCCTGCATCAAAATACTGCAAGACACAAAGACAAAATGTTAAATGGTCTGACACTTGCTGGACCTTCTCACATGCAGAATAATCAGTGTCGGTCATATCACTGAGTTTCAATGAAGTCAGGTGTATCTAAATCTGCCATGCTGTTAAGGAGATGCAGCACATGTGTGTCTGCGTGTGCAGCTGTGTGTTGGCACTGATGGATGTTCACTGTGAGTTGGACGCAGATGGCTCCTCAACTACCTGAGGGCATCCAGCTGGTCTTTCTCCTCGAACATTCCCAGCCTGCGCTGCACCTTATGGAGTAAGTTAGTCCCCTGGAAGCCACTTCCACGGCCGTCAAAGCGCACTGCAATCACCCCAAAACTGCTGACCAGCACTGACGCCCAGTCAATGTGGAACTGCTCTGAGACCGACTGACTGCCTGGAGTCCCATCTCTGAGAGAAAGAGTACGAGAGAGAGTTTTCTTTAGAAAACAAGCATTTAAATTTAAGATTGTCTTGAAATTTAGTAAGTTGCTTACTTACAAAACATTTCTGGCAATGATAGCCACATTCTCTGAGATATCATGTTCCAAGTCAGACTAGCTGAATTTAACGTGTCTGCGATGCCCAAAAATGCTGTCTACCCTTGTGAAAAAGAAGTCTGCTTAATTGTATTAAGTATTTGTAGTGTATTTTAATGTCTTGTTAAGTGAAAAGCTGTGTTTGTAATAAAAATATCTGTCATTTTAACTGGTCAAAATACAAATCCATAACCCATAATAATACTTTCTCTGGTGAAAAATCCATCTTCTATTGTCCTCTCACACAAAAATCTAGCAATATATTCGTTTAAAGCTGTTTTGGGCTGTTTTCACTTGTAAAGGGTGCTTGATCCGTGCATATTTCTCTCTTGATTCAGATTAGCTGACTCTTTAGAGGACCCATATTTAAAGGTGCTGTATGTAGGATAGAAACCAAGTGGTTGAACTAGGCATTGCAATCCAAATTCAAAATACTGGAGAGGGTTTTTTCACCCAGCCCCTCCTCCTCAGACTTGACGCACACACAGGTTGCCAGATTGACGACACCAACAGGAACAAGCGCACTTGACAATGAATGAAATGAAATACACTGTGTTTTCCGCCAACTGGCAACCCAGGGTGCAAGAATTACAATTGGGTAAACTTGTAGTGGGCTGGTTTCACAAACTAAAACAGAGACCGACATTCCGGCCCGGAACGCACATTGTAGCATTGTTTTTCAGATAAACAAGTATGTTAACTTAGCATGTTTCTTAAATGTGACCCTGGACCACAAAACCAGTCATAAGTAGCACAGGTATATTTGTAGCAATAGCCAAAAATACATTGCATGGGTCAAAATTATAGATGTTTCTTTTATTTCAAAAATCATTAGGCTATTGAGAAAAAGATCATGTTCCATGAATATATTTTGTAAATATCCTACCGTAAATATATCAAAACTTTATTTTTCGATTAGCAGTGTTGGGCAAGTTACTGTGAAAATGTAATCAAATTACTGATTACTCCTTTTAAAAGTAATCATGTTACTAGTTATGTTACTTTTTTTCTCCATTAAATTTTATGAAATCCCAGCATACACACTACCGATAAGTATTTGTTATTAAAGCAACAACATTCACAGAACACTGTTATTTTTAACTAAAGCAAGCGGCTGCTGCGTGCATGGTTTGGCAGAATGCCAGCAAAGAGCGCTGTATTTATAATCTCTAAAAGACATCTCAGTTCATTGCAATCTCACAAATCTCTGTTATAACACAATAAATATATGCATAAAGAATCATAATGTCTACAATTTGTGTGTTTTAATGAGAGGATTCGTGAGCACACAAATTTCAGCACTGCACTGCGCAACGCTGCAAACGTGTTATAGCCTAAAATTAGAAACTCTGCATACGCTTGCACCTGTTAATCATATATTTTTTATATTAGTTCATGTTGCTTTTGGGCAATAAATGAATAACAATTTATTTGTTTTAGATATTTTATGTTTAGATATTTCTGTTTTGCAGGAGTCGCATAATCATTTTATTCTCTCACCTCCCACACGTACACGAGTGTCTACCCGCTCGCACCAGCATCTTGTCCCGAGCCGCACTCTGTTGCGTCGGGTCTCGCAGGAGTAGGTCTCTAATCCACTGCCACTTTACTCTACAGTGTGTATGCTACATCTTTTTTACAATCTCTAGATTATAAAACACTGCATTCTGTCAGCAATGCAACGCGGCAGTAACGTATAGAGACCTCGGCTCTCTAATTACTATTTTTGAAAATTATAACGTTTTAGATTACTCCGATACTAAAAAAGTCATCAAATTACTGTAACGCGTTACAAAGTAATGCGTTACTGCCCAACACTGTTGATTAGTAATATGCATTGCTAAGAACTTCAATTGGACAACTTTAAAGGTGATTTTCTCAATATTAAGATTTTTTGCACCCTCAGAATCCAATATTTTCAAATATGTTAACTTAGCAAGTTTTTTTTTTTAAATATCTGCAAACATATTATGGTATTTTTATGCTTTAGTGGAGTCAAAAACTTACATACAGCACCTTTAAGCCAAAAACAAAAAAAAAGTAGTAAAAAAAAAAAAAAAAAACATTTAAAAACACAAGCTTTTCACTTCACAAGATGTTAATTTAATAGTAAATAGAGTTGTGTGGAATACTTGTGGATTATTGTGATGTTTTTATCAGCTGTTGGACTCTCAGTCTCGGCACCCATTCACTGCAGAGGATCCACTGGAGAGCAAGTGATGTAATGCTAAGTTTCTCCAAATCTGTTCTGATGAAGAAACAAACTCATCTACATTCTGAATAGCCTGATATTGAGTTAATTTTTAGCTAATTTTCATTTTTTGGTGAACTATTCCTTTAAATTTTAAATTCATACAATATTTAAATCACACTTAACTGTATTATTTTATACTATATTAAAGTATATATTGCTTTAAAGTATTTTTAATGTATATTATTTATAAATAGCAATAGTATTATTTTTATAAGGTATGCTAATGTGTACTTCTTTTTTACAGAGGTCGGTATGCAGCTCACTGGGTTTTGAGACAGCCCCTATATATTCCTAACACACACAATATAGACTCATTGTGCTGCCAGCTCTATAGAGAACACATGTGATTGTCTGCTGCGGTGTGTATGATGTGTTCAGTGGGTTAATTGAAGGCGGGCTGCAGGTGAACTCATTTGTGGTGTAATTACAGTGGCTGAGAGTGTATGGCAGAAGAGAGAAGATTAATAGCACTGACTAAAAGTCCATTTCAGAGTTACACTCTTACTCTTGATGAGACCTGAAGTGCAGTGCAGGAACAGACAGTAGGAAAGGAACTGCTGCTTGTGTGTTAATAGGATGACCTGCAGCACTCGCTTTAAAGGGCCTATATCATGGAAAACAGGATTTGCTCTTTGATATAATAGAGCTCAATGTTCTACAGGCAAACTCTAAAGTTCATGATTCAAAGCTTCCTCCCTGGACCATTTATTCAAAGTTAATTGCAAAAATGACTAGAAATTGTCTCAACGATGAGCATGATAACATCTGACTGCCCCTATTTAAATATTAATGCCACCTATTTGGTATTCAGCAGCTTGGCACTACATTGCCCATTATGGGTTTTATTGGCCTGTTCAGATATAATACATCATTTGTTAATTATTGTTTTCTTAAAACGTGAACTTAAACATTTTAATTAAACAAACAAACAAACAACAACAACAAAAAAATTTACTTTTATATTTATATCGCATTGATTTAATTAATATTTACAACAAAAAAGGACTAATCTTAATTTATCAATCTGGCACAGTTCTATTCTAAAAATAGCCAAATACTGGTGTATATATTGGCAATCATGCAAGATTAATTTGCTTGTATAAATCTATCAGCAGCAAAAAATGTAAGAAAGTGGAAAAAAAGAGTAAATTAACAACTAAATTAGGTTTTGGGTTCAAGAAACCTTGACTAACATTATAAGTAGGACTTTGGGAAATAATAACATGCAAGAGAAGTGTAGATTATTCCACTTTTTAATGAGTGATCCAACTCAGATGGTGATTCTTGAGGGAATTCTGAGAAACTATTTGGAACACTGACATATTTTTGCATAAAAAGGTTTGTTGGTGGTTGTATGTGTTGTTGTGTAGAAAAGCAAAGGGCCTGTAAGGAAATGAAGAAAATGTTGCAGAAATTGATATGTACTCACACGAGGAGCAGAAGTGGGTAGTGTAAGGTGTCTATGAAGCCTGCAGGTTTCAGTATCTGCATGCTGAGGCCTGTGTATGACAATCAAAGACATTCATCTGCAACTCTATTATATTAATATCCTTCTTAAAAACCAACACTTAAACACAATTTAGATAACATACTGTAATCCTCTATGTTTATCTCTCTGTATTCCACTTTCGGCATCTGCATCGAGTTCACCGTTCTCCTCAAGTTCAGATTCAACTCGATGTCACGCACCTCTGCCGAAAGAAAGAAACCAGTCAATGTGTGATTAAAAAACAGTTCCTCAAATTAACAGTTTACCCCAAAAATGAAAAGTTCCAAGCCACAAAGAAAAGTTGTCTAGCTTAATGTTCATGCTGCTCACACTCCAAAATCTTGCCCTCCATTATAGCTTTTAAATCTCTTTTAAACATTGCACCAACATTTGGAGTCACTGATATGACCTGTGTCTATATACTGTATGTATGCAACACTTGTGATATAATGGTGATTATGTGATTGTGCATGCAATAATCTGTTTTACAGTGAGGCACTTACCATGGTAGTAAATAAGGCCAATTTATATACAGTAATTTATAAAATACTTACTGTTACAACAGCATTGTTATGACTATTTTTGTTCTAAGACTTTTATTCTGATAATAATTTCATTCCATTGTTTCTTTGTTAGCAGCGTAATTGTCTATGCATGTGCTAAACTTTTGTCAAATATATATCTATGTTGCCATGACATTACACCTAAAATCTAAAAACGGATGTAAATGACAAGAACAAATTTACAGCTGATGTTTTTAACATAAGAATGAATGTAAATGCTTTTATAAAATTATAAGCTTCAAGTTTATTTCTCAATCACTTCTTTTAAAGAAAAGAAGATGCAAGCCACACATATTGTTGATTGAGCTTAACTTGTATAAAATATGAAATATTCCTTTAGGTTTAATATTTTTTTTTAGGTGGGATATCCAAGGTTAGTGTATGTTTTAAAAAGAAAGAGCAGCGTGAACATTCTGCTAAACATTTCCTTATAGAAGAACCTTACAGAAACTTACACAGATGTGGAAGGAGGGTGAATAATTATTGAATTATTGACTAAATCATGTCACAAATGTTATTTTTGGGAGCTATTCCCAAGCTATTAACCAAGTCAATGCAAAATGCATTGTTTATCTCAAACTAAGCATCTGCAAGCACTCACAAAACCTTCTCAATGAGTAGCTAATTGCTCTGGGACATAAATGAGAAACAGGAATTGCAGGAATTACAGTTGTTCAGATGTTCAGAGGTTGTGAGAGACCAGTGAGCAGCTGGCTTTCCTGATAGAGAACGACTAAATAGAGCAGATATCACGTCTGCTGCTGTAAACATGGAGACCTTCCATTCTGAGCAGCAGCGATAGAGTCTTGGAAGTGCACGTAACAATTAAGAGCACAGTGCGGTTGAGGGTTTCGTTTTAAGACAGGCTTATCAGTGCCTGCTCAGACTCAAGCCTCACAAAGCACACTTTCTCCCATTGCACCAATGCTATAGACATATCCGCACATTTGAAAAACAGCAACAATTTTTTTGTCAATATAGAGAAGGATCCGTATGAACATCGTGTAAGTCATCTGAATTTGACCTTGGTGGCACATTTAGCATTTACTTAATGGACCTGGCAGAGAAGGGAATGGATGGGAAAAACATCTAAAATGACAGGCTAACTCTAGATTAAATTGTAAACAAACAATTGATAAACATTCTACACACACACACAGATTTGAGCTCTGTGAGATGACTTCTGTGACAGACCGTCACACTAAATCACTCTCTCGTTGTGATATCATTGGGCTTACAGGATATTATATACATAACACAATTACCAGCCTCTTACACAGAGAGGTCACATTTCTATGGATGTCATGGCACGTCTGGCAATAATCCAATCATCTGTAAGTGCTCTCACTGTGCAAGCAGGCATGTGTAGGTCTATTCAATCACACGGTCTATGGTAGGCCTGGAAGCAGCTCTAATCGTCAATTGACATGCTGTGGGTATATAATGCAATGAAATAAGTATGCGAGTGTGTGTGAGTGTCTGTGAGAGAGAGAGTCTGTGTGTGCCTGTGTGTGTGACTGTGACTGTGTGTAACGTGGAGGTTGGTAATGAGAGCATCCTCCTAAATTTGTCACTATTCATTTGAGTGCTTAATTCTAAGCAGTTTGGTTATTAACGTGAGTGACAACCAAGGATGTTATGATATCCAACAACATGGTAAATTTAAAGACCCCCTGTGGTGAAAATCAAGTTTTTAATGTTGTTTACATATCTGCCTGGTTTCTTAATATGCTACACACATGCAACAAGACAAACCCCATCTTCTCCTAAAAACTGCAGTGCACTAAAGATGCGGTCCCGTTTCCTACCATCACAAGCATGTAATCAGTGCTTTTTATATTTCTGTCTTCACATAGGTTTCTATTTGCGATGTATTTTTGCAGCATTTAACAATGTAGCCAATCACAGGCATATCTGCTGATTTCATGAAATGCAATTGGTGTTTAAGTTAGAATTAGGGTGGCCATATGCACCGTTCATACGGGACACGTCCCAGCCAGAATTTTAATATTGCCTAAAACATCCAAAGCAGTTAGACCAATAACATGCAGGTATTGTACATAATCGACCAATCATGGAGCTGCACGTGAGAAGGTGAGATCTACATGGAATGATCAAAGTGATTCAAATATACGCACATGGTTGTTCGTTCATTTGACTTGAAGCGTCGCTGCGCACCGATCAAAAATGTCACACAATGATTGACCTGCACAGTGCAAACAGCCAAAACCTGGATATTTTAGGCAATACTAAAATCTTGGCCAGGACGTGTCCCGTATAAACGGTGCATATGGCCACCCTAGTTAGAATCCACTCACCAGTCAAAACACCAGAGTTTGTGCAGTCAGTGCAGAACTTCACTGATTATAACAAAACTTTGTGAGATCGTGTTGAACTAAGATAAGTGACTTTTTAGTGATTATAAGAGGAGTGCGCTTTGCATGCTTTGTAGGCTATAATCTATTCAGTATTTGAATAGATTTACTCACAGATTCACTCTCCGATAACCATTTATTCAGTATTGCCACTTGATATTGTGTAGCGTTTGCTACTTAAGTCTGAGTTGGTGTTATTGAGTGGAGGCAGGGACTAGTTACCATATTCATGGATCCATGTATACTAAATGAGGTAAAGGTGTAAGCCATATTCAAGACGCATAGAGATTCTTTTTATGGGGTGGGAAAATGTCATTATGGTAATCAAAGATGATTTTTAAGGGATTAAATTATTGACTGCAGGGGGACTTCAACCAAACTAACTGTTATCTTTATTTAACATCAGGGTCATTCCTACAGTTTAGTGAATTTTGGACTGAGCAGGTTTGCTGAAAAAAATAAATAAATCCTATTTATCTGAAAAACACACTGGTCAAGCTCAGGGTAGTATAATACAATTCTGATCAAATATTTTGCATGTGGTCTAGGATATTTATTACTTTGCAATGTGTAACGGTGGATATTTAAAGGGAAGTTTACATGACAACAATGTAGTAAAAACAAAAAAGTATTTCCTTTGTACTTTTTAAAAGTTTCTTATACAGACAAAAACATTGTCATAACAATCCACATTCACACTGATCTGTGAAAATGACTAAAAACACTATATAATGCATCAGGGCTCCAGACTAACATTTGAGAGCAGTGGCACCAGCGCCACTAAATTCTACAGATTATAGCGCTAGGAGCAGATTTGGTAGAGCTGGGGGTGGTGTGTGGGGGTATTCAAAATAAAGATCATTTAATCATAAAATTACTATTGTTTTGCATTAATAAGCACTGTAACTAAAAATATTTCATGTTCATTTCTTGTTTATTTTTCTTTTGTTTATTGTTTTTACAGATTTGACAGTAAAGCACTAAGCTTGAGTTAAGATTCACATAAAATTTACTTTTACTAACAATAGTAACAGGTGCAAAATCTACTTTTTTATATACAGAAAATGTATATATTCCACTCTTATTAAATGTACCATTATTCTTCTAGCATATGGAACTGACCAACTTCAGTGATTATGTGTGATTTAGTAGCAAATTTATTAGTCATTCATTCATCCCATTAAAAATAACATTCAAACTGGCGCGGTTTAGTTTCACTTTCGTTTCGTCTGCTGTTTGATGTTTCTCAAATGCAACAGAAATGGCAGAGTTTATGATTTGGGCAACGCGGTGGTCGCACCAGTCGCAACGGCAGAAAAAATGGTTGCAAAATGTGACCATTTGGTTGCAGTCTGGAGCCCTGTGCATGCCAGGCTAGTAATTGGCCGTGTCAAACAAAATAAAAATAATATTTACACACTCACAACACACACTGGCCCAGCTAACCAATCACAGCACATCTCGTACTCCAGAAGGCGGGCCTTAATTTGATACAGGAATTATTCGAGCTTTTCATGCCAGACGGGGGAGAGAGGTGTTGTAATAATGTCAAATATGTGGAAAATAATGTGCTTTCGAACAACCTAGTATGAGAGCCTGTTCTAGTAAACCCCCGAAACAAAATACAAACTTTGTAAAAGAGCATAATAGGACCCCTTCAATACACATGTGCATTATTTAGTTAAAAAGGGTGTCATATAACCCCCCCCCGGAGTTTGAGGGACATAAAGTAATTAAATGGTTTTACTCGTTAAAATATTATAATAAATTGTACTTTGTCAAGTAAATTTATACACTCAAAACTGCTAATTTAGCAAAAAAAAAAAAAAAAGTATATATGTAACTATATATATAACCTTTATTTCAATGTGAACTTGAGAAAACGACTGGGACATGGGAATTTGTCTGTACAAATTATTCTAAGGTACTAATCAATTTGTGTCAACACCTACTGTATGCATGGAAAATCATGTGGCATGAAAACTAATTAACAATTTATGTAAAAAATGCAGTATTGCTTCATGGAGTCCAAATTCACTAAACTGTAGAAATGACCCAGCAATGAAATATGACTCTATTACTGTATAAAATGAATGAATTTTGATAATTAAACAGCTTTGAGGAGTAGGCAATCGAGGCAGTTGCCCGGGGCAGTGTTCTCTGCACCAGGTGCTCACTCCATATTCTGGCAGTTTCGCAGAATTGCGCCCACTCGTTCTGCTTGACCTTCTCACTGAAAATGAATTGTGGCCTTGTGGGACACCTTTTCGAGCAGTTCCCTACACTCTGAAACCTTCCTTTTCACGTTTGGATGCACCACAAATATAGGATAAATGATAAAAGCACATACAAAGTAGGGTGGCCATATGTGCCGTTCATACGGGACACGTCCCAGCCAGAATTTTAATACTGCCTAAAATATCCAGGTTTTGGCTGTTTGCACTGCAGGTCGATCGTTGTGTGACATTCACAAGAGCTATAGAAAGCAGAGCAGATGGCTCCTTATGCTTTCGAATCGCTCTCGCACCTACTTTGGTGTCTTTTTTTGATCGGTGTGCAGCGACGCTTCGATTTGATTGTTCGCTGTAGATCTCACCTTCTCACGTGCAGCTCCATGATTGGTTGATTATGAACAATACCTGCATGTTATTGGTTAAACTGCTTTGGATGTTTTAGGCAATATTAAAATCCTGGCCGGGACGTGTCCTGTATGAACGGCGCATATGGCCACCCTAATACAAAGAGGTATCTTTGTATGGGGGGTGGGGGTTGGATGGGGGGTAATGTCACAGATGAGATTGAGGTTAATTAAGTTACAAAATAAAATGTGCCCTGCATCTATTACACATCCACTTACATACACTACAATGCTATTTTACTTGCTTTCTATTGATAGCCTATAATTTACATAGACCGTTTACAATTACATTTTTGGATAAGTCTCTTATGCTCATCAAAGCTGCATTTATTTTAGTTAGTCAGTTTAAAAACAGAAGCTTCAAAAAAAAAAAAAAAGGTGGGGTGGGTGAGTGATGTGAAACTTCTAAATCTTTGACCTCTTTGTGAGTGTATTGTAAGTGTGTGTGAGTTTGTGTGTGCATGCTACTCAGTGGTAAGCAGAGAGGAGGAAAGCTGGATACTCACTCTGTCTGTCATGAGTGCTGTAAACGGTCACATACGGAACATCAGGACCTGACAATATACCAACATAATCATCAATAATTAATGACATAAGACATTCATTGGTTTTCATAGTTTGAACAAATGCTTTGCAAAATTATGCATGTTATTTTTGTTTGCTAATCAGTAATTCTCACAGCAGGGAGTTGTAGCAATTGTGTCTCACAGAATGCATATTTCCTGTCCTAATCTTTTATATAAATTCTTCATGCATGATACTGATGAAATAAAATTTCACATACTCACATGACCTGTTGCACCAACTGAATCAAATATATTTTTGCACTTGAACTTTGATGACCAATTTGGAATTAGTATCAGTGTTTACTAAGTCACTACTACAATAACTAATACATAAGGTTAAAGGGATAGTTCACCCAAAAATAAAAATTTGCTGACCCTCAGGCTATTAATTAATTTTAGCTTTTAATGGTCCTTGGTGATTCATAAAAGTCCACAGCTTTCACTTTGAGAGTCAAAAAAGCATATACAGGCAACACAACAATAATACTGTGACCCTTTATGATACATTGAGGCCTTATGAAGCGAAATGATCAGTCTGTGCAAGAAACTAAACATTATTACCTGTAATCCATAGCTTCAGGCAAACAGCCCTGAACACCTTCATATGATTCAGGAGTGCGAGATTTCTGTCCTGTTGCACAGACTTATCATTTTGCTTCATAAAACTTCAATAAATTGTCAGGAGGTAAGGGTATTCATTTTGTGTTGCCTATATATGTTTTTGGCTCTCAAAGTGACAGTAGAAACAGACTTGCAGTTTATGAATCACCAAGGACCATGGTGTCAAATCTTTACTGTTCCACTGAAGAAAAAAGACACCTACTGTACATCTCAGATGGCCTGAAATTTGCTAAACAACTGTAAATATCAAAGAACCTTTACACTTCTGTATGTAACACAGCCTGCATCATTTGTGCTACATGATACTTCAAATCAACATTCTTCTTACATTCCTCTACCCACATTTTCTTGTTAAAAATCTAGTTTGGATCATCACACAGTCTCTCATATAGTATTTGAACAATTTGCAGTGTTATGCTAAAAGCGAGATATGATAATTAAGAAAAATAATGTAATAGCTATTTATGTCAGATCAAATCTATTCGAAAATAACTTAAAAACAAACATACAAACAACTATTTTTATAACTACATTTATGCATTTTAAGCAGATGCTTTTATCCAAAGTTAATAACCACAGTATAAATAAAGGTATGTAATTGTTATGTGTTATAAATTATAAGTAATAGTTTATGTTTCAGCTGTACACGTCAGCAACACTCAAGAGCAGTTTATCCAGTCATTTTACAAGTTCTCTAAAGTTTATTTTATAAACAGCCTGCCACTAAACTGAAAAAGGTGCTTAAAAGCTTTTGTTAATGAGCGTCTGCAGTGAAACTTTAACGAGTGGCACAACAGCGCTGATCGTAAACACAACAGTCATTTCTCCAGGGGTTCTGTCACAACGGTTCAGTGAATACAAGCATTAAAGCCTTTAGAACACATCAGCTGCTGTAGAAACAACCCCTACAAATAATCAATGCACTTTGCAGAATGAAAACTTCACTGTTGAACAATAACAACATGCTCTTTGACAATGCGTCTGCTCATGCTGTCTCCATCCCTTTCTCTATACTTCTAGCGTAACACTAAACTCATCATTTACATATAAAGCTTGTCAGGAGACAATATAAAAGTAAAGGTTCATGGGCTCTAAATCGACATTCACCGCAGTGTCAACTCACAAGCGTTTATTGAAAATGTGTCAGGGTTATGGGTGAGTTCAGAGACTCATTTTAATTCTCAGCTTTACAGCCAAATCAAGACTTTACGCAAGTATTTCTTGACCTTTCATTTCTTTAGTTTTTAACAAAAAAGTACAATTCTAATTACTTCTACAAATCATACAGTGTATGTTCATATATTATGTTATCTTGGACACACATACTGTATGCCCGTGGTAGTAAGAACAAGCAGAATAGAAACAAAGAGATGTCTACCTTTACAAATGAGCAGAAAATAGTCCATGCTGGGACAGAAGAAGCCACTGACGTACCCGCAGCTGTCAGTGAAATCGCAGGATAGACAGCGGCGGTTGAAGGTGCCCACTGTGTCTGCGCTGGAACAACCACAGATACATTAACACTGTCAGCGAGAACAAGCCTGTGACAGCACAAGCCAAACTTCACATGGCACAAAACATGAATATGTATGTGCTTTATGTACCTGTAGAGATGTCTTCTTTTAGGGTCATCCTCAGTGCTGAGGAAATATCTGTTCATACAAAAAATACAATACTCCATACAAACATACTCCATATAACAATAGCTATACAAAGGTGAAAAAGAAGTACACTTCAGCATAAGTTTAGTTATTACATAATTTATATGCTTCAAAAATGTACTTAAGTCAGAACTGAACGTTGTCAGACACTAAGTGCCTGTCAATTCAAACTAAATGAAAATGTATTAAAGTTTAAATTTAAACAATCTACATCTTTTATGCCATTTCATAACCAATATTGGTTTAAAATACAGTTAACGTGTACTGACATGCATTTATGATAAACTACAATACACTTTAAAGCAAAAGTTCACCCAAAAATTTAAATTTGATATTTATCTGCTTACCCCCAGGGCATCCAAGATGTAGGCGACTTTGTTTCTTCAGTAGAACACAAATTATGATTTTTAGCTTCAGGTGTTGCAGTCTCTCAGCAGTACAGTGCTTGGCAATGGTCACAGTATCTATGAGAGAAACAAAAAAACATGCACAGAAAAATCCAAATTAAACCCTGCGGCTCGTGACGATACAATGACGTGTAAAGACACAAAACGATCAGTCTGTGCAAGAACGTGAACAGTATTTATATCATTTTTTTTTTTTTTACCTCTGATTCAGGCAATGTCCGAACTGTTAGAACTCTTGTGAACGCGCTTCACTGCAGCTTAAGTTCTAACAGTTCAGACATTGCGTGAATCCTAGGCAAAAAAACGATATAAATACTGTTCAGTTTCTTGACCAATCATTTTGTGTCTTTACACATTAAAGTATCGTCACAAGCCGCAGGGTTTAATTTGGATTTTTCTGTGCATGTTTTTTTTTTTCTCTCTCATAGATACTGTGACCATTGCCAAGCACTGTACTGCTGAGAGACTGCAACGCCTGAAGTTAAAAATCATAATTTGTGTTCTACTGAAGAAACAAAGTCACCTACATCCTGGATGCCCTGGGGGAAAGCAGATAAACATCAAATTTTCTTTTTTGGGTGAACTATCCCTTTAATGTAATTTCTATTAAAACCTGTATGCCATGAATTATATATATATATATATATATATATATATATATATACATACAGTGCCCTCCATAAGTATTGGAATAGTAAAGGCAAAAGTGCTCTGTTTGCTGTGGAAATCTGTAAATATGATTAAAAGATGAATATAAGACAAAAATACAGAATGTCACATTTTATTATTGGGTGTTTCAACACATAAATGTTTTAACAGCTAAGAAGATCAGCACTTGTAGAGTTTCATCCCACCATCTGATAGGGCTGAACGATTAATTGCATTTGTGATAATATCGCAATATGAAAAAAAAAAAAAAAATTCTATCGCAGAGGCTGCGATTACACTCTGTCACGTGACACACAAGAGTAAAGAGGTGTGTTCGACTGGACTTGAAGATCGATCGATGTATGACATCAAAGTACGGCGAGAGAGAGCATAAGGAGACGTCCGCTCTCTTATAGCTCTCACAGTACTTAGATGACACACACAGATCGGTCTAATCAGCGCTGCTTAAAGTCGTACACATCTAAGCACAGTCTTCAGAGGAAGCATCAAGTTGGCACGCTACAGTGTTGCCAAGTCCATGGTTTGGGGAACCCCTCCATAAAACGTGTAATTTAACCCCTTGAATACCGGTGGACCCCCCTCGAAACGCGATTAGGCTAGTTTTGAGTAGCAATTGGGTGGGTTTTGTTGTGAAAACTGGCAACCCTGGCACGCTATACCGGAAATGTTTGAAAGCGCATATAATATGAACGTACTTTAAAATGGCATATTGAAATTACTCAAGCAGTAACAGTGCTATGGTGCATTTCATTACTGAAGACTTTGAACTTAAAATAATATATATATATATATTCTTATTTATTTATTTAAAGTCTTTCTAAAGCAGTGGTTCTCAAAGTGTGGGGTGTACTGGCCATCAGCAGAAAAGGAAAATAAATAAAACAGTAAACATCCAAAGGACGTAACTTAGAATGGGAGATGGATCGGTTTGTGAAAAGGAAGAGAAAAGCCATAGATGATGTCGCACAGACCCAGGCAGGTGCTGGTCATTCAAAAGCTAAATGCAGAAAATATGATGAGGCATGTCTTGCTCTCGGCTTCACTCACTGTGTCTATACTGGACGCTAGAGTTGTCGTGTCGTGCCGCAATAGCTCTACTGTACAGGTCCATCTCAATAAATTAGAATGTCGTGGAAAAGTACATTTATTTCAGTAATTCAACTCAAATTGTGAAACTTGTGTATTAAATAAATTCAATGCACACAGATTGAAGTAGTCTTTGGATCTTTTAATTATGATGATTTTGGCTCACATTTAACAAAAACCCACCAATTCACTATCTCAACAAATTAGAATATGGTGACATGCCAATCAGCTAATCAACTCAAAACACCTGCAAAGGTTTCCTGAGCCTTCAAAATGGTCTCTCAGTTTGGTTCACTAGGCTACACAATCATGGGGAAGACTGCTGATCTGACATTTGTCCAGAAGACAATCATTGACACCCTCCACAAGGAGGGTAAGCCACAAACATTCATTGCCAAAGAAGCTGGCTGTTCACAGAGTGCTGTATCCAAGCATGTTAACAGAAAGTTGAGTGGAAGGAAAAAGTGTGAAAGAAAAAGATGCACAACCAACGAGAGAACCGCAGCCTTATGAGGATTGTCAAGCAAAATCGATTAAAAAATTTGAGTGAACTTCACAAGGAATGGACTGAGAGAGCCACCACACACAGACGTGTCAAGGTATTTGGCTACAGTTGTCGTATTCCTCTTGTTAAGCCACTTCTGAACCACAGACAACATCAGAGGCGTCTTACCTGGGCTAAGGAGAAGAAGAACTGGACTGTTGTCCAGTGGTCCAAAGTCCTGTTTCAGATGAGATCAAGTTTTGTATTTCATTTGGAAACCAAGGTCCTAGATTCTGGAGGAAGGGTGGAGAAGCTCATAGCCCAATTTGCTTGAACTCCAGTGTTAAGTTTCCACAGTCTGTGATGATTTGGGGTGCAATGTCATCTGCTGGTGTTGGTCCATTGTGTTTTTTGAAAACCAAAGTCACTGCACCCGTTTACCAAGAAATTTTGGAGCATGAAACCTGGGCTTCCATACCACCTTAGCAATGCCACAAACTGATCACCTCCATGCCACGCCGAATTGAGGCAGTAATTAAAGCAAAAGGAGCCCCTACCAAGTATTGAGTACATGTACAGTAAATGAACATACTTTCCAAAAGGCCAACAATTCACTAAAAATTTTTTTTTTTTTTGGTCTTATGAAGCATTCTAATTTGTTGAGATAGTGAATTGGTGGGTTTTTGTTAAATGTGAGCCAAAGTCATCACAATTAAAAGAACCAAAGACTTAAACTACTTCAGTCTGTGTGCACTGAATTTATTTAATACACGAGTTTCACAATTTGAGTTGAATTACTGAAATAAATGAACTTTTCTATGACATTCAAATTTATTGAGATGCACCTGTACACTGGATGCAACCGCATCATTTTAACTTTGTGCCAGTCCATCATAAATAGAAGAAGGCTTCAGTTTAATGTCGGGTTTTGTCGCGCCACATCCAGTGTAGACAGCATCACTGGGTTCTACTGTATTTTGCTGCGGCTCGTGTCTGGTGTAGACACGGTGTTTAATGTCGTTGATGAGGAGGAAAGCCTGCGTGTGTCCTATGCCTTAGCGGACAGCATGAAACCCAAAATAAGTAAATAACAGACAGAATAATAACAAATAATAACAGTTTTTCTCTCTATGCTATTTTTCAATGTTTCAAGTGATGCAGGTGTTTTTTTTCCCTGTAGGGTTTTTTAAATAAATAAATGAAAAAAAACTTTTATTTTTCTAAATGTTTAGTGAAATTATTTGGCGCGACCACTGAGAACCACTGGTCTAAAGTTAACATGCAGTGTTAGTCCACAAGTTTACATATCTTTATTACAGTGACTTTGAATTACCTAAAGTAGTGTGGTATAGCTACAGATTTTTTTTTTTTTTATATATTTCTGCAATCTACTTTAGTTTGTGTGATTTGTATATTAATGTTTACACCAGGCTTTTTTGTCAGTGCTTTATGTTGTCATAATTATTACATGCTTACAAGGTTGGAAGTTCAACAAATCAGTCAATATACTACTGTGATTGTAGTTGTTTAATAAAAACATCATTCATATCAATTCATGCATCACCTAATTTCATTGTAGCACAGGCCTGGCCTACAGAAAAGAACATTTCTGTTTAATCTATATAATATTGTGTTGGTCATACTATACAATGATTTTAAGCTTGTCTTTGTTGAATAATAGAACATAAAGAGCTTTAAAAATTAATCGCATATTTATCACAATCGTAATATTGTTAAAAAAAAATAAATAAATAAATAAAATTTGCAATTACATTATTTCCAAAATTGTTCAGCCCTACCATCTGATGTGAGCATAAGTATTGGAACAGTTGGCTCACAGGTCTTTCTAAGTGATTAGCTGTATTCTTCAGTTATTAAAAGCAGGGAATGTGTCGTATCAGTTATATCCATTGCTTCTGCATTCTGAGCCTTGCATTCGATGACGACACACAAAAACCAGAATGAAGACGAGTGGGCTGACTTAAAGAGAAAAGCAAGCAATTTGGTTGATAAAAGAAAAGAGGTCAGTTAGAACTATAGCAAAAAACAAAGGCCATGAAGAAATCAAGAGTTTGGAAACCATCGGCGACATCAGCAACCAACAACAACCTGATCAGTTGAGAAAAACAACAGTAGTTGATGACAGGCAAATAATAAAAGCTTTGAAAATTAACCCTAAAATATTGGTCTGTAAAATCACCAACAACCTCTAAAAGCTAGGGGGATGCTCTGACAATCTACTGTCTGCAGGACACATTGACACAGTATTACAGAAGCTACACAGCAAGATGCAAACCTCTGACAAGCACCAAAAATAGAAAGGCAAGATTAGAGTATGCAAAAGCCAGTAGAGTTTATGGACAGATGAGACAAAGATTAACCTTTATCTAAGTGATTGGAAAGCAAAAGTGTGGAGAAAAAAGGGAACTCCAAATGATCCTAAGCATACAGCCTTATCTGTAAAGCATGGTGGAGGTGGTGTCGTGGCATGGGCATGCATGGCTGTCTCTGGAACAGGCCCGCTCAATTTTAATGATGACTTAATATTTCATGACAGTAGCAGGATGAATTTGGAAGGGTACAAAACCATCTTGGCTACCAATATTCAAGAAAATGCCACCAGACTCATCAGAAAGCACTACATATTGCATCAGGACAATGACCCAAAACACCCTGCCAGTTCAGTCAAGGACTTTAATAAAAGGGCAAAAAAAAGTAAAGTCTTAGACTGAACATGAATTTCACCAGCTAAAGAGAAAACAAAATGCAGTTACACACCAAAACAAGCAACAGTTGTTATTGGCTGCATTAAAGGCTGGGAAAAGCATTTAAAGGATAATACCAAGAGTCTGGTGATGTCTATGGGTTGCAGACTCACTGCTCTGATTGCACGCAAGGGATCTAATCTTTTACATCTGCTTTAAGTTCAGCTGTTCCAATACTTATGCTCACACCAGATAATGGGATGAACTCTAAAAGTGCTGTCGTTTTTAATTGGTAAAACATCTATGTGTTGAAACAGCTAATAAAAAATGTGACATTCTGTAGATTTGACTCATATTCATTTACAAATGTCTTGAATCCACAGCAAACAGAGCAATTTTGTCTTTATTTTTTTTTTTTTAAGATAGACATTTGTAATAATGAATTTGCAATTTAGTACATTTAAAATAAATTAAGGTTACACTTTCTTTTAAGGTGTCCTTGTTACAGTGTAATAATACATTTAAGTACTGAGTAAGTAAGGTATAATCAATGGTTTACCGTGCATTAAAGGATTTTAAATGCACAACGTGGAGGCAAAGAATCGCCCGGCGCGAAGTGCATTTAAAATCCTTTAATGCATGGCAAACCGTTGATTATCCCATTTATTACATGGTTATTTCCCAAGATTTAGACAAGTTAAAACTAGTATTGCTCTTTGCTGCGCAATATTTGACCGAATGGGTAAAAATTATGTTATTTTTATCAATTACAGCTCATTAGCTCGAGCATTATACCTCCTTCAAATCAGACACAGAGATGAAATAGTGCGTTAAGATCACATTTATTTGAATGAATTATAGTGTTTATTTCAATTAATTATAGATCGAGAGAGAGAGAGAGAGAGAGAGAGAGAGAGAGAGAGAGAGAAATGACCCGTTGTGTGTGCGTTACCTGCATGCTGCGCCTGCGTGTCTCTCTCTACAAACAATTACATTAATTAGGCTACTTCAAAAACAGCGATTTTACACCTCATTGCTGAGTAATATAAAGTAGCGATCCAGTATCTAGGCTATTTTATTAATACAAATCGCGGAAAATCATTGACAAGTTATGTGCGATCTGCGATCTTCGACTCTCTCTCTCTGTGTGTGTGCGAGTGATGTGTGTGGGTTTGTGTGCAACAATTAAAGCAGCGCATTAATATAGAATGGTGATTAAACTGACCCTAGAACTACCTGCGCATTAAGTAAGGAATAAATGATCCCAAATGGAACACTTCATGTGCACTTGCAGTCTTACAGACTTACAATGTTTGCGTGTCCGTTAAGTCCACGAGACCGTAGGTTGTCCCATTTGTCATTTTAGCATTCAGAAGACTGCTTGCGAGCACCCCCTTTGTGGCCATTATGCGCCCTTGATCTGCACTTCTGCTGAGCCCACAATGGGGCGAGCTCTGCAGCAGACTTCTACTTGACAGTTAAAGCGGCATTACATCACGAAAGTGCGGACTCTGAGGTTTAGGGTGCCATTTGGGATAGGGCCATTGACGATGGGCCATTGAATTATTAGAAAAATAATGGAGTGAAGTGAAGTAGCCATTACACCTCGGGTGTGCATTATTTTTCTAATAATTCAACGGCCCGAGTCAATTATTCCGCTTATACTACCACACCTCAAGACATCGATCAGATGATATATTTAAAAGGATTCGTCCGTTTTTTGTACTTAAATCGCTATTGTGAGTAGGATTATTTCTTCCGCATCTCATCCAACTCCTCTTTTGCTAGTTCCAAAACGTCATTTTAAAGCTGGTAATGGAGGCTTGAGCCGTTGATGGCATTCTAATGCAGTTATTAATGAAGTTATTAGAAAGAAAGCGAGAGAGACAGAGACACACAGAGAAAGAGAAAGAAAGAGAGAGAGCGAGAGCTTGTGTGAATTAGGCTACCTCTGTGCGTCCCTCAACAGAGTTCTGTGGCAGCGTCTCTAAACAGCACTGTTATTACCTTGCTAGTGAGAAAGGTCATGTGTATTTACTTTTAGAAAATCATCTGTCATGTTGTTGTTTTTGTTAGTCCTTTGAACTCTATAGGTACTGTATGCTAATTTCCGTTATTACAGTTAACTATGCGAAGTGATATGGAACTGTAATGCGGTCAAGAGAGCTGCCTGGGAACTACGTTTGCATGCGTTACCCTGAAAATAATTGCACACCTCAGAACGTTTGTCAGCATATCAGATTCAAGCTTTCAACGGCCCGTAGAATAAACTGTTTTACTACATACCTGCCAGCCAATCAGAATCCAGTATTCAGACAGACCATGGAATAATACTAATTAACTACAAATACTTACTATATGGTTAGGGTTAGGATTAGGGTTTGTCTTAGGGTTACTTGCATTTAATTATGCATAATTAATTGTTACTATAATAGTAAGTACATGTAATGTGTAACAAGGACACCTTTGGATAAAGTGTTACCTATTTTAACTTTATATGCATTAAATAACAGTATAAGATAAAATTATATTGAAGTACTTTACATCTTTTCTAGTATGCTACTAGTAAATGTGCTATAAGTGTGGTATAAGTGTCATAAAAGTGTACGTTCTTTAAGTACACTTAAGTGGCCTTTTATTTAATTAATATTTCATTATCTGAATAAACTTTATTTTCTTTTTTTAAATATACTTTAAAGATTTTAAGTATAAATGTTCTTTCTTCTGTTGAAGACACAAGAAGATATTTTGAAGACTATTGGTAACCAAACAGTCGAACGGTACATTTACTTACACACTATTGAAAAAAATACTAAGTTAATGGCTACCGTAAACTGTTTGGTTACCAACATATACCATGGCACTGAAAGATCAAGAGAACAAAAGCAGGTGGTTGTAGTGGTGAGGTCAAAAAATAAGAGACCTTGATAACACAGGCGAAAACTATTTGGGATAATGTGCACCAAAGATATATTAAGATTAAGGCTGACAATAATGTGAATTGACAAAGTAATTTAGGTCAGCTGTGATTTCATACTATCTTTAAAAAAAGGCAATTTTAATGAATCATTGATGTTCAGTTGGAGGTGTTGGTGGATGGCTCACATTAACTGACTGTCCTCATCATACGCAAGAACCTGCGTGACGTCCCAGTCTCCTGATGTGATGGACTGCAGAGTATCTGTGCTGCTGTTGGGCTTTATGAAGAAAACATTAAACAGACATCAGTCATAATGAATGGAACACAGTGTTGTGAATAATAGAATAGTATGCTCATCAATACAATATTTAAACAAATATAAAAGAATGTGTGTCATTTTACAAATAGAGAAGGTAGAGCATGTCACAGTCTTCAGCTGATATGCCCAGGATGGCCACCAGAGGACACTGTTTGGTTGTAAGCACATGGCTTCTGTTTTGTTTGTTTGGTGCCATGTGCTTTCTCCTGTCTATTGTCTGTCCCCTCCCATCTTGTCACTTTGTTATTGTTTCAGTGGGTGCACCTGTGTCTCCCTCATTACCCTCATTTGCTCCCTATTTATTCTATTCTGTTTGCAGTCCTGTGCTTCTTTGTTGTCGTATGTGGTCTAATGTGTCTGTTTGCTCCTTGTTTAAGTATGCACTGCCTGTTCCTGTGTGGCCTTCCCTCGCCTTGCCAAGCTGTACCCTGTTCAGGCCTTTCTGTTGGTTTTTCCCACTTGGGGTAGCTTTTGTTAGTTTTATTTATTTTCATTATTAATAAAGAGATTGATTACTGCATCCTCGATTCCTCTCCTCATCTCGCCACATAGACCATGACAGAACAAAGAAGCCAAGATGAGGACTCAGCAGAAGAGAGGCTCATACCATCCACCAGCCTCTAATGTCTACAGCCCTCTTTACCAACGTATGCTCCAGCTCGAAGCCTTAATCTCCCTCCGTCAACAAGGAAATGATCTGAGGGAGTTTGCCCTGGAGTTTAGGAGTGCTGCAGAGGGGCTTGGCTACAATGACTCCGCTCTGAAAGACTTATTTAACTATGCCCTTGATAAGCCCATTAGTCACTGGAGGATGTTAGGTTCTGAACATTTGTCTTTTGACGGGTTTGTGTAGTACCTCGTCTGTAGTGGGAGGCAGTCAGCACTGCAAAGAGAGCAGCCTTCTCATGGGGAGCCTCTTCATGAGATGGCCACCAGCCCAGAGCCTCTCCACAAAATGGCTGCCAGTCCGAAACCTCTTCAACGGGTGGGCCCAAGGCTTTTGAATCTGGCTTCCACTTTGGCGGATCAACCGTTGATCTCAGCCAGAGCAGCTGGCATTTCTCCGGTGGTCCCAAGTCCAGTGGTCCTGGAGGACCTGACTCTGGTGGTCCCAAGTCCAGTGGTCCTGGAGGACCTGACTCCGGTGGTCTCAGAGGTCACCACAGAGCTGCCCGATTTCACTGCTGCTGCCATAATCAAGAAGGCCGTCTTTGCCTTTCACCTCATGGCTGATCTGCTGGCATGGGTTGCTTCAAAGTCCGTCTGGGAGCCTTCAGAGTCCACTCATGAACCCACTCCATTCTGGGAACCTTCAGAGTCCACTCCAGAGCCCACTCCAGTTCCTCCTGAGGCGGCGGCGGCATCTGCTTCAGTTCCTCTTAGGGTGGTGTGCCCACTTCTGAACTCTTTGTTTGACCTGTAACAACCAAGGATGCTGTCTCTGAACTGTTTGCCTGTCCTGTTTGGACTGCAACGACCCCCTGTGAATACCTGGCCTGTCTTGTTCCAGCCACAAAGTTGTTTACCTCTCTGTGCTCTCTATTACAGTACTGCCTGATTCACAGTGGTGGTTCTCTTCTCCATCTGCTCTGCTGTGTGGTGGACTTCTGCTCTGACATTGTGGTCTTCAGCTTCGCCAGCTCTGCCTTGGCCCCCCGCTCTACAGGCCCCACCTTGGCTTCCTGCTCTGCCGGCTCTGCCCTGGTCACTTGCTCTGCTACAGTCTCCAGGCCCTCCTCCACTCCACGGGCCTGGCCCACAGACCGTGACAGAGCATGTTTGAAGAAATGACTAAAGTGAAGGCTTAAAACTAATCAATTAAATGCTGTTCAACTGTAGACACGTGATTAGTTATCAAAAAATAAATTGGCTTTGGAAAATGAAGGAACTTGTTTGAATTAATCATATTTGTTAGTAAAATTAATCTATTTGCTTTGGAGTATTTGGAGATGTGCTACATCTAAATATTGCCATTTAAATAATGTTACTGATAGAAAATCTTTCACTATGAACTAGTGTTATATGAAAAAGCTACAAAATTCTCAATTCGTATTTTACCAAAAAATGACAACATACTGGTTAAAAGCAACATGCAGGTAACCATATTCATGAAATAAAATTTATTTTATTCTGGCAGACATAGTTTTAATTTCTCTTAAGGTTTATACATCTAAAATATTGTAATGTAATGGTGGGTAGTAAAAAAAACAATATTTTGAAGATTTTTTTTTTTGTATGTTTTGACTGGGTTATTTCTGTTATTTCTGAATCTTATTTTGATGTTTTTTTTTTTTCCATTTTGTTTCTGTGTTCATTTTTCCTGTTTAAATTTATGTTTTTGTTTCCAAGGATGTTCTCATTAGTTTCACATTAGTTAATCATTTATTCAACCATTTCTAGTCTAGTTCTAGTTCTCAAGACCTGTGTTTAACAGTAGTTCAGTGTTTGTCCTTTATTGTCTTGTTTTTTGGAATTGTGCAATAAAGATACTGCTCAAAACTCACCTGTCATGAACCATCCATGACAATTCAATATATATAAAAATACATATTTGCCTTCTATCAAAAAGTTTAAAAAACACCCAATTGCTGAAGCTTGTACCTGTGAGATGGACATGGAGATGTGGAAGAACTTTCCTCTTCCTCCCTGTGGGATTGCTCTGGTGAAGAACAGCCTCAGACCGTCTTTAGAGAACAGCGGCTCTTCATTCTGTTTGAAAAATGTAACTCCTAACGATCATTACGCCACACCAGCAACATCATTACTATCAACATCGTGAGGTTCTCCTTCCATGGCAGTGTTTCATCATTTGGTTTGCTCTGCAGAGTTTTATAATTACTGAATTATAAGACCTGCGGGAGCACTAGAGAATGTGTTCGCACCACAGAGCGGTCGTATTTCTCCAAGCAACACCAAAAATATTAAAACCATAACAACATATATTAGAATGTGAATTATTATGATAATGCAACGCATATGTAATAGTGAGTCTGAGCCCTGAGGCTTATTTCTGCAGGAGCTGTACGATCCTTTATTCATGTTATTGCAAAACATTTCATACGGCCACTTCCTCCCTCTGGCAAAAAAACAGACATGAAAAACTAATCAGGAAAAACAATATCAGCTCAAGCACAGTACTGTGGGGAATGTGATAAGACAAACAACATCAAACGTCCTCGATTATTCAAAGCTGTTACTGTTGACAAACACTGACATGGCACATCTCATCATTTTTTTTTTTTTTTTGTTGTTTTTTGGGTATTTTTGCCCTTGCCTGGGCAGAGAAAGTTAATGCTCACCTGTCTGTGCAGCCACCCCTCACTTTCATCTTCATGTTTCTGAAAAAAAAAAGAGAGTGCAGAATCAATTTTTTGGCTCATTTTAGTCCAATTTACTGAAAACTGAGAGCGGCTTCTACTCGCTGCACACACCTAGGCAATATATGATTTCACAAAATCAGCTTATCTTGAAAATGGCACAGCTTTTTACTAAGATACATTCATATGTGATATGATCTGAAAGCAAGAAAATTACACTTACAATTAGCATTTTTATTTATTGTAGAACCTTAGTAATTAGAACTAAAATGTGGTAACTATGTATATGAAAAAAAAAATGAATGACTGCATATTTGGCATACTGACAAAACTTAGGGCTGGTCTTAGTGCTTAATTCATTGTTGGTCATTTAGTGTTTCTGTTTAAAAAATACTCAAAAATAAAAAAAATTAAAGGGGTGGTTAATTGGGATTTCACTTTTTTACTGTTATTTAGTGTGTAATGTTGCTGTTTGAGCATAAACAATATTTGCAAATGTACAATGCTGAAAGTTCAATGGAAACGGAGATATCGTCTTTTAAAATTATGGCAGTTAATGCCTATAAAAACGGTTCGTAGAGACTACAATGAGTTACTTCCCGGGTTTGTGACGTTACAAACCCAGATAAACCCCACCCCCGGGAACATGCAGCAAAGTGGGTGAGGCCATGTTGTGTTGCTTTAGAGAAGAGGAAAACTAGGGGTGCACATAAAAATCTACTCATATATAAATCGCGATTCAGTCTTCTAACAATTCTAATGGATTCACAAGTTTCAAAATCAATGTTCTAAAGCAGCGGTTCTCAATCCTGTTCCTCACATCACCCTGCTCTGCACACGCTCTGCATCTCTCTCTCTCTCTCTCATTCAGAACTGTTCCATTTATACACTTATTTTCACATAGCTATGAGAAGCGTTAAACAGCATGTGGTTGCCATACTGTATTAAATCTTCAACTCTTTCCCCGCCAGCATTTCTGAAAAAAAATTCCCAGCCACCGCCAGCGATTTTGATGATTTTCATTAAAATGTGATGGCCTACAGTATATTTTTCTGTATAATTATTTGAATATGCAATACACCAAATTAAAGATCAAAGCTTCTACTTAAAAAAAAAAATAAAAATTCTAGCTTAAAACATTCTTTTTTTTTCAATCAACACTTGGATATAGGTAGGTTTCATAAAAAGTTAACACTTTATTTTAGGGTCTCTTAACTAGCTGCTTATTAGCATGCATATTACTAGAATATTAGCCATTTATTAGTACTTATTAAGCACATATTAATGCCTTATTCTGCATGGCCTTATTATACATCCCTAATCCTACCCATTACCTAAACTTAACAACTACCTTACTAACTATTAATAAGCAGCAAATTAGGAATTTATTGAGGGAAAAGTCGTAAGTGTTCCCTATTCTAAAGTGTTACCCATAAAAATTTATAATTTTGAGCAAAAAGGTGAGAAAATCCTCTTTTTATCAAAAACTACATCTGGATAACATTCAGTACGATTATCAAAGCATGAATCTAGTAAATCGCTTCCATCAACAACTCTAAAGCTTGCACAGCCATATACCACTTCCTGGATCATCATTTTACTCCATAACATTATGCAGTTTTCATTTATATGCTGTCTATTGCTGATGATCACATTATTTATCATATGCATCTGTTTACATAAGAGATTGCTAAATTTTCAATCCTGTGCACGTGTGTTTTTTGTTTGGGAGGTTTTGTACTCATTCAGAAGATATGTAATAGTGCCCCCGAATGTATAACAGTGAAAACATGAAAAGCCATAAAAACTTGCCAATGGCGGGTAAGTCTAAAAGTATGAGACAACAACAAACAAAAAATATACCATTAAGAGCCATGCTTGCACAGGTTCT
Source organism: allo-octoploid hybrid of Carassius auratus x Cyprinus carpio (assembly GCA_024542945.1). Classification (NCBI taxonomy): domain Eukaryota; kingdom Metazoa; phylum Chordata; class Actinopteri; order Cypriniformes; species allo-octoploid hybrid of Carassius auratus x Cyprinus carpio. The sequence goes on along the minus strand of CM045082.1, from coordinate 17,314,337 downwards.
GCGCGATCCTCTTCACTAATATTCTTTGGGTCTCAAACTGATAAGCAACATAGACAATGCCATTGTTTACAATACAACCGGAGCACATGTGCTGGGCTGAGGGGAAAAATGCACTAGAGGCGGTTTAGCCAATCACAACACACTGGACCAGCTAACCAATCTGAGCCCATTGCGTATTTCTGTGGGAGGGGCTTCATAAAAGCAGGAAATGATCAGCACATTTATAGGAGAAGGGACAGAGCAGTGTGGAATAAAGGTAAATTATGTGAAAAATAATTAACACATTTAAGACTGCACCCCATAAACACAATCAAGCCTAAAAAAAAACCCACCCCATTAATATACTGATAAGACAGTACTACTACTAATTCTACAACTAATTAGGGCTGTGCAAAAAATCGAATACAATTTTCATGCGCATCTCTTCAGTAAAGACGCTCCTGTGATTAGTAGTATATCTCCAGCACGTGCGTTAAGATCAGGGTTGCCAGGTTTTCACAACAAATCCTGCCCAGTTGCTTCTCAAAACTAGTCCAAAACTAGCCCAATCGCGTTTCCAGGAGGTTCCCCGATAAAAATTGCATCCCGGGGTTAAAATATGCGTTTTTGGCAGGGTTGCCCTGGTAATATTCACATTTTAGGGGCTAAATATCACGTTATTGGTATTGAACATGGTTCATGGAAAACCATCGCGGACATGAAAAACAACCGCAGACTTGGCAACACTGGTTCAGGTGGAGCGGCATTTACTACACAGAGCCGTAGTCCACCGACAAGCTACACAAAATCGCTTTCAAAATTGACAAAGAATCGCCTGCGATTTTAAAATCGATTTTGTGTAGATTGTCAGTGAATTACGGCTCTGTGTAGTAAATGTCAACCAGTGTTGCCAAGTCTGCGGTTGTTTTTCATGTCCGCGGGTTGAAGCGACCCCAATACCAATAACGTGATATATAGCCCCTAAAATGTGAATATTACCAGGGCAACCCTGACAAAAAAACTTATATTTTAACCCCGGGTTGCAATTTTTATCGGGTAACCTCCTGGAAACGCGATTGGGCTAGTTTTGGACTAGTTTTGAGAAGCAACTGGGCAGGATTTGTTGTGAAAACCTGGCAACCCTGATCTGAACGCACGTGCTGGAGATATACTACTAATCACAGGAGCGTCTTTACTGAAGAGATGCGCATGAGAATCGTATTCGATTTTTTGCACAGCCCTACAACTAATAAAATATTAAAATCTGATGAGCTGCTGAGTAATGAATATTTAATTATGCTTTCTTCATTCACTCTAACTTATATGGTGAAATCAAAGGGTAATAGGTGGGCGATAGCCAATAAGATCGCTGCTTGTGCATTAGCTCTGCCACTACTGAAGGAACTAGCAAAGGAACATCTCTAGGTTACACATGTAACCCTGGTTCACTGAGGGAACAAGACTCTGCGACTAAATGCTATGGGAATGCCTTTAGCGTGAACACGCTCTGAAGTCCAATGGATGAGCGAGACGTCACGGGTATGGTGATGTAGCAACCAGGAAGCTTAGAAGCATGTGCGGTGGATACAGCGGCAGCTTCTGGGAAATGAAGTAAGCACTCGCAGGGATGCCGGATGTATGGCACTGAGACACAGCGTTGTGTTCCCTTGGGGAACCAGGGTTACATGCATAACCTAGAGACATTCCCCTTCAGGAACCCGATATTAGAAAGTTTAGTTTTAAAAGTGGGATTTCTTGACATAGAGAACTCACGTAAAATAAAATCTAAATGTATAAACTGACTGGATATTGTGATACATATATACACACACACACACACACACACATCCATGCAGGCATATCATTATGACCACTGACAGGTGAATGAATAACACTGATTATCTCTTCATCACGGCACCTGTTAGTGGGTGGGATATATTAGGCAGCGAGTGAACATTTTGACCTCAAAGTTGATGTGTTAGAAGCAGGAAAAATGGACAAGTGTAAGCATTTGAGCGAGTCTATCAAGGGCCAAATTGTGATGGCTAGACAACTGGGTCAGAGCATCTCCAAAACTACAGCTCCTGTGGTCTTCCCGGTCTGCAGTGGTCAGTATCTATCAAAAGTGGTACAAGGAAGGAACAGTGGTGAACCGGCGATAGGGTCATGGCTGGCCAAGACTCACTGATGTACGTGGGGAGAGAAGGCTGGCCCATGTGGTCTGATCCAACAGATGAGCTATGGGAACGATTCTACCCACGCCGCCAGACTTACAAATCCCTGCCTAGTGTAGAAGAGCACAGCTAGGGCAAGAGAACAGGAGAGACCAGAGTGGCTCGCATATCGAGGCCATAGAACCTGACGAACGCTAGGGGCGTGGACCAACCAACCGCATTGCAGATGTCGTGCATAGAGACACCTGACAGAAAGGCCTTGGAGATCGAGACACTTCTAGTAGAGTGAGCCTTGACCCCCAAGGGCGAGAGGAAATCAGAGGATTCATAAGCAATGCAAATGGCATCCACAGTCCAACGACTGAGGGTCTGTTTAGTAGCAGGAAAACCTCTCTTAGGGGGACTATAGCACACACTGGACATATACAGTTAAGCTTCTGCTGGTCAGGCTCCTGAAAGGGAGGAGGTCAGAAGGACTGGGGTACGACAGGCAATGGTGTAGAGGAGGGAACTTTAGGTACATAGCCCGCTCGTGGGTAGAGAAATGCTTTGGCCAGATCGGGCGCAAAGTCTAGGTAAGAAGGGGCCACTGAGAGGGCCTACAAATCCCCAACTCTCTTTCCGGGCAGGGATGAACTATGGTGGCCCTCGCTTGAGAGAGGAGGTCCCTCCTGACGGGAATCTTCCACAGAGAGCCATCGAGAAGGGACACCAGGTCCAAGAACCATATTCAGCCCGGCCAGAACAGGATCACTAGCAGTAGACGGACCCCGTTCCTGTGTACTCTCTCCAGAATTCCCAGAAGCAGAGCGTTTCCCAGTGGAGCTGGGAAAGAACCAGAGGGGAGAGTGTGATGTCTCCTGAGTTGCAAACAGGTTCACCTGAGCCTGGCCAAAAACTCTCCATATCTGCTTCACCACCTCGGGGTGAAGCCTCCATTCCCCGGGTCTTGGCCCCTGCTTCAACAGAATGTCTGCTCCCATATTGAGATGCCCAAGGATGTTAACTGCTCTCAGCGAGAGGAGTTTCCCCTGGGACCACACAATGATCTGGTGCGCCAGTCTGTAAAGGAGGCACAAACATAGACCTCCCTGGTGGTTGATGTAAGAGACCACTGCTGTGTTGTCGGTGCGCACCAAAACATGACGATCTCTTAGGTCTGGGATAAAGTATTTTAATGCTAGACACATGGCCAGCATCTCCAGGCAGTTGATGTGCCATGTGAGATGGTGACCACTCCACAGACCAAGGGCCGAGCAGCCACTCATGACCGCTCCCCAACCAGTGAGGGACACGTCTGTCGCTAGCGTTACGCAGCGACAAGGAGCTCCCAGCACCAGGCCCTGAGACAAGAACCAAGGTTTCCTCCACATGTCTAAGGCACGAAGGTATCACTGCGTGACCTTAAGCATGCGGAGCAGGTTTCACCTCGGGGAAAACCCCTTGGTCTTGAGCCACCACTGTAGGGGTCTCATGTACAGCAGGCCAAAAGGTATCACGTTGGACACAGCTGCCATCAGACCCAGCAGTTTTTGAAACTTCTTGACAGTGAATGTCAACCAGCCTTCTCAATCTGCCTTCTCTCACTCTCGTGACTGCAGTGAGGATCGATTCGATCCGAACAGGAGACAGATGGCCTGCATCGTGGTCAAATCCCACAAAACACCCAGATAAGTGGTTCTCTGTAGTGGAGAAAGCACAATTTTCTTGGCGTTTAGCCTTAATCCCAGCTCTTTCATGTGAGCAAGAATGATATCTCGATGCCGAACCATCTGCTCTGATTGAGCTAATATCAACCAATCGTCGATGTAGTTGAGTATGCGGAGGCCCTGGAGGAGAAGCCAGAGCAGCATCCACACACTTGGTGAAAATGTGGGGTGAGAGTGCAAGGCCGAAGGAAAGAACTCGATACTGGTAAGCTTTGCCCCCAAAAGCAAACCTCAGGAATTTCCTATGTTGGGGAAGGATGGAGATATGAAAGTATGTGTCTTTTAGATCAATAGTGACATAGTGACAAAAGTCCTCTGACCTGATCTAAGACACAACTTGCTTGATTGTGAGCATCCTAAACTTAAGTCGCATGACTGAACGGTTCAATTGACGCAGATCTAAAATAGGACTCAATCCTCCATCCTTCTTTGGAATGATGAAGTACCGTCTGTAGAACCCAGACTCTCTTTAAAGAGCAGGGACCACCTCGATGGCCTCCTTCCTCAGGAAAGTGTTTACTTCTTGTTTCGTTACCAGAGCCTGCTCTGGGCCCACCAGAGTGGGAATGATCCTGTTGAAACGAGGCGAAGGAGAACCAAACTGAATGCGGTAGCCTCTTTCTACAGTGTGCATGACCCATTGAGACACATTTGGCAGAAGTTTCCACGCCGCCAAATAGTCTACTAAGGGAATCAGTCTCTCAAGACTGATCTCTGGTGTAATTAGAGCGGCTAGCTCAGTGCTCTGAAGTGGCAGACCGGCGGGGGACAGTCGAACCAGCTGCTCTAGAGACCTCCGAAGAGGTAGCGAGCCTCCCAGTACCGCTACATTTCCGGGCAGAGACTAAGAGAAGCGCTCGCCGGAGACCGCTACACCCTGAAGCACCGTGGGTGGCAGGGTTGGCAGACCAATCTCTGAGGGCACTGTAGAGAGTTGTACACCGCTTTTCCCCAGAGGGGCCTGCCCTCAGAAGTCCTGAGCCACAAGCGTCAGGACTTCTTGGCCGAGGTCTTCTTAGATGTAAGAACGTTCCGCAGATCCGGTTTCGTCTTAGAAGACCTGACCTAAAGCGTCGCTGGGGCTCAGAATTGATGGCGTCGCCGAACAGACCAGAAGGTGCAAGGGGGGCGTCCATGAGGTGCCATAGACTGGCCGATGGCACGGGCAGTCTCTTTGGTGGCACGGAGAGACAGATCAGCGGTTCGTCTGAGCTCTGTGATATCCTCAGACTTAATCTCCTCGCCCCCATCCAGCTCCTTCAGCAGATTGGCTTGGTAGGCCTGCAACACTGCCATGGTGTGCAAACAAGCGCCAACCTGACCTGCTGTGGTGTACCCCCTGCTCACCAGCACTGAGGTGGTCCGCAGCAGCTTGGATGGTAATGCCAGCAACTTCAAGGATGATGACGCACCAGGGCACAGATAGCATGCAAGCATCTGCTCAACCTGGGGCATCGCCCTGTAACCGTGATCACTCAGCCCCGCCATGTTGGCATAATGACTGGACGCAGGACTGAAGAGGGTCTAGCCCATGACCTCGACACCTCAGTATGGAGGTCGGGGAAGAAAGACAGGCTCATGCGTGGAGGTGGTGGCTTACTCTGAAGAAAGCGTTCATCTAGCTTGCTTGGAGGAAGACAAGCGGAGAATAACAATGATGAGTCAAGTGCCTAAACACTAGAGTTTGGAGTGTGTCGGAATATGCTGCGCATCCACACTTTAAAGACAGAGAAAAAATTAAACACTCTGTCAGAGTGTTCAAGTGATCTGTAAAACTTTTAAATCTAACAATTTATTGGCAAATGGTTAATGATAGTGATTTACTTGTTTATGTGATTGAATTGCATTTTAGGGTGTTGGTCTTTTTTAATTAAACAAAACAGTAACACCACAGTGGAGTAAGCAATCAACAATACTGTGACCTGGCAACCTCCATCGATTAAAGCACTGTTCATGTGAATGCACATCATTGGTTTTAAAAAAGGAAAATAATAAACCTATGCTGGAAAATGGTCGCTTCATTGTATCACACATTTCCACCTTCCTTGTGGTGTGTAAAATGCCCTTTACAGTGCACTATGGAATATTCTTCTCAAATCCAGGCATACCTTAGTGCAGACACCCGTTGTGGCCACACAGAGGGTCAGGATGGAGATATTCTGGGCTCGGTTCAACCAGTTTACAGCCAGTTTCGTGCTTGTGGCCCACTTCACCATCGTCACATAGTACTCACTGTAATATAGAGAAGAAATTAGCAGAAATGTCTTCTGGCAGAATCATTATATCCAATCACTAGGTTTGGAATGAATCTTTAAAATGTCTTTGAAAACTTTAAATGCCCATGTGACAAATTAGGTATATATTTATAATATTTTCTGGCAGATTTGATGTTATGTTCAGGTAGGGATACGTAATATATCAGTACCATATAAGTTACAGGCTGATATTTTTGTCATATCGGGTGATAATGGATATTCAACTGTACACTCTAGTATACTTCAATTTCTAAACTTAAATTACCTTTGTTGTATCTTGCAGCTTATGTTTTAAAGACACAATTTAAAAATATGTATAAACTATTATAAATAAATTATTTAAAATATAATAATAATACATTATTTACTTAATTTTCAGCAAATCTCTAAATTAATATAAATTCCCGCCAAAAAAATCACTGCCCCTAAGAGGATATGGTGATCCAAAAAAAGTTTCATTCCCATAAGAAACTTTAAAAGACTAAAGAGAGACGATGATGAGATGACAAGGTCAATAAACAATAACTGTGAACATATCAACATGCAATATCGTTGGTAATAAAAGACATGTCTAAAATGTATTTTAAAAAATAAAAACTATACCAAAATCTCTTACTTTCATCAAAAGAAAGGAGACAAAATATTATTGCAGACTGCTGTACAAGCCTCTACTACACAAGCTTTGATGAGTGCAGTTGCCAGATTTGTTACCAAAACCATGTGTATGAGTTGACATTCTATTGATTTGTGTTTATTGGTGAAAGAATCTGTGAATCCCTAAAAATAAATTTCTCACATGAAAAAAACAAAAAACAAAACAAAGGCATCATAATTTTGAGCAAAAAAAAAAAATAAATATATATATAAAAAACAATCACTTTAGCCATTCTACAGCATGATGTAAATGTGACTGTTTTCATTAAAACTAGACAAAAATGCTCAGATATTTATGTCCAGATTTATTAACAGCTTGAGCTAGTACAAACTGTCTTTTGCCAATTAAATATTATTGTCAGGCCTTGTGCTAGATTTTATTAGACAGAGACATGGTCGTAACAGGCATGGGTCAAACACTGGCAAACAGGTATATAGAGGGCAAGACAAAGAATATTCCTAGGGCAAGCGTGGGTCTTTGAGCAAACAATATCCAGAGAACTAAGCAAGAGAGATTATCCAGTATCCAGAGGAAAAGGGTCAAAACACGAGTAACACGGCAAGGTAAGGAAAAGACTAAACTAAGAAAACTAGAAACCGAGACAAGAATATGAAGACAAGGAACTGAAACAAGACTATGAAAACTAGAAACTAACACAGAAAGGCTTACGTATCGCAGCTATCACTAGGAGAGGAATATGTACAGAACAATACTCAGCAATTTGAAAGTGATCTAAGTGAGTGTTATATAGTGAATGTGTGATGGGTTACAGCTGTGTGCAATCAGTGCATTCAGCTGTGTGTGTGTAATCAGTGCCTTCAGCTGTATGTGTGTAATTAGTGAAATGGATGATGGGAACTGTAGTCCGGGGTGAAGTGCAACAGTTAGTGTGGTGCAAGAGTCCATGTAGTGAGCAGGTGACCTCTGGTGGTGAGTAAATGGACGTTCATAGACCAGATCATGACAGCTTGTCAAATTACTGGTATTTGCGCCATTATTTAACACCCAAAAAAAGCATACTTAAAGCAGGCTGTAATTTGTGCTGCTCTTTGTATTTTGCGATGGTCATTTTGGAAAATATCTGGCTGTGTCTGTTTTCTTTAATATGAGCATTGTAAGTAAATCACCCACATAATTTTCCCCTCCCCTTGGCGCTTTCATGGAATTACACTCTAACGCTAATTTGCCCTGTTTAGTAAATCGGGCCCCTGAGTCGACTAAAACTAAGCTGAACAAAAACAGGACAAGGTTGACTAACAAAAAAGTACATTTGACACAGGACTAAGACTAGGGACCCTATTTTAACGATCTAAGCGCATGGTCTGAAGTGCAAGGCGCAGGTGAACTTAGTCTGAATCAACTTAGTTTAACGACGGGAAAAACAGTCAGCACGCCTGGCACTGGTTCTAAATGGGTTGTCCCTATTCTGTTAAACCTCTAATGAACACATTGTGATAGACCTATAGAAAAAAAAATATTTGACTCTTTTTCTTTTCTAAGAATGGCTTAACTTGAAGTGCTGTTAAAAAAATATATTATTTTAAGTTACTTTATGATATGTTGCCATACGGCAACAGCATACAATAGTGGATCTGACTTAGAATAAGTGTAAGTTTACTTATAGTTAATATTTTTCCTAAGAAATGTTGTTTGTGTTGATTCAACTGGTGCTATTATAAGCTTTAACACAGTACTTATAATTAACACCTTATACATACTTTCCAACAACTTTTTTGCTGAATAATGAATTTTTTAAATTTCATTAAATTTTTCATGAATAATATTATTAAAATTGCAAATGTATATAGTTAAAACAAATATAATACTGTATATCATGTATCATAAAACATGAAAACCAAAAACATCGCAGTTCATGAAAATTCAGCATTACGTAAATCTTATGAGAGGAAGACTATGAACATGAGCCCCCCAAAAATTTGATCATATCCATAATACAAATTCCATTAACATACGACTAATCAACATTATATCACTAGTGTTAATGTTGTTATTGTTACAGCTTAACAGATTGCAGCTGACCTTGCTAGCTAGCTAAACTATTGGAATAATGTCAGTCCACTATTGCACAGTGTTGCCGCTTGGCAACACATACATTTGAACAATTTACCAAAAACGTATTTTATAAAAACTTTTTTGAGAGGTGAATATGTTATCATAACATCATAACAGTGATGTTTCAGATTTTTTTTGTGGAAGTGACATGGACTGGTCCTTGTTTGTTACTGACGTTTTACTTTGCTTTCAGCAACTACCGTCAAGAGACTGCAGGCTGTCAGAAATCTCGTCACGGAAAAAAACTGCATATCATGTGACTTAACCAAAGACCATCATTGGCTAAACTAAGGTCTTCTCTTTCCAAAAAAAAAAAAAAACGAGAATTGTTGAATGTTGCCATATGACCACACCATGCAGTAGAGGGCTTTAATGAATAATGGGTATATTTTGGGCATAACGTGCAATAAACCATCTCCCATTCCTTTTAAGAAGCGCAAGCGCAACTGGCAGATACGCTATTTACACGGTGGAATTTGCAAGGGCAAAGAATGAACGTGTCTCCAGAGAGGAAACGGAGCTGCTCGTGCACAAGCAAATAACTGATACATGCAATGGCTATCCATTATGACATGTACACAATAATAATCTTTTAAATTGTAATCCTTTAAATTTTAATATTTGGCCAAATATTTGGTAATACATGTACACGTGTTGTGGACCAGCCTATAGGTGCATATTACTAACGCGCTCTTTAAATAACAAAAAAATATTGCACCATTGACTTTAGACGAGGTTTTAGCTGGTCAATGATGCAGTCTATTTAAGTTGCCTCAATATAGCACCGTGCCAACAATGCGCCTGAACACACCTCGTTTTCAGGCCAGCACACCCATGAGTGCACAAATGGGCGCAAATGCATTTGCTATTTAAACAACGTGGCGCAGGACGTGAAAATGATGAAAATGAACTGTGTCTGGCTGAAAATAGAAAAAAACAGTTGCACCGTGCATGGCACTGCATTGCGCCGGATGTATGATAGGGCCCTATGACTAATTTAAAAGACTAAAGACTAATTTAATAATGGCTGACAAAAAAAATAAATTAAATAAAATAACACTGGTACAGTCAGCCCACCCTATTCTTTGATCCTCCGGTCTTCTCATCTCAACGGTGTGCAAAGGGCCATTGAGATTCACCACATAAAGAGAGATGATGGGGTTTTCCTCTCCTGCCTGGAAGAAAAACGTTCAAGCATAACATATTATCATCTTCAGCACTATATCCTCATGTTTACAGCCGTGCATAATCTTTACCTTGGGGTAATGGTATTGTCTTGCTGTAGGGTAGACGGAGCCGGTGAACATGGGGATCTCCATTTTGGGTACCAGCGTGTCATTGATGGTCGCATATGCCAGCCTGGCCCCATCCGGAGACCACCAGTGTGCGATGTGGGACTTAAAGATCTCCGCTGTGCAAGAAAGATTCAGGAGTTTCTCTCAGTCATATTTCACAGTGGTTCAATCACTCGAATAATTGCAGGAATAGTAAAAAGTAATCATCCATAACACAAGGTCTCTCAGGTCTCATTCCAGCTACATCCACACACACACACACACACACACACACACACACACTCTCAGATTCCCATCTTCATTCGGATACAGCCGATGCACCTGGCCGCAGTTAAGAGCATTTCTCCGTAACCACCTGTTTCTGTATGAATCTTTGCTTCTCTCACACAGAGGCAGCGTGGAAGGTTCTGGCCCATAAATCACAGAGTGGACTGTAATCTCAGCGGGACCGGCGAGAGTGAGTGCCGGCCCTCTCTATCAAGTTCCCCTTCTCTTCTCAGGGAAAAAAAGCAATTTCTGGATGCCACCAAAGTCTGCGGAAATAGGCTCTGACCTCTCTTCCTGTGCTCAACTGGGCAGGAAGTCGCATGTTCAGCAGAGTTCTGCTCACTTCATCACAGAGAGAGTGAGTGAACGAATGTGCTCAGAGAAGTTATTTTGACATTTATTAATAGTTGTTAGACAATGTTTATATAAACTATATTTCACAATATCACTGTTTGTTTTTTTTTTTATCAAAAAAATGCAGCCTTTGTGAGCATAAAACTTCCTTCAAAAATATTATAAAATCTTTAAGGAGGCTAGTAGTGTTTATTAATTAACACAAATTAATATAAAATAATGTATCTTATATTGATATATAATGCAATAACACTGATAATTTCAAATTTGTGGTTGTGAATAACACTGTTTTCTACATGTTTGCCAATTTGAATGAAAATGAAGGATGAAAATGTTAACCTGAAATGAGTGTGTGTTTTGACATAAATATGATTCTGAATCTGATTTAACTCCCATTTTCACAAATTCATGTACAATTACACCATGTACAAATTTAAAAGGCATTTTCTATAACTGTTAACATGCATCACTTTTTCTAATTGACATTAATTTATATAGACTATGTATTTAAGTTGTGTATTTTCAAACTACTTTTATTTGTAGCAGATATTTGGGAAATATTACAATTGTTTTAATATTGCATACTTGTAAGTTCAAGCCACAAAACTCTTACTTGCTCAATTCATTTTTGAATGTTTGCTTTAAAGCCTAAAGAATTTTGACTTTTCAGGTAACACTTTAGTATAATGACCAGTTCTCACTCTGTTAACCAGTTGCTTATTAGCATGCCTATTATTAACATATCGGCTGTTTATTAATACTTTAGCACAAATTCTGCATGACCATAATCTACATCCTTAATTCTTCCCAATATCTAAACTTAAAGGGATACTCCACCCCAAAATGAAAATTTGGTCATTAATCACTTAACCCCATGTCGTTCCAAACCAATAAAAGCTTAGTTCATCTTTGGAACTCAATTTAAGATTTTTTGGATGAAAACAGGGAGGCTTGTGACTGTCCCATAGACTGCCAAATAAATTACGCTGTCAAGGTCCAGAAAAGTATGAAAGACATCTCCAGAATAGTCCATCTGCCATCAGTGGTTCAATCTGTTCAATAATTCTCGTTGCTTCATAAAATTCAGATTGAACCACTGATGGCAGATGGCCTATTCTGGAGATGTCTTTCATACTTTTCTGGACCTTGACAGTGTAATTTACTAGGCAGTCAATAGGACAGTAACCAGCCTCCCGGTTTTCATCCAAAATATCTTAAATTGTGTTCCAAAGACGGACAAAGCTTTTACAGATTTGAAACGATATGGGGGTAAGTGATTGACAAATTTTTCATTTCGGGGTGGAGTAATCCTTTAACAACTACCTTACTATCTATTAATAAGCAGCAAATTAGGAGTATATTGAGACAAAAAAGTCATAGTCAATGGTTTGTTAATGGTGAGAATTGGACCTTAAAATAAAGTGTGACCACTTTTAAGTCAGTAAGAAGGCTTTTTAGAAGTAACAAGACATAACAACACAAAACTGGATCTTTGTTTGCTTAACATCTTGCCTAAAGAGATGCCTGCATTTGGTTAACATCTAGATGTATACCTCACTGCCAATGTTATCCAACAATCCTGTTATTGGTCCATATACTGTAGCTTTGAAAACATTTTTGAGTGCGCTAGTCATTTAATGTCACTGAGGACAATAACTGCATCAGAATGCAGCACAGATGTATCCTTCACTGCCAATGATTTCCCACAGTCCTGAGCATTTTGAGTCACAGGTCCATATGCAAAAGCTTTAAAAATATTTTGATTCATATTTTTTAGTTGAACTAGCTCCTTAATACCATTGAGGACAATCACTGCATCAGCAGCTGAGAGTTTCAATAATGTATTTTAATGCCTAGAGAGCATGATGTGGATATTTTAGAGAAAATGCTTGTGACTATCATGGGAGCTTTTCAGTGAATCTGATCATTACAGAGATGCTGACTCGTGGATGAACCAAACCAAGCCTGTCGCTGACATCTCTGTTATAAACAGCAAAAATGGCTCTCATTAGGCGCAAGATGTCAGAAACCCTGCAAACACATGTCTCTCTCATTGCTGTTTTCTGTGTCTTTCTGTGCCCTTTCTTCTGCCAAACACACACTCACACTCAGTAGTGAGCCAGGAAGCTTGTTGGGCTGTTGATTGCTCACACAGGGCAGAGCTGAATGACGGATGAAACAGGAGTGTGCGTTTTGAGAGCTGAAGGACAGTAGAGCCGTGTCTAGCACACACACAGTCCTCTCACACTTGTCCTTCTTTAATCAGAGGACACAGCTGTGGTATAGAGGGAAAATGAGCTGATAGTTTAGGCCATAAAACTTTACTGTTTAAACCCAGCATTTCCATTATCCATTTTGCCTCCCATTATCCAAAACAAAAACATCTACCTAACCTTGTAAACGTTTTAGGACTGCAGTGAATGTGAATGCAGTAACACATTTTGACTTTATTTCTTGAAATTTTTTCTAAGAATTGCATGTTTATAGCATAGAATTCAGTCACACTTTATTTTAAGGTGCAATTCTTGCTATCAACAAACCATTAACTATGACTTTGCCTCATTAAACTCCTAATTTGCTGCTTATTAATAGTTAGCAAGTTAGTTGTTAAGTTTAGGTATTTTTTAGGATTAAGGATGTAGAATACAGTATGGTCATGCAGAATATGTGCTTTATAAGCACTAGTAAACAGCCAATATGTTAATAAGAGGCATGCTAATAAGCAACTCGGTAATAGTGAGAATTGGTCCCTATAATAAAGTGTTACCTAGAATTCTGATGGTATTTCTCACAATTACAAATCTTGCAAAAGTTAGCATCCTACAATTCCGACTATATTTTCTCAAAATTGCAAATTTACATCTCACAATTCATCTTTCTCAAAATTGTGTGCTTATATCTAACTATTTTGAGTTAACTTCTCACAATTCTGATTACTTTATATACAAGTTTACATCTCACAATTTGGACTTTCTCAGAATTGTGAGTTTATAAAGAGTTTCTATGCACTTCTGAGTTCTAAAGTTTTCTGTGTTCTTGCACTTCTGTGAACATCAAGTATATAAAACACAGTTCTGACAATTTTTCCTGGTGCCATATTGGAGAGGATCCACTGAACATAAACAGCGTATGCTGATTTGGTGCCAGGGTGACGCGGAGGAGACGAATTGTTGAATAAAGTCATTATTTATGTTTTCTTTGCACACAAAAAGTATTCTCCTAAGCTTTGAAAAATTACGGTTGAACCACTGATGTCACATGGATTATTTTAATGATGCCCTTACTACATTTCTGGACCTTGATCGTGGTAGGCTACGTGATGTTTATGGTAGGGTCAGAGAGCTCTCGGATTTCATCAAAAAAAAATTGTGTTCTGAAGAGGAACAAAGGTCCTACAGGTTTGGAACGACATGAGGGTGAGTCGTGGCCTAGTGGTTAGAGAGTTTGACTCCTAACCCTAAGGTTGTGGGTCCCAGTCTCGGGCCAGCAATACCACAACTGAGGTGCCCTTGAGTATGGGTCACCATACTTGGCTGTATGTTACGTCACGTCACTATTTTTATTTTTATTTTTTTTCACTTTAAAAATTAATGACAGAATTTTCAATTTTGGGTGAACTATCCCTTTAAATATTCACTTATTCATAATACACCAATTCACTTTTCTTTCTCTTTTTTTCCTCCCTGGGTGTGAATGTCTCTTAGATTGCAAAAGCTATTGTATTGCCCTTTTCCCCTGGACACACGCTTCAGTTAAATATACTCAGACAATCTACAGACAGAGTACATATGTCCTCTTTAGAGTCTGCTGAGTTCTGCTTTACATTGATCATACTGCACCAATGAGAGATCAGTCAAACAGGTCCATTGTTCACGTTCCACACGTCAGCACACGTCTTTCTATGTCTGTAAGCAGCACATTTCCAAGATTCTCATTTAAATTCAAAAGAGTCCTAACAAACATGACTTTAGCGTTGTTCATCACCTTCATTGGATTCATCAGGGTAATAACAGGCTTCTAACAAACCATTAGCAACTTAATTAGCTGGAGTTCATTGAGAAGATAATTCAATGAGGGTGAAGGCCTGTGGAGGTCTGAGCAGCTCCACTAGCGCATGTGAACACAATCACTCAACTAAAGCCATTTGTCATTTCAAACGCTACTACATGTTATTGCAGCATTTCTGGTTTGGCTTAAAAAAGAAATAACCAATGTTGTTACTATTTTTTTGTAAAGCTCCAGCTGTGTTACACTTCAGAACCGCTGCCAGTGAGAAATCTCAAAGCGCTCCTGCTGCTGCAATCACACAGGAGAAATTATACTGTGAACCAGACGACTAGTCGACCGTCCTGACCATCCCTATAATGCCAAACTCATGAGAGCACACTGTTCAATTTTAGCTTGAGAACAGCATTAATTAACACTTCTTTTGGGAGGTGTGCAGGATATGAATATAGTATATCTGCAAAGTGGAGGGTGTTGAAAGAGGGCTAGTCATTTTTGTGGACTGCTAAAACTATGCGATTATTCTCTCCTGTGATACAGAGGTGTGTAAAAAACATTGACCTCATTAGCAGCTAATCTAAAGGACTGTTTTACACTCTGTATGACACAGAGACAGTGCATTTCTCTAACAGGTCTGTTTGCAGCAGTGAGAGGAGTGACTTAATCAAAGTTGCAATGATAATACCATTGCTACAATTTATTTATTTATTTATTTATTTATTGTACTATGACAGCAGAACTGTTTTCAAATTAGTGCACATTTTCCAGTAACAAGACTAATTTTAGGATTAGTACATATCATGGCAAATCACTGATTTTAATACATTTTGCGACTAAATATTTATTTAAATCCTGCTGTTAATCATTAGGGTAAATTAAAGTGTTTTATAGTTTTATCAGTGGTAATATTAATATTTAGTATTATATTTACTGTTAATAAACGTGATTCATGCTGTGATCATGATTCACAAGAAATAAATATAATCTGATACTTGTACTTTAGAGTTGTAAAGTTTAAGGTTTATATATATATATATATATATATATATATATATATATATATATTATTATTATTATTTTTAAGAAGCCTATGTTCACCAAAGCAGCGTTTATTTGATATAAAAATTATATAATATGATAATAAAAAAAAAGGTTTGATCAATACAGTAACACACTTATATTGCAAACTATTATTACAATTTAAAATAAATGTTTATTATTTGAATATATCTTTAAATGTGATGGCAAAGCTGAAATTTCAGCAGCTACTATCTAGTTTTTAGCGTCACATGGTCCTTTCTGAAATCATTTTATATACTGATTTGCTGCTCAAGAAATGTTTTAATTTTATTGAAAATACCTGTGATGCTATATATATATATATATATATATATATATATATATTCTTTTAAGATTTCTTGAAGAACAGAAAGTATAAAACTTCTGCAACATTACAAATGTCTTTACTGTCACTATTGATCAATAACTATCACTATTGATAAATAAAACCACACATTTCTTTTTTTCTTTCAAACAAACACACAAAGTGTGGTGTATATTTAAAAGGTAAAGCCATTTAAATATTTGTTTTTTATCTCTTTGTAACCAATGTAGGTCAGTTTTATGGCTCACTTCAGCAGGGGGCAGTAGAGAGCCTTAGTAAGAGATTGCATTCTAAACGCTGTAATGACACCTCAGGATATGACTGCACACAAACCAAACACACGCTTTAATCAGATTAATGATATCCAGTTATCAGAAAAAACAAGAAGCTGTCCGCATATGACCGTGTGTTCTCAAAACCAGCCTCTGAGATTACTGAATAATGGGATGCAAGTCAGATGACAAAAGAGAGATGATATTAAAGTTAATGTATCTTTAATAAAAATTGCTTAATTTTAGCTACAGGCATCGCAGACAGTTCCAACCAAAACATAAGGACATATGAAGACAGCCAACTGCAACGAGTACTGAGAGCGAAACCATTTAGTGGATGGTGAAGTTTGGCTTTCTTAACATACATGTTCACTGCCACAGAATGGGAGCTGAATGGCAGGCTTGTACGAGGGATTGTGGGATTGACAGTAGTGCAAAGCAAGTTGTGAGAGAGTCAAAACATCGGAAACTGCTGAACTTAATGCAAATGAAAGGCGAGATACGCTGGGCAGCAGCATACTGCTGTGAGGTGAAGGGAGGTCTGTCATAAACGTTTCAAAATCTGTCTGGAGTGCTAGAGGTTCTGCTAGATTTAGTGCTTAAAGGAATGGTTCACCCAAAAAGGAAAATTTGCTGAAAATGTACTCACCCTCAGGCTATGCAAGATGTAGATGAGTTTGTTTCTTTATCTGCACAGATTTGGAGAAACTTAGCATTGCATCACTTGCTTACCATTGGATCCTTTGCAGTGAATGGGTGCTGTCAGAATGAGAGTCCAACAGCTGATAAAAACATCATAATAATCCACAAGTAACCCATACCGCTCCAATCCATCATTTAAGTGTGAAGTGAAAAGCTGCTTGTTTTTTTATGAAACAAATACATTATTAAGTCATTTTTAACTTTACGTTGTTTGTGGCTACAAGTGCTATCTATTATTTTCTCTAGTTGTCTTATCTGAATCAGGAGAGAAATATGCACAGATCAAGCACTGTTTACAAGGGAAAACAGTCCTAAACAAATATGTTGGTGGATTTTAATGTGAGAGGGCATCAGGGAATGGCCTTCTTCACTAGAGGAAGCGTTATTATGCATTATAGCCAGAAACAATGGTTTAAAAATAAAATGCCTTGATGGATTTGTTTCTTACAAATGCACAGCTTTCACTTCACAAGACATTGATGGATTGGAGTCATGTGAATTACTTGTGGATTATTGTGAAGTTTTTATCAGCTGTTTGGACTCTCATTCTGATGGCACCCATTCACTGCAGAGGATCCACTGGTGAGCAAGTGATGTATTACTAGATTTCTCCAAATCTGTTCCAACGAAAAAACTAACTCATCTACATATTGTAAATTTTCAGCTTTTTGTTGTTGTTGTTGTTGTTGTTGTTGAATCGTTCCATTAAAATTACACCATTATGAAAAAGTAACCCTAAGCCCACCTATAAATTTTACATGTTTCTGCTAGATATCTGAAAAGTTCTCCTATAAGATACATATTAAGGAGCTAAATCTACTAAACACTCTGGTTCATAAACTGACAAAATTAGGAGGTTCATGTATACTTAGTTTAGTGGGCATATTAGAGACTGCTTTGTTCCTTAAAAAATCACTTGAGAAATACATTTTCTGGATTATAATTACAAACAGATGTTTAGCTATAGTTTTGTCTTAATTGTTTTTATTTAATGTGGTTGGCGACCATAGTGTCATGCACTAGCTGCAAAAACATACAATATCCATTTTTTCAAATACAGGACATTTAAAATAACAAGAACAAGTCATATTAATTTTGCATTTGATTTATTACTCTTCTTACTGTAAAAATTATATCAAAAATAAAAACTCCACCAGCTCATCACTGGATTCTTGAAAAATAGTTCTGTGGAGTGTCTTTTTGATTGCGAATAACTCTAGAATTAAATATCTGAATAGGCTCCAAAACATTCTTAGTATTTTTTATATTTCAAAATAAAACAAAAATCAGGCTTCTTTACACTTTAAATGTTGCTATGAAGTTGGGCAAAAAGGGCAGCAGCAATTTGTGAACAAATTTCTGAATCATGAAATGGCAAACGGGACATCCTACGATCTTGCAAACACACAGAAGCCGATGCTGCAAGGATGCAAGATCTTAATTCGAGCCTTACTGCGAGCTTCTTGCAGTTCATTTCATGATCTTCATTAGAGCAGACGTGCTCTGCCACAGCAAGAACTACATGCGGTTCACTGATTATCCAGGGGTAATTAAAACTCAGCATTGATTATGGAGACTGATTGAGGTAATTAATATCCTCTTGGCAAAGTGATGAACTATTCTAAGAAAGCATACTCACAACAATGCAACAATCTACATTCTTGATCTCCAAATTACAGAGAGGGGAATGTGTAGGAGTGAAGTTGATTAGAACACTTTCCTTATAATAACTTTCAGCCACTTTCAAATCACAATAAGTAAATGAACACTGTGGATCATTTGCCTTTAATGCAACTCCATACAGCTGGAGGAATTAAACTGCTCTTATAATGATGGATATCGGTTGTTTTAGCTTTTTTGGTTGGCATGGGTAATCTGAATTAACATACATTAACCTTTCCCAAAGCACAACAGGGAACTCCATATCCAGAAGGGTCCAGCAGGCATAAACTCCATCGTCAATGAATGCATGGCCACCTGTTCTCCTCCAAACACAGAACAGACTCTGGATTTGTATTCAACAGCCTCAGACTGCACAAAGCTTGACGATTCATTAATCATTCAGAGGATCTGCGGGTGAACTCAATGGCTGTGAGCCATTCACATGAACAATGACTGACCTTAACACCCATGAACAGGAAGTCAAGGACAGTTCAGAGAGGCTTCATGGGGCACATGTATACTTGAACCAACAGGTTGGATGACTATGTGGGCAGCACAGACTGGAAAAAGAGATCTGAGATTTGGAGTCCTGGGGCTGTATTACAGAAACCAACTCAGTATCCTATCCTATCTTTTTAATAACCGTGGTAATTTCAGTTATTCAAATCTTAAGTCCAGAATCAAGATAGGAAGTTTCTCTGGAGTGTAGAATGTCTCACTCCAAGCTTACTGGGATACTGCTCTTTTACTAGAATTAAACACTTGTCCAAAAAAAGGCCAAAAATGCAAAACCATGTCAGCAGGAACTTGCTATGCATTAAGAAGTGATCACAGATTATTAGTAGCCACAATAAAGAAAGGTGGAATTGTGAATTTTTATCAGAAATAATGTATATAATGCTCATCCCCTTTGGATGATTTGTTATCTTCACTTGAAAAAAGTATTGCAAACGTATTGCCTCAGAAAAAAATAAAAAATAAAATAGTTAAAGGGGTCCTTTCATGCTTTTTTACAAAGTCTTGATTTTGTTTTTGGGTGTACAAGAACATGGTCTCATGCTTGGTTTCTCGAAAAATGCATTATATTTCACATAATTTACATTTTTAAAGTACCTTTCTCCCCAGCCTGGCACAAATGGCTTGATTAGTTCTTAGTTTGATGAAGGCCTGCCTTCCGAAAAATGAAATGTGTTGTGATTGGTAAGCTGTCCCAGTGCATTGTGATTGACAAACAGATTAGACAGTGTTTCAGTACTGCCAAGCCCCTTGCTCCGTAAAGTACCATAAAAGCTTGATTTTGTTCTAGTACACCCCCAAAACAAAATCAAGCTTTTTGGTGAAACCGGCACTGTACTCCCTCATGTTGTAGAAGCTGTCCTCAGTAAATCCTGTGTTATACTCTCCGTGTGCGCGAGTCCGCTAGTGTCCGCTATGGTATGCGTGATGTAAAAATCGTCATCGGAGAGTGTGCGTGGAGGCTCTGCATGGACATCCTCGTGCCTCCCATTTTTTGTGACCACGTGTACAAGTATGCGCAGTCAGTAGGCTTCAAAAGCACCAATTGTACATGCACAAGCTGTGTAAAGAAGCTTGTTGCTACTCAAACCCGTACAATCCGTCAATAAAACTATATAAAGACAGCCAGATGTGCATTAATTCTGGGCAATTATTTGTACACATTTGTTGCGGAGCGGACTATCAGCGTACGCTTTTGGTAGTGTAAATACAAGTAGTCCGCGTCTGCGATGTCCAGTGTACGCATCCGTAATGCTCATGCGGAAAGTATAACATAGGCTTAAAATGTGCAGCACACAATAACAAATTGGGGTTATAATGCTCAGGAACAGAGTTAAAAATAAATTGCAACCACTGTTTCCTGACATCATCTGCTTTTGGAACCCCAAACAAAGACGTTTGGGAACGGGGGTGAAAAAAAAAAAAACAGTGTTTCTTAAGGAGGTCATACGCTGGACGAGAAGTGCATCGCATCGTGCCACGTCTTTAAAATTCGAACACATTATTTTCTATGAGTGTACGCACACAGGTGGTGCCGTTCAGCATCTGTCCGTGGCGTCCAGCTACATCGTGTTGTAATTGTTGGAAGAATTGATCTAGACGTAGCACTGTGCTTCTCGTCCGGTGTGCGACCGACTTTAGACATGCCAAAAATTTGACGCTACAGCAGCTCTTCTTCTTCTTTGTTTTCTCTAATGCACTAACTCTACAGCAGCATTTCTTCTTCATCGTCGTCTTGTCTGATGCACTCAACCAAGTGTTCTAACCATGACCTCGCCCCTCCCCGCCCACCAACCATTCAAATTTCCGTAGGTTGGAATTATTTTAATGATATTCTAATGGGCCACTTTGTGACATCACAAAACCCCCGAAAACAACACTGTAGTCAAAACGAGCCAATCGTTGTAGTTATTGAAATGGGATTTTTAAAAAAACAAAATATCTCCCTTTGGAGTGGACTTTGAGATTTGTAACTTTGTAGATCTTTTTTATGCCTAAACATACAAACCCGATTCCAAAAAAGTTGGGACACTGTACAAATTGTGAATAAAAACAGAATGCAATGATGTGGAAGTCTCAAAATCAATATTTTGTTCAGAATACAACATAGATGACATATCAAATGTTTAAACTGAGAAAATGTATAATTTTAAGGGAAAAATAAGTTGATTTTCAATTTCATGGCATCAGCACATCTCAAAAAAGTTGGGATAAGGCCATGTTTACCACTGTGTGGCATCCCCTCTTCTTTTTATAACAGTCTGCAAACGTCTGGGGACTGAGGAGACAAGTTGCTCAAGTTTAGGAATAGGAATGTTGTCCCATTCTTGTCTAATACAGGCTTTTAGTTGCTCAACTGTCTTAGGTCTTCTTTGTCGCATCTTCCTCTTTATGATGCGCCAAGTGTTTTCTATGGGTGAAAGATCTGGACTGCAGGCTGGCCATTTCCGTACCCAGATCCTTCTTCTATGCAGCCATGATGTTATAATTGATGCAGTATGTGGTCTGGCATTGTCATGTTGGAAAATGCAAGGTCTTCCCTGAAAGAGACGACATCTAGATAGGAGCATATGTTGTTCTAGAACTTAGAATATACCTTTCAGCATTGATGGTGCCTTTCCAGATGTGTAAGCTGCCCGTGCCACATGCACTCATGCCACCCCATACCATCAGAGATGCAGGCTTCTGAACGGAGCACTGATAACAACTTGGGTTGTTCTTGTCCTCTTTAGTCTGGATGACATTGCATCCCAGTTTTCCAAAAAGAACTTCAAATTTTGATTCGTCTGACCACAGAACAGTTTTCCACTTTGCCACAGTCCATTTTAAATGAGCATTGGCCCAGAGAAAATGCCTGCGCTTCTGGATCATGTTTAGATATGCCTTTTTTTTTTGACCTATAGAGTTTTAGCTGGCAATGGCGAATGGCACGGTGGATTGTGTTCACCGAAAATGTTTTCTGGAAGTATTCCTGAGCCCATGTTGTGATTTCCATTACAGTAGCATTCCTGTATGTGATGCAGTGCCGTCTAAGGGCCCAAAGATCACGGGCATCCAGTATGGTTTTCCGGCCTTGACCCTTACGCACAGAGATTGTTCCAGATTCTCTGAATCTTTGGATGATATTATGCACTGTAGATGACGATAACTTCATACTCTTTGCAATTTTTCTCTAAGAAACTCCTTTCTGATATTGCTCCACTATTTTTCGCCGCAGCATTGGGGGAATTGGTGATCCTCTGCCCATCTTGACTTCTGAGAGACACTACCACTCTGAGAGGCTCTTTTTATACCCAATCATGTTGCCAATTGACCTAATAAGTTGCAGATTGGTCCTCCAGCTGTTCCTTATATGTACATTTAACTCTTATTGCTACCTGTCCCAACTTTTTTGGAATGTGTAGCTCTCATGAAAACCAAAATGAGCCAATATTTGGCATGACATTTCAAAATGCCTCATTTTTTTACACAGGGCCATGTAGTTTTGGATTTTGTTGTCCTTTAATAATAAAAACCTTCATTTAAAAATGCATGTTGTGTTCACTTGTGTTATTTTTCACTAATACTTAAATTTGTTTGAAGATCTGAAACATTAAAGTTTGACAAACATGCAAAAAATAAGAAATCAGGAAGTGGGCCAACACTTTTTCACACCACTGTATATTCTATTGTGAATAAAATATAAGTTTATGAGATTTGTAAATTATTCCATTCCTTTTTTACTCACAATTTGTACAGTGTCCCAATTTTTTTTTGAATCGGGTTTGTACACACTGACTAAAATTAAAAAAGTGAAAAAGCAAAATAGGACCCCTTTAAGGTTACTTAAAGTAAATTAGTACTTTACTTAGTAAATTGGCTGAGTAAACCTGAATACTTGGATATATTGAGCAACTTTTAAAAAAAATTTCTGAGGCAATAAGATTTTCAAAGTAACATTACATATATATATATATATATATATATATATATATATATATATATATATATATATATATATATATATATATATATATATATATTATAGTCTCTTCCGGCCCTGGATTTCACTTGCTCTGGATTACCCCCGTCAGCATGTCCTGTTTTGATTATGTATGCTTCTCGCCTGGATTCTAGCCTGTTTTGGATTACCCCTTTGCTCTGCCCTTTGGATAACGTTTGCCGATGTTTTGACCCACGTCTGTGTTAAGAATACTCTTTTGTCTAGCCCTGTTCAACCTTGTTTGCCAGTGTCAATCTTAGCCTGTTATGACCATGTCTCTGTTTAATGAAAGCTTGCATAGTGATCCACACGCTTCCTCTGTTTTTCCGTAACATGGTCTGTTTAAGGTTACCAAGAAACTTGGCGCATTAATATATAATTCTAATGACATCACAGGTGTGTGATTAATAGCTGTTTTACAGTGGCTTTGAATGTGGGTCATCCAATCAGAATCGCTGAGCCAAAACTACTACAATCAATATGAAAAAAAAATAAAAATAAAAAAAATAAAAAAAACAAAGAATGCAAATATGGCGTATGACTAATAGAAAGATAAATCATACATACTGAAAACTGAAGCAAAGAGACTGAGATTAGGAACATCAGAAATAGGTCAGGATGAGTCTCTGCTCTCTTGAATACATTCATCCCCTTCAATAAATAATAAGTGTCAAATTTGAGACCTTCGGCGCCTCATAAACTCATGCCAAGGGTCAGTCTCCTCAATATGAGCCCAGATTAAAGTTTAAATGGGAGACTCACAGCACACTAAGCTAAAATCCACAACCGCTGAGTCTTGTCAAAGGCAGTGGTGCATTCTGGGAGATGCTGGGATATTGATTTTTCTTGCTTTGATTCTTTGACAATGCACAAAATCTATCACCATCATATCTGCCTCTTTAACAATATCTATCACCATCAAAATCTGCCTCTTCTACATCAGAAGCAACTTGTTTCATGTAGATTACAGTACATTGTACTCTTTAAAGATGCATACTTGCTTTTGATTTGTTGAATGTTCACCTTAGCTCTCAGGTCTCGATAAAGAAAAAGATTTTTCTGGCCAATACTTGTCTTGACAAAACCTCATTTAACTTTGCAAGGCATTAAAACAAATGTCCATGTTTTTAAATCTTTCATACCTTCATAGAGCCAGTCGCTCAGACCGTTGAATATCACACCCTCCTTCCCAGTGGAAACAAGACGGATGGATCTGTTGTCCACAGTAGCCCGATAGTAGATGTTATTCTCAAATATAAAAATCTAGAGAAATGGATAGAAACACAAACATGCTGCAATCAAACTTTGATGGATAGGCCAGGAGGGGTTTACTGGGGAAGACATTTACAGTGTGCATGGAAAACTTTAAAGAAGTCATATCATACAGTTTTTATTATCACATTTTTTTTTCACCCTGAGGTCCATTTATAATATTAGTAAGTTGTTTTTGTTTTCACCCTCTCTCCGACCCTTAGAAACATTCAGGGTTTTTGCTGCTGTGGCTTTAAGAAATGCCCCTTTGCAGGTGTAACAGTTCTTTGGTCCATGGTTTCTGTCAAATATAGTTGTTAAAGCAACAGTTCACCCAAAAATGAAAATTTGTTCAAAAATTTAAAGATTTGGAGAAATTTAGCATCACATCAATTGCTCACTAATGGATTCTCTTCAGTGAATGGGTGCCGTCAGAATGAGAGTTCCAAACAGCTGATTAGAAAACATCACAACAATCAATCCAAACAACTCTTGGATTGTGAAGTGAAAAGCTGCATGTTTGTAAGAAACAAGTCCATCATTAACTTATGTAATGATGTCTAATGTAACTGATGCTTCTGGCCAAGATACAAATCCATAATCTATAATAACGCTTAGTGAAAAAGTCAACCCCGCAGTTGTCCTCTCACATCAAAATCCACTGATATATTGGTTTAGAAATGATTTGGACTGTATTCGCTTAAAAACAGTATTTCATCTGTGCATATTTATCTCCTGATTAAGACAAGACAACTTAGAAAGCAATATTTTGGATATAGGGTTTGTCTGAAGTTTAAAAACACTGTTATGATGAGTTTGTTTATTAGTAACATGTAGTTTTTGCATAGAAGACATTAATTGATGAACTGGAGTCATGTGGATTACTTGTGAATTATTGTGATGTTTTTGTCAACTGTTAGGACTCTGACGGCACCCATTCACTTATCCATTGGTGAGCAAGTGATGTAGTACTACTGTACATTTCTCCAAATCTGTTCCAATAAACAAACAAGCTCTAAATCTTGGATAGCCTGTACATTTTCAGCATTTTTTTTTTAATTTTGGGTGATTCAGTTGAGGTCAGACAGAAATAATCAGGCATCTTGTTTGAAATGAACTTCACCCTTTAGTTAATAACATCAAGATTCTTCACAAGGATCTAAAGGCAGCCGCTGATACACAAAAACAGCACAAGGTTTGGTTAACCTTTACACATTTAAATGTAAGTTCTTTTGCTTTTTGGGATTAATCATATTTATCTTGCTTTCACCTTGAGTTGACAAGTCTATTTTCTGATTTATGTTTGTCAGAAAGTTTTGTGAGTCATTTTTGCATTTTAGTTTAAATAAATGGTATTTATTTATTTGTTTGTTTGTATGTTTGTTTGTTTAGGACTGGGTAGGTTGTCAGTTCTGAAAGTTTCTTAGTACGTCAAGGACAGTTTGGCTAAAAGAGCTCATACAGATTTAAAGATGTCTTTTCATTTAACTCAGGCCTTTACACAAACTGTCCTTTTTTATTTATGTGTTTATTTATTTATTTATTTTTGCTGAAGTGAGTGACAGTATTCAAGCCAAGATCACCTCTAAACATTCCGAAGAGTCACCTGGTGGCTTCATTTATAAAACAACTTACGTAGCACCATATTTAAAAGAACCTCTGCACTCAGAAACGAAAGGGAACACTCTCTATGCTTAAGATCACAGAAAAAGGTCCTGCATGGGGAAGATGACAGGAAATTTTCATTTTTAAAAGGAAAACTTTCTAAAAGAGAACTTGATCAGACCAAAACCAAGAGCCATAAAACAAGTTTAAAAATGTATGCCAACAGCTAGAATGATTACAATTATTTATTCAGTTTAAAGTTTCAAATATTTACAACATTGGAACATGATTCAATATTTTTTAACCAAAAAATCTGAATAAATGATTAATGCTCCTGACGAAAGCTCATTTTACTTTTTTTTTTATTTTTACTTTTTTTTTTTTTTTTTACTTCAATTGATTGATAGACAGATAGATTCATCTCTTTAAATTTCAAACAGGATCAGTTTTCCCTAAAGGGGTCAGGTAAATTTGTCATTCAGACATACTAACCTTGTCTGAATCAAACATGTCAGTGTTCTGCTTGCACAACCTCTGTAAAAATTAAAGAGCGAATTGCCCAATGTTTTTCAGCTATCCAGGCAGTCCTCTGAGAAATCTATTTTCCCAGATAGGAATGTCTGTGTTTGCAGTATTGTATTTTCCCCCATTGCTTCTCATTTACTTTGACCTTCGTTAAATACTGTAGTTAAAGCTCATTTTTTGTTGTGCTTCCTGTTGCAACTTCATTACATATTTAAAGATATTTGCCAACATTGCAAGTAAAATAACCCCTTAATGATATAAATATACACTATCTGTCAAAAGTTTGGAAAAATAATGATCTAATGTTTGTAAAAATAGTCTCTTATTTATTTGACTAAAAACACAGTTAAACAGTAATATTGTGAAACATTACTATAATTTAAAGGAACTTGTTTATTTATTTATTTTGGGGGGGGGGTATATTAAAATTTAATTTAGGGAACACTTTAGGGATCAATTCTTACTATAAACTAGTTGCTTATTATTAACATGCATATTACTAGTATATTGGCTAGTTATAACTCAACCAATATCAGTAATAACTAATTACTACTGATATATTTCAATTATTCATATATTATTGTGCACAACCATATTCTAGATCTATTAATCCTACCCCATACCTAAACTTAACAATTACCTTATTTACTATTAATAAGCAGCTAATTTTTATTAAGGCAAAAAACATAGCTAATAGTTAATTAATAGTAAGAATTGGTCCCCAAACTAAAGTGTGACCATAATTTATTCCTGTAATAGCAAAGGTGAATTTTTTAACAACAATTATTCCAGTCTTCAGGATCACATGATCCTTCAGAAATCATGTTTCAATATAAACTGATCAAAAGTGACCATAAAGACATTTCTAATGTTAGAAACTATTTCCATTTCTGGTGCTCTTTTGAACTTTCTATTTATCAAATAATTCTGAAAATATTAAGAAACAAAAAATGTTTTCAACATTGATAATAATAATAACAGTTATTAATAACTGAGCATCAATCAGTATATTAGAATGATTGTGTGACACTAAATTTAGCTTTGCCATCACCTGAATAAATTACATTTTAAGTTATTTTAAAATATAAAACAGTTATTTTAAATTGTAATAATATATGTACAATATTATTGGCAAGCATGTTGTTACAAGTAAGGCTCCCGTATTGCCTCTCTTGCACCAGCAGAGGGAACCTTCACTTGAGTTTTGATTCGGACTTCAATTCCCATCAGCCCTTCATTCCTAGGACTGATTGCACTATACCTGCATCCAATCATTCACTAACTCATACATGCATTTAAGCACTGCTCACTCTCACTCTCATTGCGAAGTCTTGATTTGCTATGGTGGTCATCTCTGACCTTCTCTGTGTTTGAACCTGGACTGTATTCTCGTGTTTGACCCTTGCCGCCTGCCTCGACCCTCTGCCTGTTACCTGGACTGTGACTGTTTATCTGCCTGCCTCAACCTCACGCCTGTTCTCTGGTTTGTGAATGTTAATCTGCCTGTCCCGATCTCTCGCCTTTTATCTGGACTGTGAATTCTCTGCCTCTTCTGAGCTGTTGCCTCTGTACTATATTTATCATTGTGATAATAAAGCTGCAGATGTATCTTCACTCCTCTGTCTCATCATTACAGATGTGTTCTTTCAAAAAACTTTACAAAATCTTGATCATTCCAAACTTTTGACCGGTAGCATATTACATACCAACAAGTATTTGGTTACCAGTTTTTTTTGTTTGTTTGTTTTTTTTTGTTTTTTTTTTTTTTTTGTTTTTTTTTGTGTACAACAGAAGAAAGAAATTAATACAGGTTTGGAAGAACATGAGGGTGAGTAAATGATGACAGAACTTACATTTTATGGTAAACTGTCCTTTTAATGTTTGGTTTATTTCAATGTGTTTAATTATGAATCACTGACACAAAAGTTTTAGGTATTTTGGGGTTACAACTGCTAAGAGACTACAAAGAAAGTGTAATGCGATTTGAGAAGCAGTTCCACTATTATTATAAACCTAATAAAAGTTTTTATTTAGGGCTCATGAAGTAATCTGAAAAGAGAAGATGGCTGGAGTGGCCAGAAAATCTGGCCCCTGGACCAGCTAGTCAGTACTTCTGAGTATATTCCACTGTCATCAGTATGTGTGGTTGTGCTTGTAAACACACCGTTGGCTGTAGAAAGGGGTCTATAAAATTTTTAAATGTTATGAATCTATTTTTTTTTTTTACACTCCTGTTTGTGAAAATATATACTGTTGCAAGCTGACCCCTTTCAAATCAAGGGAAACACACAGGCCTTATGGTCCAATTTCATCATGAACATCTTGATGCTGTTGTTATGTGATGTTTTTCTTGGAGCTCATGCTCTGCACTGAATGTGAGGTGTGTCAATAACATATTAAAAAGACTATTGACAGTGGACTGGCTCAGGAGAAGCATTGATTTGAAATCTCTCTTAAACACACCACAGCCACTTCACAGCACACTGGATGACACACACTGATTTATTCAGCCATGGCTGAGGAACGGTAAATAAAGCAAATTCAGAGTATCTGCATAAGGGAACAAAATTAAGGCGTTTTAAGTTTTTTTTTATTATTATAAATTTTTTTTAAACATACTCTAAAACCAAATACCAGTAACTGATTATTGACTTTCATACACAAATTATGAAAGACAAAGCCGACTGACCGATTGACCCTTGTGAAAAAAAGTGTGCTTAATTGTATTGAATGTGTGCTTGAAATATACTTTATATAAACAAACCTGTGCTAGCAGATAATATAATATTAATGAGAAAAAAAACAAAAAAAAAATTAATGTAATTTAAGGGAATACATTTCAAAACTGCTTCTGTTAATAAAGTGCACTTTGTAAAAGTTTTACTTTCAAGTACTTTTTAATTTATTGTTTTTTTAATAATCTTTGTTGTGCTTTAAAGTAGTACACTTATGTGTACTAATATTACTACAGCACATGTAAAGTTCTTGATTGCAAGTTTAACTGCAAGGTAAAGTTAATATATTTCATATGTACTAAATTGCAACTTCATCATTATAATTGTGTAATTACAAATATATTTAAATACATTACTTTTTATGAATAGAAATTACATTGAAGTACATTTTAGTTTACCATGAAGTGTCGTCAGCACATTCTGCAGTGCACTTTATTCATATTTCAAAGACAATGAAAATAATAATGAAATTGAATATAAAGATTAGAAAAACTCTAAAAGTCATCTAAATGCAGTTGTGTTCAAAAACATTACATTCAGCTCGCACTTAAGTATTTTCTTTTAAAGTATTCTATTTCTGTAATAAGTACTCTTTTTAAAGGCATGCTAATGTGTACTTTTCACAAGGGGAACAGCACCGTTTGACAACAACCCCTTAAAAGAAGCATCTTCAAATGATATTTAAGACTTTTATCCATTCTGTTTGTTTAGAAAAAAATAAATGTGACAGTTTTGATGATTAAATGAATTAAGGTGAGATGAAAAACATGATCTATCTCTTAGCATTTTCAATTATCCCAACGGTGGTTCTGCAGATGGCACGCGACCAAGATACATGGCTAAACTTTAATGGCTGTCAATAAAAAAAATATGCTTTTTCAGGGCCAGATGGTGTAGTTACAGCATATGGAGGAGGTCAAGCTACACAAGCACAGCTCATTTATACGGCTGAAACATGTATGAATATAAACAATGGGTTTTAATGCTGTTTTCAAAACCCTAAAGTGGAGTTGTATGCGAGTGTAAAAGTCTCAACTAACTTTAAAAGTATGTTGCTGTTATTATTCTAAAAGCAAGCAATCTCCATAAACATCTGTGACTTAAATACATTTTCTACTGTATTTTCTCCATGAAATGTTTCGCCGTCAAATGGAGAGAAATGGCTGTCAGATATCGACTATAAAAACCAGAATAAAAACATTTGAAGAAATTTCTGAAATATTCTTCTTCCAGGCCAATAAAATAGTAAAGCCCATGAATATATGATGAGCTGAATTATTCTGAATTCATTTCAGTTCAAGGTGTTCTGAACTGACAGCTCATCTGTACTTGAAAAAAGTTGAGATTCTTGTATCTGAGGGGAGAGTTTTATGCTGCGTATATTTAATATGCATGTTGAGATGTGTAATACCATGTTTGGCATAGACACATCTAGGACACATGACAGGATGTCCTTATTACTAATATCACACACACTCATAAAGTCTCTGAGATGAGTTGTGCTGGTGAGCTTTCCTATAAATTCAGTTGGAGTCTTTTGTGTGCCTGTGCCACAAACCACTGTGATTATTTCCAGGAACAGAAGGAGAGAGGAGGAGGCACAGTCATGTGATTCAAATCTGCAATTGGATTTTTCTTATTTTTACATCTTTTCGGGGATATAAAGTGGTTAAAGTGGCTGCAGATTGGGGTTGTCACAATACCAAGATTTTAATAGTTGATACTAATATCAGAGCAATTTCACATTACTCAGTATCAATTTAAATACCACAACGATATCTAAGCACTTAAAGTTGGGCCATAAACTGCTTTCATTTGGTCAGGATATTTCCTAAACAGTGGCATTATTTATGATCTTTACTTATCTTGCAAATTGTACAATTAGCTGATCCAATTATGTGAATTACGTTGAGTGTTTTAATGTATCATTTTTCAATGTGTGATTTTTTTTCAATTTGTATTAACGCTTTCCCTGCCAGCATTTTTGAAAAAAGTTGCCAGCCACAGCCAGCGATTTTGATGATTTTCACTCAGATTTGATGGCCTACAGTATATTTTGTCGTATGAATAATTGAATATGCAATTATATATATATATATATATATATATATATATATATATATATATATATATATATATATATATATATATATATATATATATAAAATATTTTAAACACAACTAATAATAAATGAGGCTCAATCATCTATTAACAAATGTGCTTGTTTATTTTAGCACTTCCGTCAGTGAATACGCAGCCTGCAAAACACTAAACTAAATATCAAATAAATAATACAGTTAAACAAGAAAGTAGCCTAAATAAGAAAGTTAAATACACCCGTGACTATGAGCGCGACAAGACAAAATACTATAGAATTCATTATAATCAGTCGGTGATGCTACACTGGATGCAGCACTACACGACATGACAAATCTCTGACAGTAAACTACCTCGTCCTATTTATGAGGTACTGACACAGAGTTCAAATGCCCTGGGTAGACATTAGACAAATCTGTTGTGACGCGGTGTCACGTCCGGTGTAGACACGGTTCACTGAAAAAAGCCTTGTCCGATTGGGAAGGTGCGTGCACAGTCAGTGGAGGCCCGTGAAGCGGAGACAGGCGAAAGTATAAACCCCGTGGGCGCATTAACTCCTCGTCTGCATGCACTCTCTTTGACATAGGAATCGTTGCCACATTTCTTGTTAACATCTTTCTTTTATCACCATCTCAGGAAACGCTGTATATGGTGTTTGATAGATCCTTCATGGTGTCTTGGAGGGGTGAAGTTTCTAAGTCACAACAACTTGCTACTGGGGTTCCTCAAGGCTCAGTACTTGGACCACTTCTCTTCTCCATCTACATGACATCATTAGGATCTGTCATTCAGAAGCATGGCTTTTCCTATCACTGCTACGCTGATGACACTCAACTCTACTTCTCATTCCAACCAGATGACCCGACGGTAGTTGCTCGCATTTCAGCCTGTCTGAGTGACATTTCTAACTGGATGAATGACCATCACCTTCAGCTCAACCTTACTAAGACTGAACTGCTGGTGGTTCCAGCTAACCCATCGTTTCATCACAACTTCTCTATACAGCTGGGTTCGTCAACCATAACTCCTTCCAGGACAGCCAGAAACCTAGGAGTTGTGATGGATCATCAGTTAAGCTTCACAGACCATATTGCTACAACAACCCGGTCCTGTAGATTTGCCTTATTCAACATTAGGAAGATTAGACCCTTCCTGTCAGAGCAATCCACCCAACTTCTTGTCCAAGCTCTTGTTCTCTCCAGACTGGACTATTGCAATGCTCTCCTGGCGGGCCTTCCTGCATGTACTATCAAGCCTCTACAACTGATCCAGAATGCAGCAGCAAGGGTTGTCTTCAATGAGCCGAAAACAGCCCATGTTACTCCTCTCCTCATCAGGTTACACTGGCTATTCGTAGCCGCTCGCATCAAATTCAAGGTACTGATGCTTGCCTACAAAACGACCACTGGCACGGCGCCAACTTACCTAAACTCACTAGTTCAATCTTATGCACCCTCCAGAAGTTTGCGCTCTGCAAGTGAACGACGCCTTGTGTTGCCATCCCAAAGAGGTTCAAAATCACTCTCACTGACTTTTTCCTGGACTGCTCCCAGCTGGTGGAATGACCTCCCGATCTCAATTCGAACAGCTGAGTCTTTACTCATTTTCAAAAAACATCTAAAGACTCATCTTTTTCGCCTGCACTTAACCAACTAATACTAGTACTTACCTTTTTTTCTTTTTCTTTTCTATCATATTCCAAAAAAAAAAAAAAAAAACCCTGGCTACGTGTTCTGTACTAGACTAACTGAGACTTGTCATAGCACTTGTATACCGTTGTTGTTTTCTCGTTGATCTGATTGTTTCTACTGTTCTCATTTGTAAGTCGCTTTGGATAAAAGCGTCTGCTAAATGATTAAATGTAAATGTAAATGTAAATGTGTTTGAGGTCATTTGTAAATTACCATAGACTTAAAGTCTAAATAAAACAATTTGCAACTATTACTGTTATACACTGTATACAAAACAAGTGTGTGTAGAGTGCGTGACGTCACGTGCACTACCGCCGGTGTCAGTAGACAACCGTGGTGGTGTCGTGGTTGTCACGGCCACCGTCACAGCCCTAATATTCAGTACGATTATCAAAGCATAATTCCAGTAAATCGCTTCCATCAACACCTCCAAAGCTTGCACAGACATATACCACTTCCTGGATCATTATTTTACTCCGTAACATTATGCAGTTTTCATTTATATGCTGTATATTGCTGATGATCGATTATTTATCATATGCATCTGTTTACATAAGAGATCGCTAGTTTTTCCGTCCTGTTCATGTGTGATTTTTGTTCGGGATGTGTAATAGTGCCCCCGAGTGTATAACAGTGAAAACATGAAAAGCTGTAAAAACTCGACTTTGGCGGGGAAGCACTGTCTTCTAAATGAGGAGATAACTCGTCAATGGCGGGGAAAGAGTTAAAATGTTTTACAACAAATACACAACTGCTCAAATGTTTGGGGTCGGTAAGAGTTTTATTTAAAAAATCTATTTATCAAGGATGAGAGTAAGTGACAGTAAAGACAATCAGCATTTTAAAATGATTTCTAAAATCATTCTGAAATAGAATCATGCTAAAAAATCAAGCTTTGCCATAACAGGAATAAATTATATTTTAAAATGTGTTCAAAGCGATAACAATTATTTGAAATTTTAATAATATTTCACAATTGGTGTTTTTGCTGTGTTATTGTCACAACCTTTGTCAACATACTAAATTTATTTTAAAAATCATTAAAAATTCTTAACTGTCACAAAACTTTTGAGAGCTTGTGTATATGATGGTAAATATTGCTGTGCATTATTGTCTGTTGTTCTAATTGTGCACGCAAAGGAAAATGACTAAATATCGTTTTTCCTTGATTTTTGTGAGAAACGTGGAAAACATTCACTGAAAATTTTAACTAGATGCTTTATAATGCTTTGATTCTTTAAAGATGAAAAAAATGTTATCCACTTGGCAGTAACTGTTTGATTGAAATTATGGTTTCACTAATTAATCAAAAACAAATCAAATATATTTTTGCTATATCACTCATCCTTAAAAATCAACATATAAAAAAATGTAATTAAAACAATGACATGAAGCATTCAAGAATTTATTGACAAAGTAAACAAATAATTATTCAAATAAACAGTTGAACATGAATTTCATGCAGAGCAGTGAGTGATTTTCTCTTTTTGGTCAATATTGTTGTTTGATTATTATATTCACACCATAACAGACAGCAGTAGGTCTATCAGGCTGCATTTCTACAGTGTACCAATCTGATATTTTGACACAAATCTGATTTGTTTTCATACCGCATGTTTACATTCACTGAAGACAAACTGAGTGTGTTTACACCAGTACCTTGCCAAGATGAGAAATTAACAAAGAAGTGCATCTGACAGCTTACAAGTGCAGGTGCAGTACCGTGAGGCGCAGCCGCTCTTTACAGAGCACACATGAAAATACACATGTGAGCGCTCACCTGCAGCTGCCTGTCAGTCACGCATCAAATTGAGTCGACACTTGTAATATTGTTTTTTTTTTTTTTTTTTTTTTTACTTACTTGGTACCAAAATATGAGTACTTTTGGCATCCCTACTGCTCAGTGTAGTCGGTGCCATACACCTATATATGCCATATTTGCTCAGGGCTGTTTGTGTATTATTACTTTCAAGGATCAATGCAAATACCCTAGATGTACCCACTTGTTTTATTGCTTGGCAAGTCCATAATCTACTGTAATGTTAGCTACCCCCTTAACTGTGTCCCATGAAAATCATGATTCTATGATGTAATTTGTGCATTATCACATCTATCATTCTACCTTTTCCTGCCAATCATCAAATACCCAAAATGGTGCATTCCACAGACGAGAATCCATGAAAAGCATGATCAAAAGGTTTTCTAAGGCTGCGTGAAATATTAAAACCATTTAAAAATTATAATAAAGCATAGTGCTATTGTGAATTCACAAAGGCTGCAATTTAATTAAATAAATATATATGCGTTGCCAGCTTAATATGCACTGTATTAATATGTGTTTATGTAACGTGCATCTCAGAGCACTTCCGTTCACAGTAAATGCTGCTCCACACAAACAGTTATCATGTACATGCGTGGCACCATCTCAAACTCCATATTTGCATATGCGGTGAGTCTGAATTGCTAATAACGTTCATCTGGGAATTTATAAGGTAAATCATTTATAAACCTACACCAACACAGGAAAATTGATCACTATCTTTCTTAATAAGCTAACTGTTCATTGTGACTTCAAAATAAAAGTTTAAACCCTCGCTCTTAGTTTGCATGTCCACATGTCCTTGTTCATGAAATGACAGTGGCTGTAGCATTTCTATCAAATATTATAGATTAAATGGACATTTGAATTAAATGTTGTTTACTCAATATTAAACAAGCATTAGATCACATTGTAAAATGTAAAAACAATTGTCAGGCTGTTGACTTTCATTTGCTATAATACATAAAGTATTAATACATAAGTGGTAGGTTGGAATATTAACATTACACTGTACAAGTTAATAAAATATACTGTAAATTTAGTTCAATCTGTAAAACCTAAAATGTTCCTACTGTATTTTTCTCCACTGCTGCCAGTTTTTTACTGCAATTTTTTGTTTACAGTGTGGGAAATGTTGTCTTTACCAGCTGCTGGCCTCGCGGTCCCCATCCTGCATACTGCAGATGAGCGTTTCGAACTTCTGGAGGGTTCAGAATCCATGTTTCCCTGTAAAAGAGAAGCAAAGCCATCACTAATCAACTAGTTGGATACTGTATGACAAGTAGACTAGTTGACCATCCTGACCCAGACAGACAGACAGACAGGCAATCAGTCAAACATTCGTGTCTTCAAAGGGCTAACAGCACACACTTCCTCTATGTGGTGCAGTGGAGCGTATGCCAACAGATATTGATTCCGTCACGGTGTACAACACAGCCCAACAAAACAGCACGGTGAATAAACCACCATGAGGGAATTCCTGCGGCAGGAAATCTAACAGTGATAGTATATCCCAGTGCACTGTTAAATCCGGCCGGGGCAGTGGCCCAGCGCTGTGTCAGCATCTGTTCCTTCCGTCTGACAGAGCTCATAAATATAGATGCTTTATTCTGCTGCCGTGTACAATGGCGCTGTGCGCTGCAGAAATTACAGGTGACACAAGCTCTACATCTCTGTGCTAATCATGGGACAGACAGGCTGGGAATTCACTGGTAGGACCACAGGATAGCAGTATGGAAAGAATCAGTTCTCTGAATGGCTTTGACATGCGACGTGAGTAGTGAAATGCTGCATGGATGTTTCCTTGGTTTATAATGACAAATGGACTTTGTAAAACTAATGCGACTGTTATACAAGCTCAGTGACTTACGGAGTTTCCAGACTGCAAATGATGTAGTCCGCAGTGAAGGAGTGCTCGTAAACCTGAGAGTTTGAACAACACAGAGACAAACAGAGACAGAGAGAGAAATTAAATTGTGGAAGAACAGCAGTTACTGCCACTACAAGCACCAAAAAGCTCTATTAGCAATAACGTTTGAGAGGCTATGCATTACAGTGACATAGCAGAGTTTTAGCCACAATGTGAAAAGGGCAGATTTTTGCCATGGTAAAATCACAGTAACACCCCACCTTAAATGGCTTTTTGGATTTTTTCAACAAAAGCAAAATGTAAAAGACACCAATGTTTAATAAACAATAAATTCAGTATAATTACAGTAAAAAAAAAAAAGTTGCATCAATCAGTCAATCACACTTAGCAGATTATTTTAAATTTATTAAATTTACATTTAAATTTTAAATTTTATATCAAAAGTGACTTCCAACAGTGAAGTAAAATCAATTTGTCAAGAGCCAACAATATTTGTAATATACAATGACAGGTTTATTAGACAAGTAGATTAAGAAGCAAACTAGATGAAGGATCAACACAAAGAAAGTGTTTATTATTGTTTGTGTATATATACAGAATACACCGCCCATAAATATTGTAATTAATAGTTTACACTCATTTGTAATAAATTAATATTTTTGAAATTATGTATATTAATAATTAAAATTTGTTAAAAAAAATCTCACCTTGAAAAATATATTTAATTATTTTTTAGCATTCATCTGGTTATTTACATACAGTATTTGAAAATAAGGATTAATTCATTAATAATGAATATTTATTTTTACATGATTGTTACACAACATGACATACTAATCATTTAAGTTAGCAAAACTTAAATTAAATTTATTTATTTATTTATGTTTACTTGTAATATAAAACATGATTTATATTTTTATTTTTAAACATTTATTTATTTTTAAATAACAAATATAAAGGTTAGATTTTGTAATTATTTTTCAAAGATTTAAATAAATAAATAAATACAATTAGCCTTTCTGTAGGCTGCATCTTAATATAGAATTCAACTAATGTGTGGTCACATGTGTGCTTCAAATATGACATGTACAATCAGATTTTGGAGGCAGAACTAACTCATTTTAGAAAATCCTAATCCATCGCTGCTGAAGAAGGCAGGAGTGCTGTTGTATCACTCTGAGGACAGTGTCAACAGCTGTCCATGAGCCAGAGGGCTGACCGCAGCATATGCTCACAGCTGACATGAGCTTGACACGTGTGCTGTAGCAGAGCTGTTAATACTGTCAAAGATTAACATTCAACACCTGTACTCACCACCTCCCTTTGTCTTACAGATGCAGAGAGATGGAGAGCTCCTTTGTGAAGGGCAAGCAGCACCATGACAGAGTTTGAGAATGAGGGGCATTATGAATGGGTGTGTGTGTGTGTGTGTGCACGCAAGCAATGACAGCTGGGGGACGAGGTTGTCATCCATCAAGGTGATGTTGGGACGGGCACTGAATAACAAACTAGAGTCAGTGCTCACATTCTTTTCTTTGGCTCACTCTTTCTTGTCATGTGTGTGTGAAGTGCTCTGGTGTCACTGTCCCAGCGCTTATGACACCTTCTCACGACAGCTGCCTGATCAAACTAACTCGTCACCTGTGGTGTCCAACTCTAGCGTCATTCAGAGTCTGTGCTTCCATCATTTCTTTGCATACTAAAGCTTTAAGTACATTCTGTATAAAGACAGCCTGGTTTGTTTGGTTTATGTGGAAGATGTTTCCTGAAATTAGGTGTGCAGCAAGGAACCGACTCTTTGTTAGACTGGATATTAAGGTTTGGAGCAGGGTTACGGTCCAACAAGAAAAGAAAAGAAAAGAAAAGAAAAGAAAAGAAAAGAAAAGAAAAGAAAAGAAAAGAAAAGATAAATGGTTTCTTCAGTACTTCAGATGTTCAGTAACATCTTTGACACTGATAATGTAAAGTGCATCCAGAAAGTATTCACAGCGCTTCACTTTTTCCACATTTTGTTATGATTCAACCTTATTCCAAAATGAATTAAATTAATTATTTTCCTCAAAATTCTACAAATAATACCCCATAATGACAACGTGAAAGAAGTTTGTTTGAAATCTTTGCAAGTAAAAACCGGAAAAAAAAAAAAAAAAAAAATTAATAAAACAAAATCACATGCACATAAGTATTCACAGTCTTTGCTTCATAGTTTTCAACTGTGAATTTTCCATCTGAATTGGATAAGGATCATTTAGTTATCCTACACAATAGTTGAAATACAACGGATTAACTACTTTAGAACTGAAGAAATTTCCTTTACATTTTAACTTTACATTTCAATTTCAAAGTCTGGAAATCACACTTTAAAATTCCCTGTTATTTCCAGGCTTTCTATTACTGTGAAAACTCTGGTTTTTGGTGCCGTCTCCTATTGAATTGTTACGTAGCTAGCAACACCTGCGGCTAATTCTTACAATCATGCAGACACCCTGTGGTTCGGAGCCATACTGTATAACACAATATGAAAAGAGATGGGGGTGAGGGTGGAATAGAAGCCGAGTTCAGACCAACCAATCAAACCAAATGTGAAAACAGCCTCTGTCATCCTCTCTCTGGACTGGCAGGTGTGTGTGTGTGTGTGATTTCTGGGTTTCTGTCACTCCAGCGGGGTGTATTTTTGTTCTGGTAAGGCAGTGGAGTGTGACAGCCCTTTCACATTGTGCCATGATTACTTTCATCTCAACACACACATACAACACCCAAATAAACACAGGCCTCACCAGCTGCACGTTGTAGGCCAGCAGAACGAGTTTCATATCTGGGGAAACCTCATATTTGCTGGCTTTGTACATTTCCTGAAAAAACAAAAACAAAAAAAACAAAAAACAGAGAAAAGGTAAATTAGACTTTATATAAAGCATAGTTTCATTACTGTATGTATTCCTTAAACAGCTGTGGGAGATCATGGGGAGAGCGTGGCATTAATCAGAGCTACCACTCTTTGATTCTCAACAAACACCATGTTTTGTGTCCTTGCCTCCACTGTTTTGCATCCCACCAGCCCCTAACGATCTGAAGCTATTAAGAAGTTACACAGAACATTGCACTAATGATGGATGCGTTCAGCTCTATTAATAACAATAGAACTGACGGTCCTGTGATGTGCTGTATGACGGTGGAGTAATTAATACTGTTGCGCATGCTGATGCATGACTGCTTGCATGTGCTGAAGGCAAAATGAGACATTCACAATGCATTTATCCTTCATAATTTGACAAATTCATGAGGAAATAATACAAGGTAGGAGTTGATTTTATCCATCGCATTTGATTGGACTATTGTGTTTTGGCTGTTTTTTGATGCACTTTCTGATCACTATGCAAGTGTATATTGTACAGTAGATGTGGTACTGGGAAATTTATTGAATGTTTAAATGAAGCATATGATTTAACCCATATTAAACCATAATGATTTAAAATGGACTTTAAAGTGAAACCATAACTTGACATTATTACAAAAACACATTAAGAAACAGCCCTGAAAATGTACTCTTAAGAGCACAGTACATTTCATTAATATTATATTATCTGCAGGTACAGTTGTTGTTTTTTATATATACTTTTGAGATTTGAAGCACACTACAAGCGCACATTTAATACGAGTAAGTGCACTTCTTTTCACAAGAACGGCTCAATGTCAGGGACATTGTTATAAATACAATTTGGAAGCTTACTATTCATTTCTATATGTGTAAAATGCCTCTAATGAAGGAAGAATGACTTACACCTTAAACGTTAAATGTATGATATTATACTGTTTAATAATATTTCCCCCACATGCGTGGCCTTGATTATGACAAAAGTTATTTAAGTTACATTTTGAAGATAAAGAATTGTGTGTATAATATGGTGACTCTTAAAAATATCTTAACTTAAAAATGTATAAACAACATATCAAAACAAGTGTCATTTATTCTAAAGAATAAAGCACAAATACATTTCCAGACAAATTCTTTCACAAAATAAAGTATTAAATAATAAAACAAAAGATTCCAGACATTTTAAAGCATGGCACTTTCTAGTTGTCAGATGTTGTGGATCATGGTTGATAGTTAATGAGATTTTCTACACCTGTGAGTCTCTGCTAGGACACCTTAAAATCATCAAAACACCAGAGGATTAGAAGTAAATGACCAAAAATGATGAAGGAAATTAAGCTAGTGAAGAGAAAATACATTTTTAAGTGTGACTTAATATTTTTTGGAATCACTTTTTGGAACAGATAAATCATTCACAAATAGTAGCAATTTTTATTTGCTTATGTCTTCATAGGAATATTTCCCAGGTGAAAAAAGTGCACTTCCATAATGTACTTCAAGTTCTCTATTTTCATACATAATTTTGTGTTTAATATACTAAAAATTATTCTTTAGTACTTTAGGTAATCGTAAAGAATATCTAAGTGTACTCAACTGAGCTCATTTGAGACACCATGAATATGAATTAAAATGTGCTTTACTATACTATCTCTGTATTAAAAATTTAATTACCACGTGTAGTACACTTGAGTGTTCTAGTGTATAAAAGATGGGTACTTAAAGTGGTAAAATACAGTTTTTCATAAAAATTGCATGATGTAAATGAGTTTGCTTCTTCATCAAAACAGAACTGGAGAAATTTAGCATTACATAACTTGCTAATCCACAAGTAATCCACATGACTATAGTCCATCAATTAATGTCTTGTAAAGTGAAAAGCTGCATGTTTGCAAGAAACAAATCCATCATTAAGACTTTTTAACTCTGAACAGTTGCACCATTCTGGACAAAATAGGCGTTTAGAAGTTTTCACTTTTAAACAGTTCATGATCAGTGCGTTTCTCTCCTGATTCAGATGAGACTACTTTTTCACTGGAGAAAGTTATATTATGGATAGAGGATTCATATTTTAGTAGGACGGTTTGAAGATGAAAACATCTTGATGGATTATATTATAAACATGCATGTTTTTGTTTCACACAGTGTTGATTGATGGACTGGCATTGTGTGAATTACTTGTGGATTATTGCAATATTTTTATCAGCTGTTTGAACTCTTATTCTGACGGCACCCATTCACTGCAGAGGATCCATTGGTGAGCAAGTGATGTAATGCTAAATTTCTCCAAATCTCTTCTGAGGAAAAAACTAACTCATCTACATCTTACATGACCTGGGTGAGTAAATGCTCAGCACATTTTCATTTTGGGGTGAACTTTTCCTTTAAAGGGTTTCACAATTTTATGTGGAAGAAAGAGTTGGAGCAAAACACTTACAAACTTCCTGTTTGTGACCAGGATTGTACTCTCATTGGTCTCCATGTTAAAGCGGACCACATCACCTTCACGGGTACGATAGAGGAGCTCATTACCTAAAAAGAGAGGATCAGAGGATGAGAGTTAGTGGAATAAAAAGTCAAGGAGAAATTAGTGAGTGACTGTCTCCCACTTGCTCTCTGTCAATAATCTAGTCATGAATGTGCCCCTCAACGCTCTCTAGCTGTACCAGGGGGGCTGACAGTTGAAAAGGAATGATAAAACTTTTCATTTTTGGTTTTCCACATGTGACGATGACTTTGGCAAGGACATCAGTAAAAAGCTCTTTGAGAGATCTGGAATGCAGCGCACAGCCCTTGGTGAGAAGAACGCAAAATGCCCCATTGCTGCTTTTAATTGCGGATTAAGGGAATGGTATGCAAAGGCCTTTTTATCTTGCTTGCATAACTAATCGGTGATAAGAGGTGACACAATTACCATCACAATCACATTAAAGCTAAAGTGGAAGGCACTGAAAGCGCTGCAGTTCTAATGGGTCAGATCGCTGAGGTCATACGGAATGCAATTAGTATTTTTTTGCTGTAGATACAATAAATGTATTAACTATGAAGTAAATAATCTGAGATGGATATAAAACATGAGTTGTTTAATGCACTGCATGATGAATAATAATGGCATAAAGTGTGTTTTTTTCCTTTAATGGTTGTTGTAATGCTCTGAATGTTAAATGTGCTCATTTTATGCTGATTGTTGGAAGAAAGGTGCCCTTCACTCTGGTATTTCCATGGCTGAAACTGAGTGGCGAGCTGATAAGATGCCAGAACAATCATTTGTCGACTTGACAAATTCCTCCTTTCTTGCTCTTCCTCTGACCTTATGTCGGGCCATACGTTTCAGATCAGAACCTCATCAAGCGTCTTCTTCCCCTCTGCTCTCATTCATCTCTCACACTCTATCCATCACACATTAAGGCAGGTGTGTTCTAAACACACTTCTCCACATATCATTCACTCTCCGGGACTCCTCTGAGCTCATCCAAGGCTTCTAACTGTCCTCTGTTTGAACTGCCTCTCAGTCCCTGCCACTAGCTCACGTTTTGTCATGTGATTGTGCTCCAGATGTGATCTTCTCATGTACTTCCTTTGGTTCATGTGTCATTTTTATTTTATTTTATTTTTTGGTTTGTTGTCTTGTCAGGTGGACCTCAGTTCTGTCTCGTCATTGGTTCACTGTCTTGATTACTTTCAGGTTTATCTTAGTTATTAGTTCATGTGAATATTTAAAGTTTAAAGGTAAATTGCATTACACTACATTTTAGCTTATAAATGCTTGTCAGTGGGTTACATTAAGTCGTGGCCTAATGGTTAGAGGAGGGAAGTCGTGGCCTAATGGTTAGAGGAGGGAAGTCGTGGCCTAATGGTTAGAGAGTCGGACTCCCAATCGAAGGGCTGTGAGTTCGAGTCTCGGGCCGGCAGGAATTGTGGGTGTGGGGAGTGCATGTACAGTTCTCTCTCCACCTTCAATACCA
Source organism: allo-octoploid hybrid of Carassius auratus x Cyprinus carpio (assembly GCA_024542945.1). Lineage (NCBI taxonomy): Eukaryota > Metazoa > Chordata > Actinopteri > Cypriniformes > allo-octoploid hybrid of Carassius auratus x Cyprinus carpio. The sequence continues at coordinate 17,270,622 of CM045082.1, read as the reverse complement.
TGACTTAGGTGCCCTTGAGCAAGGCATCGAACCCCCAACTGCTCCCTGGGCGCCGCAGCATAAAATGGCTGCCCACTGCTCCGGGTGTGTGTTCACAGTGTGTGTGTGTGTTCACTGCTCTGTGTGTGTGCACTTCGGATGGGTTAAATGCAGAGCACGAATTCTGAGTATGGGTCACCATACTTGGCTGAATGTCACGTCACTTAAGCAGGGTTTTAAAAAAAAATAATTATGAAATTGCATACAAACGTGTACTTAAGTCATATTAAAGTGGGTCACAAAACCACTAATGTTTAACTAACTGAATTTAATAAAAAATTAAACTATCATACATTTTAATTTAATCATGCAATTAACATGCACTTAAGTATTCAAAACATTCATTTTGCTAAATGTGTATTATTTTACATACTGTATTATATATTTTAAAAGTATATTATTTCTCTTTATCAAAAGAATGACAAAGTCAAATTCACTTTTTCAGAAAAAAATAAAGCTTTAATTACAAATAAGTATTAATAAGTCTTAATTACACTGAGTGTATTTAGAATGTATTATACATGTATTAAAGTAAAAAAAAGTAGTTTTACATTTTAAAAGTTTCATTTTGATTACAGCAAGATTCAAACTATGTATATATATATATATATATATATATATATGTGTGTGTGTGTGTGTGTGTGTGTGTGTGTGTGTGTGTGTGTGTGTGTGTGTGTGTGTGTGTGTGTGTGTGTTAATATATACTGTATATGTGTGTTAACTCCAATAACTGCTGTAGCTCATGCACCACACATAAAGAACTGTACAAGAGACTTGAGTAATGACTAAATACTCTAAGCATGAGAACACATAAAATACAAATATTACATGAAGTGGTGTATTTTTAACTAGAATCATTGCTAGAATTTTCACCTTGCTGAATCTAAAGACTGGAATATGCTACACACACACACACACACACAAAAAAAAATATAATATATATATATATATATATATATATATATATATATATATATATATATATATATATATATATATATATATATATATAAAACTGACCATAATTTAAAACACTGGGCATCAGACATATGCTTCCTGACCTGTAAAAGGAAAAACTGGGTATCATGCAATAAACAACTGAATATCATACACAGATCATCATTCCAAATCATTCCAAACACAACAAACATGTGCCTCATTGCCAGAAGATGCCAGATGAAAACAAACATGTATAGGAGCCTGCATTAGCTGGCTCTGTCAAACAAGCCAGTTATGGGTGGGTAGACATGGTCACTGTGCCCTGTACAGATTGCAGTAGGGTATATGTTCTAAAAGTGGCTCAAAATATTAAACATGTTTGATATCCTCAGACTAGATGATATCATAATCTGAAGCTAGAACATAGGAGTCTGTGCTCATCATGCACTATGCTGTCCACTGCCCAAGATCTGTACACTGTCTCTGATTTTCAGTAACTAGCATTGACTTGTCCAGACTACAAATCATGGGCAAAAATCAAAGTGTATCCTTAACCTACAGTAATGTAACATGTCATGACATAGTAATGAAATTGTAATAACATGGTAATAATGTAATAACTAACTTTTGCATACTGAATTGTGATCAGTGCTCTTTCTTGCATTTGTTTGCACACTGAATTGTTACTGATCATTGCTTACAATTTTTTTCTAGTGCTGCAACCAGGCCACACACATGCCAATGGCCAGTTACTTCCTAAAATTGATTTTTTTTTTTATTATTATTTTTACTGGCCATGAAACCATATGTGCAGTATTCATGAAAAAAATAAAATAAAATAAAAACAACAACTGGGGAACCACATCTAATTGCATAATAATAATAATAATAATGATAATAATAATAATTATTATTATTAGATAAAGATATAAAATAATGAAATAATACTATAATACTACTGAATTGCAAAGTATTTAATAAATAAATAAATAAATAAATAAATAGAACAATATTTCACATATCTTATATTTTGTTTATATAACAAAAGTTACCAACCAACTGGCAAGTAACATGGTTCTATATATTCGCTAAGGTTGGTTTTTACTTGCATTTATCACTTGGCGAGTGTAAATTTTAAGCCCTAGCTGCAACAGTCAACTTGTTTTAGCCTAATCTCACCTAAAACTTCAACAATATTATTTTGCTACCTTGCTAACACTGATATTTTCCTTTGGGAAATGTAAATCTAGTTGAAACTGATATTTCTTGTGACTTTGTCTGTCATAGATGAAACTTTTCACTGATCTTTTTTTCAGATTTTGCCTTATACATAAAATGATACAAGCAACACTGCCTTCAATTTTGGGTAAAAAACAAAGTAACTTATTATAAGGCAGCATTATTTTGGTTCCTGCTGTTTGGAACAGCTGTCACGAGTGCATACCTAAACACGTTGCCTAGGTGGGTGGTTTTCATGTCATTTCATATGCTCTCTGTTTCCTCTGGTTTTTGCTATAAAGAACTTTCTCTTCACCTCATTCCTGTCAGTAAAAATTGTGATCTCTGAGTCTCATGGCCCCTGCAAACCCAGCATCTCTCCTGTGCTCTCTCCATATTTTGATGGAGCAGAGCAGCAGGAACTGGCACGCAGCACTTCCTGCAGTGGAGCCCGGGGTCACTCACTCAAACACAACACTCACCTTCTCTCTGCTTCTTTGTTCTTCAGGGCATAACTCACTCACCTTGACTTTCTTCCTATCTTTCGTTTCCCCTCTTGTCCTCTTTTACACTCCCCTAAGCATGATTCTTTCATCCTTCTTTACCCTGCTCTTTCTCTATCAGTCCTTTCTGTCTCAATTTGTTCTAGGACAAGCTTCTTTCTCTGATCTTATTCTTCCGCATGTCTCCATCTGACAGCAGGTCTTTATTTCTGTCTCTGTGCCTGATGCATGTTGTTCATGTACACTCTAGAAAGTATTAGGAGTGACAACCGCATTTTTTTTGTGGATGTGAATCCCCTAATTTATCATTCTGTGAGTACAAGATAAAAAAGTCACTCCTTTTGGCCGCAAACATCTGTATAAGCCCACATACATTTCAAATACATACACCTGCATTTTGGTTAAATTAATTAACAAATTGGACAACCCTGTGACAAGAAGTGTTTAACTGTAATGAATGGAAATTTGTAATGTACTTAAAATCATATTTTTAACATAAACTGTATTGCAGATAGTATAATATAAATGAAATAAAAGGCTACTTAAGTGTACTGAAAGAGAGTATAATTTTAAGAACTACTACTACTGTTTTAGAGCTATGCTACTGTTTAACACACTTATGTACACTTAAAATGTTAAATTTTTAATAATGTCAATTTAACAGTTTTACTTTCATTTTCAAATTTAACATCAAATTAACATGACAATCTTTTGTCATGCTTTATAGAGGTACTCTTATTTTGATGTGTTGAATAAAATTATTTAATGCACTTGATCATAATTTTAACTGTTATTATTTGATATTACATATAAATTTGATATATTTTTAATATACTAAATTGCAACTTCATTACAAATGTGCAATTACAATAGAAATCAAATTGAAGTTAAAAACATGTCATACACTAAACTTAACTTTGCGATTAAGTGTCCCAGAATATAACTACCCATTCAGTTTGCGCTTAAGTATATTCTTTAGTACTATTTTAAATAGCTGTCACTATTTGATATGGTACGGGAACATGGAGCGAGGAACGAGGAGACCAGGAGTACTAAACCAAGTAACTCTGGAGTTCCCTCAGGACAGACATAGGACAATGGCCTTCAGAGCGGAACCCGTTCGGGGTGCCATGGCGGGGGCTGAACTTGGGGCCTGGAGCCCTCCTTGGGCTTAACGGGGAATCAGGAGCCCTCCCTGGGTTTAACGGGGAATCAGGAGCCCTAACAGGAAACTAACTAAATATGGGCAAAGGAAACACTTGGGGAGCAAAACATACACAAAACATGGAACAGAGTCTGACAATAGCATGCTACAGCATATTTTTGTGTTTTTCACAGAGTAGATTATAATTACAGTAAGTAATAACCAGTCAAAGTCCAATGTAACATTTATTTATTTATGTGCAATGTGCAAATTAATTTAATAAGATACAATGTTTACATACCACATGAGCTATAAATGTAATACAAATTTAAATGACAATAAATGTGCATTTGCTGTGGAACCAATAATTTACCTTATCTTTTCTGTATATTTTATAATTCAAATTAAAATGGTTTAGGACACTGCACAGTTTGGTTTTGTGCATATGTGAAATTCAGGAAAATCACTTTTTGATTTATTTAGATGTAAATTTGATTGTAAAATGAGATAAACACTCCTGGTATATAACTGGAAATGTTTAGAAAGCTCAGAAGAGCACTGTATTTAGCTGCAGTGCACAAGGGTGTTCTGACGTCACTGAATAAAGATGCTAGTGAGATTCTACAGAGATGTTGAAGCATGGTCACCTTTCAGCTTGTGATTGTTGATTTCCTTCTTAGCCTCATACAATCTCATCACAAACTCGTCTGAATCACAGTTAATTATTTTCCTTTGCTCGCTCTCTCTAAACAAGTTTTATTTTCAAAGGGCAGGAGAGCAGCAGTGCTATTGAAGGCTGCTGCTTCTATAAATAATGAAGGCATATTAATGATTATAACCTCTAAGTACATATGTACTTTACTCAGACAGGTCAAAATAATAAATCAAAAATTGAACAGGGTTTTAAAAACAAGAACTCAGTTCAATTTTAGTAGTGAACATGTTTCAGTCCACTTTCCATTCACACCATGTGACCAAACCGTCTATATGTAAGGGATAATGCACGGCCAAGAACCAACCAACGCGAAGAGTAAAAATGGAGGATATTTTCATCATTTACGTCTCATTAGCGCTAGCATTCTGCCCACTTCAAATCAGACACAGAGATGAAATAATGTGGTAAGATTACATTTATTTAAATTAATTATAGCATTTTTTTAAATTAGTTATTGAATGTTCGCAAGAGAGACAGAGAGAGAGAGAAATAGAGAGAGAGAGAGAGAGAGAGAGAGAGAGAGAGAGATTATGGGATTTAGCTGTAGGTAATCACAGTGTGTGTGTGTTCATGGAGTGTGTGTGCACTTGGATGAGTTAAATGCAGAGCACCAATTCCGAGTATGGGTTACCATACTCGGAATTTTTCACTTTTTTTTTCACTTTCACTTTCATAACAGTTCGATGGCATGAGTGTGTAAATACATAAGAAACAACAATGAAGTGTCTTTAAAAACCTTTTTTTACTTCTGCCATGGATCCAAAACTCAGTTTGACAGTTTAACAGCTGAGCCCAAGCCTCCGTTAGTAATTCAAAAATGTCACTTTAGAACTAGTAACGAAGGAACATTGAATTGCTATATTGAAAGCTTATTGTATCACTGTATTAAAAGCTCACTCTTCAGCACAGCATCATTCTTCAGCTCAATCTCATATTCACAATAAAACATTTGTTTGAATGTCCACTGAGGAAAATGATATCTTTGTCATAGGCACTACTATCCTTTCATCTGTTAAGGGTGATTTCCGATGACAGCACTGCTTAGTGCATTTGTTAGCTGCGTCTTACAAGGGTGTTGTTGAAATTAAAAATAACTTCTTTGTTTACAACCTTGTTTCAGTCTTTTCAATATAAATGCCTTTACTGCAGAATCACTCAGAAAAACAGTCACTTATTGCCATAATGACAGAACAATGTAACTAAAATCACCATCATGAACACACACCGTTTCCCAATACTAAGTACTATAATTAAAGGGGTCATATGATGCTGCTAAAAAAACATTATTTTGTGTATTTGGTGTAATGAAATGTGTTTATGTGGTTTAAGGTTGAAAAAAACACATTATTTTCCACATACTGTACATTATTGCTTCTCCTCTATTGAGATTGGAGAGTTGTGATTGGCCGAATGCCTTAAGCGTGTGACGGAAATGTTACGCCTCTTAACATATTGTGATGCCCTGTCCGGCCGGAGCGACGAGACATAAACATAAAACCCATTATAAACGTGATATAAACATGATTTGTAGTTGTGTTTTCTTTTGGAAGGCAAAAACAAAGTAGTTTCGCTTTCTCAACGAAACAGCGTAACACACCGCAGCCTTGAGTGAGCAGAGGCCGGAGGCCTAGAGTGAGCCAAGGTCTAGAGTGAGCCGCGGCCGGCTTGAGTGAGCAGAGGCCCGGAGGCCTAGAGTGAGCCAAGGTCTAGAGTGAGCCGCGGCCGGCTTGAGTGAGCAGAGGCGGGCGGCTTGAGGCAGATTCTATGAAGGAGCGTACCTTGTGCGCGTGGCAACCACATGTGACGACCCCGGGCTGGACTCCGCTTCGTCCACAGTGAAAGCCCATTCTGCAATCCACAGTGCAAAGTTCATGTATTTCCTCAGCGACCAGCACGGATCAGCCCCTGGCATGATGAAGCGGATATCTTCCTCTTTTGGAAGGCCAAACAAAGTAGTTTAGCTTTCACAGTGAAACACACAGTGTCTATACGACATGGCGGGGGCGGCAACAACAATACTACCATGGGAATAAAAGGTACGCCTTCTTTCTTTGCGTGAACATCTGGGCGACGTTAAGCAAAATTGTCCCACATAATTATGTAGATATGTGGGGGTGTGTTAGAACGAGCCATTTCAGGGGGGCGTAGACGAGTCTCAACTTTTATAAAGAATATCTCTCTGGATTTGAGACTTTAGTCTTTGCAACTTACATATATTCTTTATTCACCTAGAGCTTGTAACACTGCAAAGAGAAAGGAAAATTTGAAATCGCATCATATGACCTTTAACCTACCGGAGTCGATTCACGCGTATATGCGTGTTGAGGCATCTTCTCCTGATAAACCCGAAAAGAACTTAAATTACACTTTCAGTTTTGATCGTACAGATAAGAGCAATATATCAATCGAATCTGTAAAGGGTCTACTTTTATTTGTATACACACATAATAACAACAAAATTTTGTGCATTTACAAAATAAAGAAAACAAACAATGTGCGCTGTCTGCAGCCTTGGTCTTCGGTGATCTTCATTTAGAAACGCGTAAATAAAATGAACTGTAACTCAGCAACTACTCAACACAGAGACATGAGAGATATATCTATAGAAAGCTTGACATGTCTACTTTTAAACGAAGCAAGTGCTACCAAAAACAAATATTCTGTGATAAAGTAATCCATTTGAAAACAACGCGATGTCTGTCTTTCACGTCTCCCTTCATTATATCTAATGTGACCACGCCCACGCGCTGAACGCGCTATTGACATTATAATGTTCCACGTGAAGTCAAGGTCAAGGTCAAGGCCGGAAAACCATACTGGATGCCCATGATCTTCGGGCCCTTAGACGGCACTGGATCACATACAGGAATGCTACTGTAATGGAAATCACAACATGGGCTCAGGAATACTTCCAGAAAACATTGTTGGTGAACACAATCCACTGTGCCATTCGCCGTTGCCGGCTAAAACTCTATAGGTCAAAAAAGAAGCCATATCTAAACATGATCCAGAAGCGCAGGCGTTTTCTCTGAGCCAAGGCTCATTTAAAATGGACTGTGGCAAAGTGGAAACCTGTTCTGTGGTCAGACGAATCAAAATTTGACGTTCTTTTTGGAAAACTGGGACACCATGTCATCCCGACTAAAGAGGACAAGGACAACCCAAGTTGTTATCAGCACTCAGTTCAGAAGCCTGCATCTCTGATGGTATGGGGTTGCATGAGTGCGTGTGGCATGGGCAGCTTACACATCTGGAAAGGCACCATCAATGCTGAAAGGTATATCCAAGTTCAAGAACAACATATGCTCCCATACAGACGTCATCTCTTTCAGGGAAGACCTTGCATTTTCCAACATGGCAATGCCAGACCACATACTGCATAAATAACAACATCATGGCTGCGTAGAAGAAGGTTCCGGGTACTGAAAAGGCCAGCCTGCAGTCCAGATCTTTTACCCATAGAAAACATTTGGCGCATCGTAAAGAGGAAGATGCGACAAAGAAGACCTAAGACTAGAAGCCTGTATTAGATGAGAATGGGACAACATTCCTATTCCCAAACTTGTCAACTTGCAACTTGTCTCCTCAGTCCCCAGACGTTTGCAGACTGTCATAAAAAGAAGAGGGGATGCCACACAGTGGTAAACATGGCCTTTTTTGAGATGTGAAATTTAAAATCACCTTATTTTTCTCTTAAAATGATAAATTTTCTCAGTTTAAACATTTGATATGTCATCTATGTTGTATTCTGAATAAAATATTGCAATTTGAAACTTCCACATGATTGCATTCTGTTTTTATTCACAATTTGTACAGTGTCCCAACTTTTTTGGAATCAGGTTTGTATATATAAAATATTCTCACTGTTCACTAACTATTAACTATATGACTTTTGCCTCTATAAACTCCCAATTTTCCAGTCAGTAATGTAGTTGGGGATCTAAAATATGGAAATGCAGAATAAGGCACCAATATGTGCTTTATAAGTACTAAAAACAGCCAATATACTAGTTATTTGCATGCTAATAGTGAGAAATGATCTTTTATAAAGTGTTAAGGGAAAATTGTATTTTACAATTCATTGGTTCGGCATGGATTTTTCTGGACCATGAGTTATGCTATAAAACCTGCCAACCATTCTCAGACCCCTGAAATTAACAAAGTTGGACCCATGTTCAACATTAAACTGACAGCATCTTTGTGGAAAAATGACTGCTTGTCAAAGTTGTGCAGACTTTGCAGCACCTAGTAATTTTCCTGAAACACATTGGTAGGAGATTTCTTACACAAATCAGTTCCGACATAGAATGCATGTGAGCGTCAGTACATACTTGGTACTCTTACCATCTGTGCTGTGCTAAAAGACACTTCACGCAGAGCAGGGAACAAATTCAGATGATTACGTAACGTGACTTTTTCTTTCGGCTCCAGCTCCTACTTAATTGCTCCTGATTAAATTGATTTCTTCTTCTTGTACAGGTAATTTGCTGCAAGAGGTGTCTGCTAGGGCTGAAAAAACAAAGTGAGCCACAGAGGAATGGAAATTTGCTGTACTGTAAATCCACCTTAAACCACAGCTACCCTCCGGCTCAGGACAGACATAAAAAGAAATGCAGTTATAAATTATTCAGAATGCTTTCAATTTAAAGTTGATCCACCTATCCTAGTGTCGGATAACACAGAATTGAGATTGATGTAAATTTCAGCCAATAGCATTTTCATTGCTTTTTGAACATATACCATGGTAAAACAAAAGTAGTCAATAGTAAGCAATAGTAGCTATTTGCTTTTGGTTTCAGTTAGTACAATAGCATGACTCTGCATCCTTAATAGTTTCTTGTCACTTTTAACTGTTTTGTCTAATAATAAAAAAGCAACTAGTGAGAAAATGTCCTTTGTCAATATGCAGACATGCAGACAAACTGACTGTGCACTGTATGTGGAAGAAGCTTGATCTGGTTTTGTGAGAAAACACGATTGCTAATAGATACATATTATGGTTAATAAACAATTGTGTGTTCTATTGTTGTTTACTTGTCCAATTTATTAATAATGCTTTTCATGTAATAATTTGGACGACTAAACAAAAGCATGGGAAAGTTACCATCTACTGTCTAAAATTTACTTTTTTAGACAATTGAGGTCAAAACTGATTATATATGTTAAATGTTAATAAATATTTTTATCAATTTTATAAACATGGCATTTAGAATCATCATATAGGTTCTGGTTCGGCATCATCCCTGAAAGCCACAGCACAGCCCTCCAAGCCGCTGTGTATGACATCTTGCTTGGTGGGCAAAGGGTACATGGCAGCGGGTCAGGCTGGTGCGTGTTTGCACACTATGGCAGTGTTACAAGCGCACCAAGCCGACCTGCTGAAGGACCTAGACGAGGGTGAGAAGATTAAGTCGGAGGATATCACCGAACTCCGCTGAACCACTGATTTGTGTATCTGCGCCACCAAAGAGACTGTCCACACCATCAGCAGATCTATGGTAACCACAGTGGCCGCGGAGAGGCATTTGTGGTTGAAACTGTCCGAGATCACAGAGAAGGACAGGGTCTTCCTCATGGACACCTTACTTGTGCCTTCTGGTCTGTTCAGTGACACCGTCAAGTCTTCGAAAGGTTCCAGGAGGCCCGTAAACAAGTGGTGGCATTCCAGCAGTTCCTCCTTCACTGCTCTCTAGCTTCTGGGGCTGCTGGGCAGGAGCAGCCCCACTTGTGTACCGGCCCCTCATACAGGGAACAACAAAAACAGAGCGTCACCTCTCGTGCTCCTCCGCAGCAGGACCGAGAGCAGTGGCGCTCTAGTACTTTGAAGTCTAAGTCGAGCAGTCTTTGGTAATGGACCAAAAAGTAAATTCTCTCTTGGGGAAGGAGGCCATTGACGTGGTCCCTTCTCTCGACAGAGAGTCCGGGTTCTACAGCCAGTTCTTCATCTTTCCAAAGAAGGATGGAGGGTTGCATCCCATTTTAGATCTGTGTCAATTGAACTGCTCAGTCATGCGAATGAAGTTCAGGATGCCACAATCAAACAAGTCTTGTCTCAGATCAGGTACGATGACTGCTTTGTCACGATTGATCTAAAAGGCGCATACTTCTATGTCTCCATCCTTCCCCAACACAGGAAGTTCCTAAGGTTTGCTTTTGGGCCATTATCTGGTTCTTCCGTTCGGCCTTGCACTCTCACCCTGCACTTCCACAAAGTGTGTGGATGCTGCTCTGGTTCTACTGCAACTCCAGGGCATCCGCATACTGAATAATATTGACGCTTGGTTGATATTAGCTCAATCGGAGCTGATGGCGGTTTGGCATCAAGATTTTCTCGCTCACATGAAAGAGCCGAGGTTAAGACTAAATGGCAAAAAAAGTGTGCTTTCTCCACTACAGAGGACCACTTATCTGGGCATGGTGTGGGATTTGACCACGATGTAGGCATGTCTGTCTCATGCTCAGAACGAGTCGATCCTCACTGCAGTTGCAAGAGTAAGAGAAGGCCAGTGACTCACTGTCAAGTAGTTTCAAAGACTGCAGGGTCTGATGGCAGCTGCATCCAACATGATAACTTTTGGCCTACTGTACATGAGACCCCTACAGTGGTGGCTCAAGACCAAGGAGTTTTCACCAAAGGGGAATCTGCTTTGCATGCTCAAGGTCATGCAGCGATGCCTACATGCCTTAGACATGTGGAGAAAACCTTGGTTCTTCTCTCAGGGCACGGTGCTGGGAGCTACTTGTCGTTGAGTAAGGCTAACGGGGGACACGTCCCCCACTGGTTAGGGTGAGGTCATGTGTGGCCACCCTGTCCGCGGTCTGTGGAGCGGTCACCATCTTTTGTGGCACATCAACTGCCTGGAGATGTTTGCCAGGTTTCGAACACTGAAACACTTCCTCCAGGGCCTAAGAGGCCACCATGTGTTGGTGTGAACCGACAACACAGCGGTGGTCTCTTACATCAACCACTAGGGAGGTCTGAGTTCGTGCCCACTTTACAGGCTGGTGCACCAGATCCTTGTGTGGGCCCAATGGAAACTCCTCTCGCTGAGAGCAGTACACATCCCCCTCTCAATCAGGGAGTAGACATCCGAGGCTCAGGGAATGTAGACTCCACCCAGACGTAGTGGATCAGATTTGAATACTGTTTGGCCAAGCAGAGGTGGACCTGTTTGCGACTCAGGAGACATCGCACTGTCCCCTCTGGGTCTCTCTGACTCATCCAGCTCCTCTAGGACTGGATGTAATGGTACAGAATTGGCCAAGGATTCATCTGTATGCCTTTCCCCTGATTGCTCTGCTCCCGGAAGTTCTGGATAGAGTGCGCCGGGACAGGGTTCATCTATTCCTAGTTGCCCCGTTCTGGCCGGTCCGAGTATGGTTCTCTGACCAGATTTCCCTTCTTGATGGCTCTCCATGGGAGATTCCCATCAGGAGAGATCTCCTCTCACCTCTCTCCGGAGTTGTGGAAGCTGTGGGTGTGGCCCCTAAGGGGGCACAGCTCATAGCTTCCGGTCTCTCAACTTAGGTTGTTGAGACCATTTTCCAGTCCAGAGCTCCCTCTACGAGGAAACTGTACACCTTGAAGTGGAAGCTTCAGTTAACTGCCTGGTTGGTTCAGTGCTGGAGTTCCTGCAGGCCAGATTCTCCACAGGGTTGACCCACCCCACCTTGAAGGTCTATGTGGCGGACATAGCGGCCTACCCCGCCCCTCTCTGTGGTCAGTCTGTGGGAAAGAACCCCCTATTTACAAGTTTCCTCCATGGTGCGCTGAAGCTGAGGCCTCCGGTACAAACACATGTCCCCCCATGGGTCCTGGCTGTGGTGCTAGAAGCTCTCTGTAAGCCTCCTTTTGAGCCCATTGAAGAGATTTCTGATTGTTTCCTCTCTATAAAGACTACCTTCCTTCTTGCTATCTCTTCTATCAAGAGAGTTGGTGACCTTCAGTCCCTTTCCGTGGCCCCCTCTTTTCTAGACTTTGTGCCCGGATTGGCAGTGCATCAGTGCCGGGGTACGTCTCTAAGGTCATACTCCAGGCCTTCTGTCCTCCTCGCTTTCAGGAGCCTGACCAGTAGAAGTTTCATTGTATGAAAAATGCAGCAAACATATGTGCATGTAAAATATTATATAAATATGAAACATTACTCTTTATTAAATATTTTATCAGTTAAAATGACATCAAACTACTGTTTTTTGTTGTTGTTGTTTTTTCTACATAAATATATACATATAGAGTCAGTGGATTCATGAACCTCTGTTCCATTGATTTAGATATCTGTTCCACTGGAACAAAAACTGATCCTCATTGGAAAACAACCTTAAAACACATAATTTTGGGTCCCGTCCAGATGCCATGCTTCACTGGCCTGGTTCCTCACTATCATCAGCATCATTGGTGCTCTTTGCAAAGGAAAAATTATGGGCAGCATTTAATTTAATTGCTACATTTAATTTAGGATTTAGGTAATCTTGTTATTGCCTTCTGAAATGAGTAAATATTACAAAAATACAGACCCAAGTCTGTATTATTATTATCATCATCATTATTATTAAATGTTATTGTTGTCTGAGGTTTTTCTTTGAAAAAACATGCACTGATGAATTAAAATAAGATAAGAAAATATTTAAGAATGTGTCAATTTTGATTTCATGTCAACATTCGGCTTCATTTTTTCCCCCTTTATTTATTTATTTTTTTGGTCATTTATCAAATGTTCAAGTGAAAAACCAGCAATGAGGTGATTGAAATGAACCAAAACTGACTCCAACATCTGACCTCACTAAGGCATTACCCCATGCATAACTGAATCAGTGTAAATTATATCCTGAGCCTCTTAATCGAAACAATGTCTCTTCACATATCCTGATCAGTGATGTGTATCCTTCGGGAAGATCTGCCACGTTCCCTTCCTTCTCTAAAGTAGACACGCTGTAATATGACAGAACAACCCAATGCCTCCTGCCTGCTTTGAGTGGCTGTTTTCTCTGTGATTTATAGTTATCAGCAATGCTGATCAAGGTCGACCGTGTGGCTCATTTTTCACCACCTGCTGTCAGAACCCAGAGCGTGAGTCGGCTAGCCACAGGAAAGCCTGCCCCAAGCAGCCACATTAAAGAACATGATGCTTTATTATACAGCCATGGCTGTCCATCATAAAGCTGAAAACACACATATTGTATACACACTGTTCAGATACACAAGATCTTCCACACAGACACTTACAAAGTCAGAGTAAATTTTGACTGAATCTATCTATCTATCTATCTATCTATCTATCTATCTATCTATCTATCTATCTATCACAAGTTATTTCTATTCATTATTTAAAAAGAAAAAAGAAAAAAAACCTTAGTCTACCGAGTTAGGACTTGTCATAGCACTAACATATTTTTGCTCTTTTGTTGGATTGATTACTTCTATTGTACTCATTTGTAAGTTGCTTTGCATAAAAGGATCTGCTAAATGATTAAATGTAAACGTAAACTCAAGTACAACTTAAAATGAGAAATACATTTTCCTACTGACCATGAAAACATATTTTGCATTGTATTTATGTATCTATTACAAGTATTACATTAAAAAAAGCAATCTTTTCTTGGAAATCTGAATTCAGAAATTAAAATTCTGAGAAGAACCAATTGTAAATATTTTTGATTCAAACTGATAAGCAATGTTCATATAATGATTACATTATAATAAAAGCATATTATGCTGCAGTTTTGTGGTTGCAGGACAACTGGCAAGTATTTTTATATCCTCATCAAATTCATTTTTTTTTTAACATTGATTATGTTAATTTTGGACTGTCAAAAAATACTGTCAAAGAGCAACAATGTTCAGATATCTTATAGAATGCACTGAAAATGATTACACACATTAACTCTCTGTTAATCAGTCCCAAGTCACACACGCATATTTCCCTTCAGTCTTCAAGGCACTCAACCATGGTTCACTGGATGCATAAACCTCATAGGTATTTGAGCAGGGCTTCTTTCTCAACCTACCGATACAATTAACAACCCCCATAATTCTCATCCAGCCAATACAGTGAAACTCCATGTTTTACAAGTCAATCACTCTGCGCAGTCTCGTAAAGCTGTTCAAATATTAGGCAGGTGCCTACTGAATTAATCTTTTACAGAAGTCTAGCTTGTCTTTTGAAACAGGATAATTGTTGCACAGAAGAATAAACAAATCCCATGTTTATTGATGTGCATGCATCAACTGCATGTGATATGGCTGAAACAGAGGGTGCAAGAGTTAATCTAATTAAGAGCTGATTGAGAGCAGAGGTCACCTCCCACAGACAACACACAAGGAGAAAAAGAGAGTTATTATGAAAATACATGCTGGCAGCTGCATCACACACTACAGATGAATATAACCCTACATCTTACCACATCATCTCTTTGCTATCTGTTTTTCTGTTTATCTGTCACCCTGCCCACACGGGGCGCATCCGTTGATGTGACACCAATGGTCATGTTTACATGCTATCTTTTTGTTGTTTTTTTTACATTATTCTTCAAATTGTCAATAATTGTCATATTTATTTATTTATTTATTTTAAATTTTGCTTAAACTAAAATGACATCTAAATCAGTCAACAAAAATTGTCATTTTAATTGACAAGAACGTTCAAAATTAAATAAATATTTAGGGATGTAACGATTCAGTCAACTCACGATTCGGTTCGATTCACGATTTTGATTTCGTGATTTTGAATTGAACAAAATAATATTTAAGACAAATTATGAATTAAATATGTCCTTTTATTATTGCTTGTACAAAATGCTGTGCATTTCTTTGTGAAATTGAAATTTAACTATAATAATATACTAATATAGCACTTGCTTATTATTGCTCTTTTGTTGGTTTTGATTGCTTCTATTGTCCTCATCTGTAAGTCGCTTTGGATAAAAGCGTCTGCTGAATGCCAAAATTTAAATAGAATGTAAATGTAAATAACAAAACTAAATTGAAATGTTAAAACAAGCCCCAAATCAAATAAATAAGTAACACAAACAAAATAAATCTCTTCACATAAACAAAATAAGGCTTTGTCTGTGCTCTTTCCATTTAAAATGAGAGGCAATCACTGCATTTATTCATGATCCAAACAAAGATGTTGCATATATGCAACATGAGCAGTTTTTAATTTAAATTAGATTGTTTAATTTAGACATTTTGAAGCAGAAACAGAATGGTTTGACTTCAGTTTTGTGAAACTATACATAAAAATATCTGCATATAACATGAGCTGAATGAGATTCAGATTCACTTTTTGCCAGCAGGTGGCACTTAAAGCCTTTCCTTGGTTTCTGCTGTAAACGAAGCAGTGCTGCACTTATGAATTTTAATATGCATTATACAGAGGCAAGATGAAAAAAAAAAAAAAACCTTCTACATTTTTCTAACTACAGTAAGTTCCCCTCAGACATACATTCATATAAACTCCTACCTCTAAATGAATCGCGATTTGGTTAGCATCTCAACGGATTTGAATCGTCACATATTTGAATTGATTTTTAACCGGCTCGCGGTTAATCATTACATCCCTATAAATATTCCAACATTTTATACATTATTTAACACAAACATGGTTTGAAATAACATAATTGGCACACTATAGCAATACAATATTATAAATTATTTATGCTTTAGATAGTCATTGTCTGTGTTTTAGTGAAACATATAGGAATTTTCTGTATTGATTTTCACTGGTGTTTTACCTGTATTTTTAATTACATATTTGGATTACATTTACATTTGTGCATTTTGCAGATGCTTTTATCCTAAACGACTTGCATTGCAAGTTATACATTTGATCAGTTCATGCATTCCCTAGGAATTGAACCCATGGTCTTAGTGTTGCTAGCACCATACTCTACTGTTTGAGCTACAGGAATGCATTGTTTTGTGAACACATTGAATTGTTTTGTTTTTAAGGGCTAAAAGAAAGTGTTTCTAAACTTAATGGATAATGTGCTGCTGTTTCCATACAGGTTTGCGACATTTTGAGTAGAAAGTTGTAATATTACATTTATGTTGTGTATTTATGTAAATGAAGTCAATGAGTCAATGAGTCAGTGAAGCCACTAACAAAATGCTTCAGTTTTATGAGTGTTCATTCATTGTTTGACTTCAGCTCAGGCAGCTCAAATAGGTCATTTAACAATTCAGTCACACTTTAGTTTGGGGATCAGTTCTTACTATTAACTAACTATTATCTGAGACTTTTGCCTCAATAAATTCCTAATTTGCTGCTTATAATTAGTTAGTAAGGTAGTTGTTAAGTTTAAGTATGGGGTGGATTAAAAGATCTAAAATAAGGCCATGCAGAATAAGGCATTAATATGTGCTTTACAAGTACTAATAAACAGCCAACATGCTAGTAACACACATTCTAATAAGCTACACTAGTTAATAGTGAGAATTGGACCTGAAATTAAAATATTAGTAACAGTTCAAATAGGCATTGACATTAACATGATGCTAACCTAATAAAACAAGAAGAAGCATAAAAACACCCATAAAACCCAATAAATATTGGGTAAATTGCCAATTTTTAATTGAATACTAAATGAAATATAATCAACTCTACTCAGAAATAGCAGGATTGTATTGCATTTTTCCAGTGAACCCAATGCATTGGAATCTGGCATTCTGAAGACTATGCACAATCCCACCTTTTGGAACAGTATTTATGACAGTAGTGTACCCATGAAAATACTGTCAATGTAGGCAGCTCACTAGGTTTTGGAACAGCTTATATATGCACTCTCTTATCTTAATAACAGATAAAATAAATATTTTTGCTCTCTAGTCAGGTCTTTGGTGGGTTTATTCATGCTGATAAATATGTTTGTAATCAGGGATTAGAATACAACTGTAATGCAAATTACAGTTATTACAATGCAAATGATTAAACCTATAGCATCATTAGAATTCTGTACACACCCCTCAGCACATGGCGGTTGTTTTTGCTCAATGAACTCTGACGGCACTGAGAGTTTTGACACTGAGGGGTGTTGGTCTGCTTGAGCTTGCTGCTAACTTTGATGACTCCCATCAAGGTTAAAAGACATATACTGCACCAATCATCCTCTTGTTTGCTTAACAGCATTCAGTTTGTACACACTCACCGACGTCAGGCTCCGCGTGGCTGCTTAGGCTAAGGACACAGGGGTGGGCCATTAAAATGGAACCAGATGGTTTAGGCCACAGCAGGCATTAGCTCAGTTTAATTTCTTGTTGCGAGTGTTGAGTAATGTCGATGATGTATCTGTTTGATTTAGACTCCTAGCTAGAGAGGCAGATCAATGGGCTCCACTAATTATGCAATTATATAGCTGTTTTAGTACAATCATAATGGGGGCAGGCAGACAGAATCAAAATGAGAGAGTCTATTACAGCCAAAGGGAGATAGAGGACAGAACAGTGGGATGAGGAACGCTAAATGACAGCCGCTTACAGCAAGATGACTTGGCAAAAGATGATTCATGATGGTAAAGATGATTCAAGGCAGTTATTAAAGGGTTAGTTCACACAAAAATGAAAATTCTGTCATCATTTGCTCACCCTTGTGTCACTTCAAACCCATAAGATTTCTGTTCTCAGAACACAATATTCAGAACACAAATGACAGTATTTTTTAATATTTCCCCACCATTTGTGTCCATTCATTTTCAAAAAGTATAATTATTGTTGTATAATATTATAATCATAGCTGTTAATAGTGTTCATCGTCTGTTTGATTACATCATTAACTGAATTTTCCGGTACATTTCTGCCATATGTACAACAATTTGACAGTCACCACTGACAAGCTACTACTAAATATGCTGTAAAAACATAATTTTCTGTAAAGCTGCTTTGCAGCGATTTGTATCATGAAAAGCGCTATACAAATAAAGGTGAACTGAATTGAAAAGACATCATAAAAATAATCCATATGATATTAAAGTAATCAAGCAGTTTAATCTAAGTCTTCTTCAGAGAAATGATCACTTTATATGATGAACATATTTAATTTAGGCTTTTATTCGCATAATTGATCAACGCACATACATAGCGAATATCAAATATGGTCAATGGAAGCTCAAACTTGATGCTTGCTTGATGCACTGGAACATGTCAAGCATGTACGTTTAAGCTTCCTTTGATCATTTTCAATGGATGGACAAAAAATTAGGAGAGAATATTAAACATAATTTCATTTGCATTCTGAAGATGAATGAATGGGTTTGGAACAACATAAGGGTGAGTAAATGGTAAGAGAATTCTCATTTTTAGAAAAACTAACCCTATCAGAGGGACGTCACAAGCTTTTATTTCCTGGATTAAATTTGATCTTATTTCTTCATAATAGTCTATGTTTCCTTGAAGGCAATGAAGAAATCCAAGTGTTCTATTTGTTTTCCTTTGTCAGAGTTTTACTACCAGAGCACTTCTGAAAACACTAGATTTCTGTGATGGAAGCAAGTGGTCGATGGACGGAGAAGCCCGAGGGAGAGAAAGGCTTTGCCTGTGTAAATAAATCACCTGTATCATTGATTCATTTATAGATTAATTCAATATGAGCTGCATCAGCTGTGACGGTCTGACTTTGATTGATGAGTTGTGGAAAGTTCTTTTGGGAAAAAAAATAAACCAACTCAGTATTAAAAAATTCTATTTCTGGCCTGTCTTTGGAAATCAAGTAATAGCTAATGTTCCAAATAGGAACTATGGGCCCTGCTTTCTGTGGATCTGCCCAACTAAGTGCTTCTGACACTTTAACAAAGATCAAATAATCAGCCAATGATGGCCAGAGCAGTGCTCTTTCCTTTCTCTAATTGACTGTGGCAGGGCCAAAGTCTTTACATACATTTATGATTTCACCACAGGTGAGTCATGGGGGAGCCACATAATCATATTAAAATGGTGACAAACTGTGTCATATCCCATATTTCCTACTGTTCAGGTTTCTCTTCATAAGGTTTTTAATCCCATGGCACATGATCAAAAAAAAATATGGATTGCCTCATTTATTTTTGTAAGTTGCCAAAAATATATGATCAGTCTACCCAAAATGGACATGGAAATTACAAAATTGAAAATGTATATTCTTGCCCAGTTGAAGAAATTTGTCTAAATATATTTCAATATATTATTTATTATTACATAAATATATAATGCACATTTATTTTTGCTCTAAGGACTACTATACAGTATTTAGTTATTATATAGAGGAACGTGTTAGGCTACTTCTTTTTCCCCCTCTGTTAGCTGGTTGAGACTCTTTCTCTTTCAGAATGAGAAATGAGAACTTCTGAAGTGTTTGTTTGCTTGACACAGTCTGCATTCGATGAATAAACCCCTGTGTAGATATCACACAGTTTGCAGCATGAACAGCTTCATTTATTGATAGGAAGTATGTAGTTTTTCCACACTCCATCACTGTAACTCGCTGTCTACATGCCTATTTTATGAGCAGAGAAAGGTTTTCAATTGTATTTGTGCACCCACTTTATATTAGGTTTATTTATTTAATTCATTATACAATGAAAAGTGCTGATTATCGCATTATTATGGGGAAGTCATGGCCTAATGGTTAGAGAGTTTGCCTCCTAACCCTAAGGTTGTGGTTTCGAGTCTCGGGCCGGCAATACCACGACTGAGGTGCCCTTGAGCAAGGCACCGAACCCCCAACTGCTCCCCGGGCGCCGCAGCATAAATGGCTGCCCACTGCCCCGGGTGTGTGTTCGCGGTGTGTGTATGTTCACTGCTGTGTGTGTGCACTTTGGATGGGTTAAATGCAGAGCACAAATTCTGAGTATGGGTCACCATACTTGGCTGTATGTCACGTCACTCACTTCACTCACTAACTTATTATATTTAGAACTACTCTCTTGGCATTGTAGCGAAGATCTCACGAAAACTTTCATCATAACTAACAGTGAAATCAAAATGTTAATAAGAGACTTGTTTAGCAGTGTAAAGTGTGTAATTTATTATAATGGGAGTTTTTACGAAAATTCAAAAATCAGATCACCGAAGGACAGATCAATGGTGATGATTTTGAAAAAGGTACTATTCTTCATTGTTAGCTTATAATGTGAATAAATAAGGTTAACATTCTTTACATTAAATACTTATTATCATTGTTTTTGCCTTTAATTTGATAGGACAGTGTAGAGAGGACAGGAAGTGAAATGAGACTGGGAAAGATCAGCAATCCAGGACTCGATCTCAGGATGACCGAAGCGTGACCAAAATGCAACCGCGCCGCATGTTGCCACGCTGCCCACAAGGCTATTGGCAGCAATAACATTCCTTATATCAATACCTTTTTAACTTAAATGTTTAAAGTAATGTATTAGTATACATAGAAAGAAACATTTCACAAGATTAATAAATGCTGTAAAAGTATTGCTATTTTTAATTTATGTTAACTATTTTGTCAGATTTTTTTATATTACCAGTTGAATAAAAAAAAGTAAAGAAAACAGTTAAATAAAATGGTGTAAACTCAAAAAGTACATTACTCATAGTGATTCTAAAAACAACACAACAAACATTTAATACAAAAAGGCAAATGTGGAAATTAAAATAAATAAATAAAAAAAAAACAGTATTTGAAATGGTAAAACTCATTATTGAAGCAGAGAGGCAGAGGTTTCTCATCACCTTTCAGTTCATTACTTTCCGACAGATCTGTTTACCTTTGCTGGACTGACGTGAACGATAACGAGCTAAAATGATGTTGTGAAAAATGGGCAGAGCATCAATCAATACGAGAGCAGAGACATTGTGCCATAATTTCCAGCTAAATTACTCCACCCGCTTGGTAGGCGGTGAACTGCGCTTTGTTATGCTATGAATCAAAGCCAGATGAGATGAATGACTGTGAGCACTGAGTTAATGTTCCTGTGTGAGAGTGATGAGGGTCTGCTGATGCCTCCATATAGCTGCAATGCAGGAACATGAACAAAATTGTAATAAGCGAAATGATCATCACTGTGCTTTAAATGCGTCACAACATCTACAAACTGAGTGACATAGATTTTGTTGACTTGCAGGTCAGATATAGTCTCAAGTCTCAATTTATTTATAAAGCACAATTAAAAACAACTACAGTTGACCAATGTACTGTACAATGTTGTAAAAGACTTATAAAAACATGTATACAAACCAAGCAAACATCAGACAACAAACAACATCACAAGTCATAGGCTATAGTGAAGAGATACGTTTTTAACTTTGATTTAAAAATATACAATGTTGGTGCAGTTCTAATATAGATCAGTAACGTGTTCCAAAGTTTAGGTGCGCCTATGGCAAAAGCTCGATCACTCCTGACTTTGGAGCAGTTAACAAACTCTGGATGGCAGACCTAAGAGTTCTTTCTGGATGATATTCACACAACAGGTCAGAAAGGTAAAGGGGAGCAAGGCCATTTAAACATTTAAAAAGGCAAAAGCACTTTAAAATCAAATCTAATGTGTACTGGGAGCCACTGTAAAGACATTAGCACAGGAGTAATATGTTCATATTTACGAACACCAGTTAAAAGACGTGCAGCCGCATTTTGGGACATTTGTTATCTAGATATTGAAGAACTGTTTATTCTCAGATACAGGGAATTACAGTAATCAATTCTAAAAGAAATAAAAGCATGAATTGCAGTTTCAAAGTGCTTAAAAGAAAGGAAGGTCTTCACTTTAGCCAATGTTCTTAACTGGTAAAAACTTGATTTGACAAATACATTTATTTGCCTATCAAATTTAAGTGCAATTTCGAAAAAGACGCCTAAGTTTTTTACACATGATTTAACTGAAGAAGATAAAATACCCGTATTTACATGACAAATGTTTGGGACTTTAGAAGAGCCCAACAAAATTATATCTGCTTTACTCTCATTTATATTTAAAAAAATCAAAGACATCCAGCAGTGATAGTACAAGCCATGCTTTTCAAAAATAGAGACTAAAGGAAGATTATATAAAGAAAACAATAAAGGGGCCAAAATAGAGCCTTGGGGGACACCACAAGTCAGGGGGACCGCCCCAGAAAAATATCATCCAATATTGATTGAGAAGGTTCTATTTGATATATTCTATAAAAAATACAAATAAAAATTCTATTTGGTTCTACATAATTTCTATATAACTGCTGTCTTGGTTGGCTTGCATACAATGATTATACTGTAGCCAAAGTAATGTTTGAAAAGGATTGTGACATCATTAACATTCCCAAATCCAAGATTTTTTTTTTTTTCCTGTTTCTCACACAAAGCTACTGCATAACATCAGACTTGGAATGTAGTACACAAAATGTATAGATCACTTGAAACTTTAATGGTGCTTTTGTGTTAATTTTGGGGTAAACTATCCCTTTACAAGCAAGAAGTTTATCATTTCATCAGACATTTGATTAAAAATCACAATTGTTTAGGTAAAAAAAAAAAAAAAAAATCTATATGCATGAATGAAATTCATGAATTCACAGTAAGATCAATAACGCATTTAGAAACAGCTAAATGTGAATTTTCATTTCATGCTGACTTTAAAAGGTAAGTAAATCTGAAATTGATGCTACCACAACAATTGGCAATAATTAAGCGACATAAATAAATAAACAACTTTAGTGAGTTTTTGCCATTTTTGTGTGCAATATGTGTTTAATTGTCTCTGAAGCGTTTGTGGCTGAGACTAGAGCATGAAGAGAGCTTCCATATCTGCACAGCCTTAAGCAGCTGATTAGAGGAGACAGCTCAATGAAGCTCAAACCAAATCAGACTGCTTGATTAATCTATCCGCTGATAAACGCCTCCCTCCGTTCACATCAAGTCAACCGTCTGCATGAGTAAAAGACATCACAATCCAGACACATGTCCACAAAGATTTAATCGCCCTCATTCTGTCTTAATTCAGTATTGTAGAGTTGCCCCAAAAACAATTTGGAAACCTTCAGACCCACTTAAACAAGTCTGAAGTCTGAAGTCTGGTTATTTCATAAGAAATCATATCAAAGCAGGTCATCTGCACTTTTGCATAACTTTTCTGAGCAGTTTTTGCAAAGGATTAACATGTTTTTGAGATTTTTTTTTTTTCACTAGATTTATTTATTTATTTATTTATTTTACTTAATTGCAATGAATGTGACTTGTAGTGTAACCATAAAAAAGTATATTTAAAAATCTGTTTGTAGATATTGTAACATTAATTAAATCAAATCAATAAAATATAAAATAAAATATATAACATTAAGGATTACAAGTTTTAATAGTAGATTTCATGTTTTAAGTAGAAGTAAAGAAGTACACATGTACAGTAAAAGTAATTGATTATAATTTTAAATGTAGTCTAGCTTTTGATATTGCATTTAAAGTTATACAAGCATACTAAACATATTTTAAATTACATAAATTGCAACTTCATCATTACAAATGTCATTACAAATACATATATATATATATATATATATATATATATATATATATATATATATATATATATATATATATATATATATGTATGTATTTGTAATATATATATATATATATATATATATATATATATATTATAATTTTCAGTATAATGACATTAAATGATTAAATGATACCATAAATGCTTGTCAGTACAATCGGCAGTACACTTTAAACATAAATTAACCCTCTGAAGTCTAGGGGGTTTTGGGAGCCTGGAAAAATTTTGACATGCCTTGACTTTTGTGCTTTTTTCAGTTGCTCATAAATATGTTCATGGCTAAAGTCTGAAAACACTGTATTCAGTACAAACTGGGCTACAATAATATATAAATAGCATGCATGTACATGATTTTTTTTTTTGAGAAAACAACGTTTATGCGTGGTTAGTGAAAAACTAAAATTTTGAAGTCACTGAAATAAGGTCATAAAACACATACAGAACATTTGTTTACAAGAATGTCAAACCTGGAGCTTGTAGCCTAGAATTTTTACTTCAAAATGATGTGAAAATCATCTTGTTTACTCACTCACAGAAAACAATAGATTTAAATTTTCTAAGACACTTTTTGTTTGTAAAAGTCACATGCGAGTAGGCGTCAACTATCATGATATTATTGTGATTCACACCTAAGAAGAAAAAGACCCGCATAATGAGCTGCATAATGAGCCTTTCAGTCAGGTGTGTGACTGAGAGGGAAGACTTACAAAAAAGAATGTGAGGACAAAATGTATATAATTTTATGTTTGTAGTTTATTTTGAATATATTTAATTAACCCACAAAATAATTTGAGATTCACTTTCGAGTGCAGTTAAACAGTTTATTAGGAACAATCAAAGCTGACTTTCAAAGCTGAATTTTCTACTCAAAAAAAAGTTTCCGTTTTTTTTTTTTTTTGATAAATTGAAAGAACAACAATGTAACATTTATCGTATTTATTGTTTTTATTTATCATCATGTGTGTGCTAAATAAAAGTTTTAATTTCTATATATACTGACTCCCAGCTTTTGAATGGTATAGTGTATATTGTTAAACTTGGAGTAAGAGTGGAGTAATGATGCTGAAAATTTAGCTTTGATCACAGGAATAAGTTAAACTGTAAAATATATTCAAATAGAAAGCAGTTATTAAAATAGTAAAAATACTTTATTGCTTAAAGTTAAAAATAAAATACTGCTTTAGCAAACTGGTATTGACTGGTATTGTGTAATGTTGAAATATATAAATGAACATCACATAACTAGCATTTCCAAAGTGTATATTGTTTATGTGCTCTCAAATAAACTAAATGATAAACTACATTGTTAACATTATTGTGATGGTCACTGATACTAGTAGTACAGTAGAACATTTAGGTTATATGAATGAAACTTCATAATGTTTCACTTGATTATACATTTAGTCAGGAATTATAGTTTGGAAAAAGTCCAACTAGTTAAATGTGTACTCGTTATGTGAAACTAAGCGCTTCATTCTTTTTTCTGAGGAAATCCAAAACTCATATCCTGAGGTAATCCTCAGCGTATCTTCTTGGGGTGAATTATTTCTTATTCCTCTCTTACTCTTACAACTTGAACAGTCTCGCTGCTTTGTTTTCTGTGGTATGGGCATATACAAGACGCAAGCTTCAAGTGAAACATTATAATCTCAATACCACGTTTAGCGCGTGGGCATGGTCGCATTAGATATAATGAAGGGAGACGTGAAAGACGGACATCTTGTTGTTTTCATATGGATTACTTTATCACAGAATATTTGTTTTCGGTAGCACTTGCTTGGTTTAAAAGTAGACATGTCAAGCTTTCTATAGATATACAGTACAGACCAAAATTTGGAAACATTACTATTTTTAATGTTTTTGAAAGAAGTTTCTTCTGCTCATCAAGCCTGCATTTATTTGATCAAAAATACAGAAAAAACAGTAATATTGTGAAATATTATTACAACTTAAAATAATAGTTTTCTATTTGAATATACTTTAAAAAAATAATTTATTCCTGTGATGCAAGGCTGAATTTTCAGCATCATTACTCCAGCCTTCAGTGTCACATGTAACATCCAGTCTATCACATGATCATTTAGAAATCATTCTAATATTCTGATTTATTATGAGTGTTGGGAACAGTTCTGCTGTCTAATATATTTGATGAATAAGAGGTTAAAAAGAACTGCATTTATTCAAAATAAAAAAAAAATTCTAATAATATATATTCTAATAATATATTTTCTTTACTATCACTTTTTATCAATTTAACACATCCTTGCTGAATAAAAGTATTGATTTTATTTAAAAAAAAGAATGGAAAAAAAAATTACTGACCCCAAATTACTGACCAGTATTGTATATTGTTATTACAAAATATTTATATTTTAAAAACATAGCTTCTTCTTTTTTTTTTTTTTTTTTTTTTTTTTTTTTACTTTTTATTCATCAAAGTATCCTAAAAAAGTATCACATGTTCTGAAAAAATATTAAGCAGCAGAACTGTTTCCAACTTTGATAATGAATCATCATATTAGAATGATTTCTAAAGGATCATGTGATAATGATCCTAAAAATTCATCTTTGCATCACAGAAATAAATGATAATTTAAAGTATAATAAATTTAAAAACAATTATTTTAAATTGTACTAATATATCACAATATTACATTTTTTTTCTGTATTTTTGATCAAATAAATGCAGGCTTGATGAGCAGAAGAAACTTCTTTCAAAAACGTTAAAAATAGTAATGTTTCCAAACTTTTGGTCTGTACTGTATTTCTCATGTCTCTTCATTGAGTATTCACTGAGTTACAGTTCATTTTAATGACGTGTTTCTAAATGAAGATCACCGCAGACCAAGGCTGCAGACAGCGCACCTTGTTTGTTTTCTTTATTTTATAAATGCACAAAGTTTTGTTGTTATTATTTGTGGATACAAATAAAAGTAGACGCTTTACAGATTTGATTGATGTATTGCTCTTATCTGTACGTTCAAAACTGAAAGTGTAATTTAAGTTCTTTTCGGGTTTATCAGGAGAAAATGCCTCATAACGCGTATACGTGGGATTGACTCCAGAGGGTTAAAGAACAAATAAAATGATTATTTAAAAGTAATTATGAAATGACATATGAAGACGCAAGCAAGTCCTACTTAAAGCGATAGACTCATAAGTGCATTACCGCCACCTATCTCTCAAATGGAACATTAACACTCTATCTAAAATCTCAATCAGGAGTGTCAATGGTCCACTTGAGAGATAGGTGGCGGTAATGCACTTATAAGTCTGCGATCCACCATAAAGCAAGCAAGAAGAAGATGATGCAGGCTGCTGTGAAGCGCGTTCACACGAGTTCTAAGAGTTCGGACATTGCGTGAATCAGAGGTAAAAAAAAGCTATATAAATACTGTTCAGTTTCTTGCACAGACCGATCGTTTTGTGTCTTTACACATCAATGTATCGTCACGAGCCGCAGGGTTTAATTTGGATTTTTCTGTGCATGTTTTTTTTTTTTTTTTCTCATAGATTCTGTTACCATTACCAAGCATTGTACTGCTGAGAGACTGCAAAGGCTGAAGTTAAAAAATCATAATTTGTGTTCTACTGAAGAAACCAAGTCACCTACATCTTGGATGCCCTGGGGGTAAGCAGATAAACATAAAATTTTCATTTTTAGGCAGAGGTGTCAAGTAACGAAGTACAAATACTTCGTTACCTTACTTAAGTAGAAATTTTGGGTATCTATACTTTACTGGAATAATTATTTTTCAGCCGACATTTTACTTTTACTCCTTACATTTTCACGCAATTATCTGTACTTTCTACTCCTTACATTTTAAAAATAGGTTCGTTACTGCTATTTCATTTCGCCTTGTTTTCATTTCGGCTTGTCAGCATTCAAAAAAAAAAAAAAAAAAACCTTTCCAGATAAATCGCGCCATCCGGATGAAGTGAATTGGATTGTGGTTGGATGAGAAGTATAAACATAAACCATTCCGACAGCCTGTTGGTTTGTACGCGATCCATCGCACCTGCACATGACATAAATCACATCACACTCCAGCAAGGAAATAGCCAATTGGGTTCGTTTATCAAAAAATATATTTCTTAAAAGTTATTATTTCACACTACTGGCTCATATATCAAATGGGTGCTTTCTCTTCTTCCTGCGAAAATTAAGCTACTGTAAATAGTTCGGTAGCGAGAAGTTTGAATAAATGAGCGTTTGCGATTGACAATGTTGTGATAGTAGGCTATACCAACTTTGTAACTCGTTACCCCACTAACACTGGACATAGTAGACCTATGTATCGAATACAGAAAGCTATAACTTATGAGTTATTTTTCTTTATTTTATTTTATTTTATTATTTTTTTGATTAATCACTTGGATTAATCATTCATTTTGACAGCACTAATGTTTATTGTATATATAGAAAACCATACAAGGGTAATTGTTACTAAGCCTGCCCTGGGTACACCAATTTTCTTGTCCATTGCCCTCGCAGATTCCTGCAGCTAAGCTTGGATTTACATTTACATTCCATTAAAGGTTATTGATGACATTTCTCTTAAGTTTGACTTTTTGCACCATTACAATACTTAGTGGCAACTAGTCATCATATCTCTAGTTCTTTAATGCATTTGCATTGTACTAAAGTGCGTTCATTTTTAATGGGCATATATGCGGCTGAAACAGGTAGCCTAGTGCATCCCAAATTTTTCAACATGAATATTTTAATATAACATTATAGTCATTATGGCCTATGGCTTTTAGAAAAATATTTTTTGAGAAGGTGGGGTAGTGCACAATATAGGCCCCTGTGGCGCGACCTAAGCTTTTGTTCTTAATGGCATTTTTTCTCCTTACATTACTTTTAATTTTATACTTTAAGTAGTTTTGAAACCAGTACTTTTACACTTTTACTTGAGTAAAAAGCTTGAGTTGATACTTCAACTTCTACAAAAGTCTTTTTAAACCCTAGTATCTATACTTCTACTTGAGGAATGAATGTGAATACTTTTGACACCAGTGTTTTTAGGTGAACTATCCCTTTAACTCCCTGGGGTCGAAGGTGGTCTGTCTCGTATTTTCTTATGACCGCAAAAATAACTAAATATACTTTAATTGTACAGGTAAGAATAAGGTATCGTTTGAAACTGCAAAGGCTCTACTTTTATTTGTGTATAGTTATAATAACAACAAAACAATGTGTTTTTGTAAAATAAAGAAAATAAACAGGTGCGTTCTCTGCCGTCTCGGCCTCTGTCACCTCTTTTCACAGTAACGTAAATAAAACAACCTGAATCTCCACGAATACTTGTCTCAAAACATGAGAAATAGTATATGTAAAGAAAGCTTGAAATTTCCAAAACAAATATTCTCTGTTAAAGTAATCCATATAAAACCAACGTAATGTCCAGTTTTTCCCGTCTCAACTCATTAACTCTAATGCGGTCACGCCCATCAAATTCTAAACATCATGTAAACGCCCACATCATCTGTAAACAGACGTGAAGAGTTCATCCCGGCTACTTTTTGTTTCTGGAACTTGGGTCGACAAATCAACTCATATTAAGCAAACTGAATAAAATATAAATTTAAATCTTATAAATTTTAATTTAATTGCAATTAACTGTCTGAGCAGTAAATTAAGTGAATTAAGTATATATTTTTTCAAATATATTATTTTTGTAACAAGTACTCATTTTAAAAGTATACACAAGTGTACTTCTTTTTAACAAGGGTGAGTGGATGTATGATATAATTTCTCAAGTTCACACAGGTGTCCTTGCAGATGATCAAACCACACATTTCACAACCACAAAGTGTCACAATATTTTTTGTCTCATTTTTAACACTACATCTATAATTTCAAACCTATTTTTTAATGTTTTGTTTGAAAAGTATGCTGATGCTTTCTTCAAAATAAAGTCCACTTGTTACGATTATGTCATCTAAAGTTGTTACAGTACATGCAATCAGACAAGACAAGACATTACTATACGTTCAGATAATGTTTGCAGTCACTGTACTTGGAAACTACTACC
The DNA here is from genome assembly GCA_024542945.1 of allo-octoploid hybrid of Carassius auratus x Cyprinus carpio. Classification (NCBI taxonomy): domain Eukaryota; kingdom Metazoa; phylum Chordata; class Actinopteri; order Cypriniformes; species allo-octoploid hybrid of Carassius auratus x Cyprinus carpio. The sequence goes on along the minus strand of CM045082.1, from coordinate 17,240,553 downwards.
TCTTTAAACCTAAACCTCTTTATTTGGGTTTCAGGAAGATCTTGATTCTCAATGTTTGAAATTCAAGACTTTAAATTAAATAATCAATACTTTAGTTTTACCTTGAAGAGGAAATTAGTAATGCACAAGCCTGTATTTCACTGCCTCTCAGAATTGATTATGTGCACAATGAGAATTATAGTACGTTTGTGACTCAATGCTAAGATAATCTCTGCAATCGTATCAGATACTGGGCTGATAATGAAAGAACCGCAATAGAGGAAATCAAATGTCTGCTGATGAGAGCACTTACTGCTGATCCACTTGGCATTCGGGTCATGAACTTTGAAGTCTTTCTTGAAGATTTCTTCCACAGTAACTTTCCCCTTAAAGGCCAGGCTATCGTCCTCACCTATAGGGAGAAATACAGGACAGAAAAGACTTTTAGCTAGTGATGGGAGAAACAAAGCTTTCGAAACTTTGAAAATAGTGTAAATGTAAGTTAAACTCAGCTCAAACATGCATCAAAAACCAAACAACAGATCACAAACCAACTGGAAATGTTTTTTTTTTTTTTACTTCAGTCTATTATATATAATTACAAATAACCAAATACTATTAAATACGAAGTGTCTGTGTTTGTGTATTAAATTGTAGGACTTGTTTGTTTTATGGAGAGTTATTGGTAATTTGGCCAATAAGAGACAATTAACCATAACTCTTCCTTTTTATTATACAATTGTGTCACTAAAATGTCTATAAATTTATTAAACTGATCAAACACTGTGCCCATATATATGCTTACTTACATACTATATAGTATTATGTGAGCTAAGTAGTATGTCCAAATTCATAGTATTCATAAAACAGATGAAAAATACACAGATGACCAACTACTTCCGGAAGGATTCTGAAGTGTGCATCTGATGGACACTTTACTATTCGATGAGGCCACAGGAGAGGATTTGTGAATGGAAATGAAGCAACGCAGCTGACACATTACAAGAACAACATTTTAGATGTTCAACATATGTCCGATTTTAATTCATACTATATAGACCTAATTTTTGAATGGTTGTTTTTGATTTTGTATGCAGTGACAGATGGTGGTTCATGGGTTTACAGACAGCGCTGCCTAGTGGCGAATCTGCAAAACAAAAAAAAAAACGTACCTATACGTATGAAACGCTGAGGCAGTAAAACTCTGACAACTTTTATTCCTTTTCAAACAAAGTATGATTTACAGGGCCAGAGTTTTGATTAACAAAGCATAATTTTCACACAATTACGTCAGTTAGCATCACATATACAGCTTCATATGTATGGGTTTTCTAATTCAGTAGGTTTGCTCGGTAGCTCACCCGATACGGCGTTGCACTTGTGAGATGAAGTGCTCCAATAAAAATCCCATGAAACTACAGTTCTACAGCTCAAACCCACATATAAGGAATCTTAAATAGCTTGATTGCATCAGTGAATGCATATTTGCATTATCAGTAAGGTTTAGGGTTGGGTTTAGTGTAGGGAATATTTCCAACACAGTTGAACATTAGCCTTTTAGCGACACCCCCCAGACATTTGAATTCTGAACCGCCCCAAAACGTACCTTAAGCAATGTAATAAAAAAAAACACAGCAATACATGCCTGTACCAATCAGTGATGTGCAGGTCAATGTATAAAAAACCCGCACCCGACCGACGTTTTCAACTAACCTGCCGGCAAGTCAGACCGCAAAAAAATAAAAATAAAATATTGTACCCGACCCGCTTCCTGACCCGCATTTTTTAAAAGTAGTAAATGCTCATCGTAGCGCAGGGGCATAGAATTAGAAGGGGACGCCAGAGACGTGTCCCTACCAATGTCCAGTGACTGCCAAACAATTAAATATATGTATATGTTTTGTAATTTCGCATCTGATGATGCATCTGAAACATCATACTATTGACATTATTACCTAAGAAGTTAAAGTAAATAGGCTACATTAGAAAACAGCGCGCTTTCAAGGACGCACATTTATTATTTTTAATAAACAGCTGATGATACTGAACTGCAGCGTGCCGGTTAGAGCGGTTCTCCTTCTCGAGTCAAGAACCGGTTGCATCGGTTTTCAGATCACCAGTACACTGAACCAAGAACCGTTTCTGTCGGATGTGTCCGATTTGAGAACCAATGAGCTGATGATACTGTGCATGCATGATTCAGCGTGAAGCAGACTGACACACAGCGCGTCTGAACCGAACTGTTTCTTTTGGTGATTGATTCTGAACTGATTCTGTGCTAATGTTATGAGCACGAGTAAAACGAAGGCTTGAATGAAGGGCAATCTGGCGAAACGTAAGTTTATTTAATAACCAATAAATCGCAATGGATTATGTATAGTAAGTGGATCATGGTTTCTGCGCTGATGACACCTAATTTATTTACTTTATATCTTCAAGACTTAAATCCTCGTATGCACATTATTGCTGTTACTGTATTTGGGTGCATTGCTGAAAAACTTAATTGTAAACTTTTCATGATTATGAGGTTTTTAACTGACTAAAGTTATGATTACTGACTTTATATATTTGAATGTTTGATAGACTTGACACCATTACGTCATCGCCAATGACGTCACTACGTCGAGCGTAAAAGAACCGGTGAACCGTTTTTTTCAACCAGTTTATTGAATCGAACTGTCCGAAAGAACCGGTTCGCGGAAAAAAACAAACTTCCTATCACTAGACTGAGCTCATGCGTCATCTTCGCGCCAGTTATTCAGCCAATAAAGTGTAGGCCTATGTATTTCAAAATTGTGTCTAGTACTATATAAATTACAAAGGTTTAATTGGCATCTTTATTTTCGAACGACCCAACCGACCGCGACCCGAATATCATTAAAAATATTTTTGGATGACTCGTAACCGTGGGTAACCGCGGGTGACCGCAGGCACCCACTCATTTTGGATCAACCCGCGCATCACTGGTACCAATGTAATAAAAACATGGCTACGGTCACATATTGAATGCGCATTTTAGCGCCACTCACTGAATATTTCACATTGAAACTGCTGCGAAACATGCAGTAAGGTTTGTAATATTGGTGTTGAAGAACCATCAGCACAAACACATATCTTCAATGAGCCTGGGTTGAATAAGAAACATACCTTTCATGGTATAATATGTGCTCTGAATCACTGACTTAAATGATTCGCAAAGGTTTTGAAAGTTCACAAACAAGTGTTTGGAAAATGCCCATCACAGCACCAAGACTCCAAGTTTATTTGGTGCAACCCACAATCTTCATGCCTCCATCCTCTGCTCAGTGCATGTCAAAAACTCTAAGCTTTTCAGGTTCATGGGAGGCAAACTATATCTGCATTGGGCTGAATTGGCTGACAGGCTTTTCTTAGAGGGCAGCCTGGTGATTTTTCCTCTAAAAGATACAGGTCTCTTCAGTAATGGCAACTGCAGCTCCTGGGCTTGATGTGAAAACCACAGTGCTCTCTTAACGCTGCACTGGAAAGTTCTGACTGTTCCAGCTTCCAGCAGTGCCTGGGCTCATTATCTCAGCCATACTGCTGGGCTCAGGGCCCAAAGATCGCCTCCTTCAGGCAACCTCTGTTTGACATTACCACTCATTCGTTCAGCATGTGGCGCGAGTGCACCAACTCACCGTCACATCAATACCTAGAGACCGAACATGCGACGTAGTGGAAAACCATTTTAAATTGCACGCATTCAAGAAGGAATGTGGCGGCAGAGCTTTGCATTAAATGACAGCCCCATAAGCTGAGAATGAACACTAGAATGTATTCAGTGTGTTTGACAGAGAAAGCGGGGAAGAATCTATCAACTCGCATGCACTTCATCTCGCTCCAACTAATATTACGCTGTCACTTTGACTCGTGTGTGCGTGCGGGTTCACGCGTGGGCCGGGTACAATTCTCCAGTGCTGCATAGAAAAAAAAAATGGTATTACATGGGAGTAAACACAATCAGGCGTCCCTCCAGGCTCTGCTTTAGACCAACTGAATGTTTTATTATTAAAATAGGCTTTGTGCATTTACAGCTGATGCCAGCACTAACCTCATTTATTTAGTCATAATTCTGCATATCAGATATATGATCACAGAGTGCTTTCGTCTAGCATATGACCCATTTCATATGCATTGAAAGATGCAGAAAAGGCAATATCTGATTTGTTTCACTTTGCGGTCAGGACGAGCAGTTTTGTACATCCTAAATGTGAAGAGTGCAGAAGACCATACATCAGAACCCCACAGAAATATACTATTTGAGAATAACTAAAAAAGCATGTAGTTTTACATTGCCTAGTGGACTATGGTTTGGTCATTTCTGCAGCTTATTTTGGCCAAGAGCTGCCCATTTAAACAGGAAAGGGCTGTCTGACTGATGTTAAATGACCAACCGCAGTATATTTTTCTGTATGATATATAGGGGCGGATAAATGTGCATTTGGACATAACAAAGAGCAGAATACACACTTGTGCCCAAGAATATCTCATTTATTTGTTACTAATAGAGTTCCACACGACCAATAATACGACAGATGAATTTCCAGAAAAAAATATTGATATGTCCAGGTTTTTTCATGGCAATGGTAACCTAATAGACTCAACAAAGACTTGAATCCATAAACTTTGCATATTCCAGTACTATTCAAAAATGCATACAAATCTATTTAAATATACAATAAATGGAATAAACCTCTTCTGTGATAAGCATGTTTTTTCCCTTATTTTATATTTATTTATTTTTCTTAATGGTCAAATCTAAGATATAGGCAAAATGTCAGGGTGATACCACTGATGATAAAAAAAGCCTAATTAAAATAGACACATTCTTGATAATTATATGTGCCATTTGGCATAAAACAATATAAGAATGAATAAATGCATTATTATTTCTTTATTTACTTTAATGTGTCAGGTTATTTTTTTATTTTTTATGACAAGGCAAGGTTTTAAAATGTCATTTGTAAAAACACATTGATATTTATGAGTTAATAGTTTATGATATTGTCAGCTATCATAGTAAATTGTGTAGACGTTTTTCAAAACCATATGAAATCAGCAGGATTACAAAGAGTATTTCAAAGAACTCAGATAATAAAAAATATCAGAAGTGCTCACTGTAGCAGAATTTGTAAACACAACTTTTTTGTTTCCTGGTGGGCTGTTAAAAACTGCATCAGACACTCCATACAATCCAGGCAATCTGATAGGAGCTTTTAATGTCAGCCACCATTTTTGTGTGCAATATGCACTGGGCGGCCCATGAGCAGTCTGTTGGAATGCTGCCTGAGGCTGATACTAGGAAACATTTAAACGTGAGCAGAAAAATAACTCAGCTGGTAAACCGACACATTACAGAAACATTCAGCTATTAGGCAAACCAGATATAATAATCCTTGCCAATGAGTTCAGTCAAGTGAATTTCAAAGAATGACAACAAAAGAAATGTCCTGGACTCATATTCAAGTCTTATGCCCACTGCTGTGTCTATGTTAGAGCTGACAGCTGAGGGCTGATTTTCTTGCATTGTGCACAGAGGAGAAATGAGCCCAGCTGGTAGCTTCTCTGCCTGGCTGCCTGCTATAGACAGAGCTGAGCTGCCCACCATTGCAGCTAGAGAAATATTCATCACTGTAAATGCCCATTTACGAAGTGCATTGCCATAAGCAGCCATTTAGTGCATAAACCTCAGTAATAGGCCTTTGTTATTAGCGAAAAACAGTCCAGCACTCCAGCAAGTGAATGAAGAAGATCTTTGGAGAATTACAAAAAACCGTTGTTCACATGTTGTGGCAGTTTTGGCTCTGCATTTTGCCGGAAACTCCTCCCTTTTCCGTAATGGGTTTTGGGTAATAGCAGCCTAAAAAGTCTGCATGGATGCACACTTACATCTGCCAGAAACAGTTTACCATTCAAGCATTTCTGGCAATCTGTATTTGTCACACTCTGATTTTGTAGGCAATCACATGAACCGCACTTGCTATATAGTATGGAGAGTGCAAACTGGTATGCAGATTGTTGACTGGGTATATTACACTTTAAAGAGCAGAATGTTTCTGTTTACCCAAAAAACATAGTACACATTACCTTTAAAGAGTTTGGGTTCAACTTCAAATTAGAATAATATTTCACACCATTGGTGTTTTTACTGTATTATGACCAAATGAAAGCAGTTTTGGTGAGTGTAAGAAACTTATTTCAAAAACATTTTAAAAAAGCAAGCCAACCCCAAAATGGTACTATACGTATTTAAATTAATTTTACACTATGCACAAGTTTATATAAATTTAGCATTTTAAATCAAAATGTTTACCAACTTTCTGGCAGCCTGATCAAATATGAGTATTCATCCATTAATTCATTCAATCCCCAAAACCAAAGAGATATTACTTAAATCAGTGCTATGCTGCACGTATGTGGTATGTAGTGCAGAAACAGCATGATGTGTATAATATGCAATTTTGCACATACCCTGATTCTTTGAAGATATGTTGTTAGGTTTCTGTGTAAGGAGTTGGTAATTGTAAAATTCATGCATGAATGTCTTTGCATAATATTAGAGTGGTAAAGAAACTCTCCCAGAAATCCACTACCAAGAAAACGGTGAAAATAAGGACCCAGTAGCTGAACACATTAAAATGAGGACAATCACAGGCATTAATGAAAGAACAGCAAGAGCTTTCATAAGAAGCAGAAAATGGGAGATGTTCTCCACTTCAAAGAGTTGGAATGGCTGAATGAAAGGAACTTTTGTTGGTTAAGAAGATCACAGTGTTATCTGTAAGACTGTGCGGATTTCATATGCACTGTTCTTTGTTTGACAGACATGTGGATCCTACTTGTCAGCCCTTCGGCCCAAAGTTAATGAAACGATTAAAAGGAAATGAAGACCTTCCATTTCAGCACGATTCATTATTTTTCTTAATAAATGGTGCTTCGTTGATGTGGAGCAGAAGAACAGAGCATTATTTTCATCATTTGCCAATGTGAAAATGCAACGTGAATGCTGAGGGAGGACAATTATTAAAGGCCATCTGTATTTTTGATGCACTGTCAATGTTTTCATTGAATCTTGCGCTTTAAAAGATGTACACACAGGATTGTCTATGTACTCTGACATTGTTAGTATTCATGAGAGAAGCTGGTGTAACTGATCCAATTCACTGCTGTCAGCTTAGATATCAGCAAAATATTTAAAAGGCGTTTAAAATAACTTTTTTTTTTTTTCTCGGGTGAAAATTCCTCTGGCAGTCGCATTGAAAAATACCTGGAGAGTCAGAAGGTGACTTGGCTCTGCTCTACGCACAAGGAAAGTGCAATTTCTCTAACCACAGGACAGAAGCCGGAAATAACTGTGGGAAGGATATCTGACAGACCCCCCGCTATGGTGCCGCCATGTGCAACAGTTCCTGAGAGATTTGTGAAATCGGAGAAAAAGCAGATTCAATCACAAACCCTCAGAGAAACAAGCTCCTCTGGCATGTCCAATTAGCTGTCATTGTGTCAGTCAAGTGTCAGTCTTCAGTGAGATATGTTTAGTCTAAAAACTTAATAATAAAGCTGGGATAAAAGAAGACCTGACCCAGTTTTCCAGTCAAAGCACTGATCGAGCCCCATCATATCAACCTATCCGTTACATGAAAGAGAGGACGTGTCACAGCAAGACAACAGCGGAGATTGAGAAAAAACACTTGGGCAGGAGGAAATCCAGAGTAACATCAATGGAGTGTGGTAGGGTGTCAGGAGCATTTTGTATCTGGCAGTGTGGATAATGCTGAACTGTTCATCAGCGGGGCAGCGGGGAGGATGGTGAACTGACAGGGGTTCTATTACTATAACCTCCTCCTGGGAGTCGTGGTATAGGCAATGTTTTTAAAGTTGAAATTATTTTAAGAAAAAGAGATTCTTTAAATTTTAAGAAGATTTTATCACAACATGAATACATATAATAAATGCAAAAATAAATCAAATAAATTAAATATAAATATTTAAATAAACATAGCAGACAACAAATGAAAAAATCGAAAATGAAACCAAATAAAAATAAATGATATATTTGATAAGTTTACCTCAACTAAATATTCAAGATTTCTGACCAGAAAACTCCCACAATTTTACTAGTCATTATTAGTTTGGAGCAAAAGACATAAATACATACATTTTTATTTGTTGTTGTTGACTGTTGTTGAATATGATTTTTTTTTTTCAAAGCAACACTAAATCCATATGAACAAAAGTCTATACATTTACTCATTAGAAGCTGAATCTATCTATCTATCTATCTATCTATCTATCTGTCTGTCTGTCTGTCTGTCTGTATGTCTAACTGACCTGCTAATGCTCAAAGGGAACATTTATGGAACTGTAAGGGAAACAGGTCAGTTTAGCTCAAAGGGAATCATTTAAGATTTTAAAGGGAATTTGAACAGAATCACTGTTTCACAGCTGATCACTGAAACGGCCAGCGATTCACTGAACGAGCCGTTTAACATCAAATCTGCGCTGGATATTAATATCCAAAGTATAGTGAAAACACTTAATTAGCACAGTAACAAGATCGGCAGTTTAAGACATTAACTTGTAAGCACAAAACACAAGATACTTCTCTTTTCAATATGAATAAGGCTTTATTAGATAAATCTAAGACATATAAACTAATCTAACACATAAGCACACGCACTCACACATTCACACAAGTTGCAGGAAGATAGAAATTAGGAAAGAAGGAGTTTAAGAGGATGAAAATGTGAAATCCCAAGTTTACAGCAATACATGAAATTGCATAGACATGAACAACCATTAATCACTTAATTTACCCTCGCACTGAGTTTCTCAATGAGGTTAAAATTATATTAGATAACACCAGTACAGATCAGAGTCTGGAGGTTACTTGCGTTGCCTGTTTAACGGGGTTCCCTTTGTTGTCCTGAAAAGGGGGTTTCCCGAAGTTGCTGATTGGCTGGAAGTTCAGTAGTCGTTGAAGTGACGTCTTGGGAAGCCTGTGGTTGGGCATTGGCTGACGATGCAGAGTTGTGGGCTGGCTGAAGTTTCAGACGGGCACGCGAGGTCAGACTCGGAGACACGGCGTTACAAAACTTAACTCAGAACACGAACTCTCAAACGGAAAAGAAAAGAAACTAAAGTAAAAGAACAGAAGTAAAGTTTGACGAGACTAGGTGGTGTTTCTTCTCATCGTGGCTAAGTATCAGCAGGCGTTCAGGCCGAAGCACGCTGGAACGGCGCTCGAAGAACGCTAAAAGTGATGACAAAGCATGACTAAAAGCAGCAGCTAAAAAGCAGGCTAAAAGCTAAAAGCTAAAAACCGGCATGACTGATAGCAAAAGCTAAACGAAAGCTAAAAGCTAAAAGCAAAATTTGATGGTGTCCTGAGTATTTAAACTGGCCTTTTGGCCACACCTCAAATGTTGTCTTGACCAATTAGATATTGTCTTTTCTCGGGGTGTTGCATTGTTTGTCCCACCCATTCATAAATCATATGTTATCTTATCAAGCACGAGGTCCGAATTTTCCCGCTCTCGCAGGGTATAATTTGGACATGATTCCTATAACAAGAATATAATACATTTGACAAATAACTGATGGTCAGAAACGTTTCAAGCAAGAAGATTCGAACACACACATACTAAACATGAATATGATCCCTTAAGCTATTCAAGAGTTATTTAAAAAGACATACACAATAAGTGATTAGAAACATTAAAGTCAAATGTGTGGGTTACATAAATGATATGGAGTTAAGCAATGGACTGATATCCATTTAGAAGTCTTTTTTGAGTTCATTTTGGTGCATATATGCATTGGAAGGCATTCTCTGTGCCATTCTGGGGAGTAAGGATATGTCCTGTGAAGTCCAGAGGGGTTAACAGGTCTCCTTAGGAATTTCAGTCTGGTTCTGCTAGGTGGGGGGAAGTCAATCCAACGATCTTGTTTACTCTCATGGCTTTACATGTGAGGGTCAGACTGTCCATCTCTTCGATTACTTGCCCCAAATTAGACAATCTCTTCTTCGAATTGAAATTGTCAATAATTGTTCTAATGGTGTTAATGTTGAAAGCTGTTCTCTGAAAGAGTTGGTTGGTTATCAGACTGTGGTGCTAGGAGTTGATTTACAGCCTCCTGTTGCCTTTCCGAGGAATTTGGCTTCTCTTGTTTCAACCATGCTCACGATCGAATCTTTAATTTGTCTGGTTCAGGCCTCATACGCTACAGAACCATTAAGACAAACATTTTTATTCTATGGCATCATGAAGCACCTTTATTTTTAACAGTGTATTACAATCATTAGTCGAAAATGGTTGTGCTGCTATTTTTTTGTACTCTTTGATGAACAGAAATTTTGATAAAACTGCTTTTATCGCTTTTATAACATTATTAACATCTTTACTGTATTGATCAATTTAATGTGTCCGTTTATATTATATCTGACTATATCTTAATACAGGTTTCTGGTCTTCTGTATGATTTATTGTGCCTATTAATTCAAGGACACACACACACACACACACACAAACAAAAAAAAAAGAAAAAAAGAAAACCTCTGAACCATTTGAAGCGTATTCCCTCTTATTTTTAACCCCTTCCTCCTGTGCACCTGTCATATAGAGACCACTTACCATGATCCAATCAATTCCCAAAGAATAAAATCCCACCCTACATGTTTTTATCATTAAACATCCTGTTTCACTCTGAGATGCCACACTGCAGAAGTAAAATGTGTTACGAATTATGCTGACCTCAAGAACAGGATTATTTGCAATGTGCCTTTCCTGGATAAATCAGGTGCACTTATGTAAGTGACCTGGTTTACAGACATGCAGCAGTCTGTAGAGATCTTTGAGACACTGTCCTATGTCCCGCAGTTTTGGAGAGGTGTCAGAACTCAAGCTAGAGATGCCACCTGCTCGGTCTCTACGGCCTGTGCTCATTCTCTCTTCCTCTATTAGCCTGACTGCCTGAACCATCCCCTGCTCCAGTTTAGATAGAGAGCAGACATGAAGTAAAAGACTGCAGCCAGACAAGGTGTCCAAATGGACAGAAGAGGAGTTGACAACACACACACACACACATAAGCACAATCTGTGCCTCCCATTAAAAGACTTTACACTGAGCTTATTATCAGAGAAAAATGTAAGTGTGTGGGAACAGACAAAACTTCTCAATTAGTTTCTCAAAGACTAAACCTTCTAGCTTAATGTAGGCAAACCAGCATTCACAGCACACTAATTAAAGCACGGCTGGGAGATTTTAATGGCTTTTAGAGAGCAAGGGAACACAGAGATTTATATTGCCCAGTAACAGGCTTCACTGGCCACGTACACACTGCTGTTATATGGTAGTTAATATGGTAGTTCCTCTTCTAGTGAGAGCTTAATCCCATTCTGTACAGATTCGCTGCTTCTTTTGATAGTATTTTGATGGCAGAGAACAACACTGAAACCTAACTATTCTAAAGTTGATTTCTGTCTGTGGAAGAAGAATATATACGCAAGTTTGGTAACACTTTACAGTGTCTTGGTTGTACTTGTTACATGAATGTACTTTTATAATAAACAGTAAATTATGCATAATTACAAGTAACTTGTTGCCTTTTACTTATATTATACATTAATTAATTGTGAAATTACACTATAGCAAGGACACAAACTCTGAGTCTGACTGGAATTTTACTAACACTCAATTCTTAGCCAAAAAGATTTGATATACCTTGCTGTGATGGTTTTTCTGTATTGGCTTTTCTGTGGTTACAACTAACCTCTAAAAGTTGGAACATTTAGTAACCAAATGTTAAGTAAAAAAATTAAAAACAACAACCATTATGCAGAAGCGTTTCAGGTCAATAAGGACATAAGTTGGTTCTTCACCTTTAAACATGTCACTGCTGTGTGCTATGTGGAAAGATGTTTAGTATAATAATGTAAGTAAAATAATTATCTGGTTTGGGATTCAAACATGCCTCCTCAAAAAAGTTAAAACAGTCTAACAATTGGACCTCATTTGCCAAGTAAAAATAACATGTTTTTGTAACAGTTTTCCTGCCTTTGGCCACAAGAGACTATATTTTAAATTACTGTGGGATATATTTTATTTTTTGGTGCATTTACAGCCAATTTAGTTGCAGTATGAAGCCTGATGTTACACTTCACATTTGTGTTGTTTGGCCACACTGGATGTGTCCAGAACCCTTGTAAGTGTTCATTTTGTTTGCATGGTTGTGTCACATCTGCAAAAACTTGTCCCAATTGAAATTTCTAAGTACAAGCCAAGATGTTTTGGAAAACATTCAAGGTGTTCTGGCAGGATGTGGTGACATGAGAGGCTGCGTCTGTAATAAGATTGTGCACCTGTATGTAGACACTTGAAATGTGCTGGTTTGTTAACAGCATCATAAGTGTGTGTGTGTGTGTGTACGTGTATATGTGTGTGTGTGTGTGTGTGTGTGTGTGTGTGTGTGTGTGTGTGTGTGTGTGTGTGTGTGTGTGTGTGTGTTTGTGTGTAGCGTGGTCCAGAGGCTCATGGCCCCAGGCCCTTTGCTCCCAGGCTGCATACCTGGAGTCAGCAGAATGACAGAGGTGACGATCAGAGAGCAGATGACCAGAATAACAAGCAGTGCAATCGCTATTCCCTTCCAGTTCCTCTGCGGAGGGTTACTTCCCACCAGCTCCTACAGAAAGAGACCGACAAAGAAAGAGAAAGCATGTGAGTCGATGAATGCAAATGGGAGGTTAGTCAAGGACAGTTGTGTGTCAGTGAGCAGTGCCTCCTGGGAAACTGCTGTTGGCCTAAAACAATTTCTGCCACCATCTCTGTACAAAAAAATAAAAATGTAATTTAGTGTGACATACTGTACAGTACTGTTCAAAAGTTTAGGGATGGTGAGATCTTATGCTCAACAGGGATGCATTTATTTGATAAGAAATAGTCAAATGAGTAATTATGTGAAATATTTTTACAAAAACTAACTAAATAAATATGTAATTTATTCCTGTGATGGGAAAGTTCAGCATCACTACTCAAGACTTCAGTGTCACATGATCCTTCAGAAATCATTTTAATATGCTGATTTGCTGCTACTATCAATGATAAAAAGTGTTTATTTGCTTATTTGTGTGTGTGTGTGTGTGTGTGTGTGTGTGTGTGTGTGTGTGTGTGTGTGTGTGTGTGTGTGTGTGTGTGTGTGAATGTATTTGCAAAAACAGATAACTGCATTTTCAATTTTTTAAATTTAAACTAAGATTTTCAAAAATCATGTTTTTTATTGTTATATATATATGTATATATTATTGTGTTTTATTGTTAGTTGTATTTTTGTTGTTGTTGTTATTTTTACTTAATCAAAATAACCCAACTGCAGTTTGAATAAGATTAATTGGAATGTACAATGAAAAAAACATGTTTTAACATGAAGATTGTTAAAAACTGAGTTATCTGTTTTTGCAAACTATCTATCTATCTATCTATCTATCTATCTATCTATCTATCTACTGTACATATTTTGTAACTGTCATGCCCCTGGACTGTCTGTGTGTGTTTTCCTCCCCATGTGCTCTCTGTGACCTAGTATTTGTACCCCAGTCTGTGCAGTCTGTCTTTGTCGGGTTTTAATCGTCATGATCGTGTGTCAAAGCCATTCCTTGTGTGGATTACCCCTTGTGTTTGGATTGCATTAAAGACTGTCATTTTGATACACATCTCCGTGTCGTCCGTCTGACACAGTTCCTGACAGTAAAATTATAAAAGTCTTTACTGTCGCTTGTTGATGTTACTGAGTAATTTAATGCATCCTTGCTGAATAAACATAGTAATTTCTTTCAATATAATAAAACAATTTCAAAACAATTCAACAAATTTACTAATGACCCTAAATTCTAAATGGTAGTGTATGTTGAATTTATTTATTTATTTATATATATATTTTTTTTTTTTCAGCAATGCTGCAAGATTTATTTGTTAAATAAAGTATAAAGCTCTGAAAAGCTTGAGGGTGTTTTAATTTCTAAAGGCCAGAAAATGCATGTACATGATTTGTATTTGCTTCATGTGTTGTGTGTAAGAACTATGTAGAGCAAAAAATAACTATTTTCCAAATGTAAGGGAACTTCACAGATGTTAAACCTAAAACAGATTTTCTTACTTAATATTTGGCAGTAGCTATAAATTAAACAAATTTGATAAATTAATGGTATCTCCGCATGAAAACATCAAAGCATCAGCGTGACAGGAGCTATTTCAAACTAACAATGAATGGGATGTGAATAACACACTAAACTCAATAAATCAAACCTGTTTGTTTATTAAAGCAGAGAACATTACATCTCTCGCTCATACAGATGCTGCCAAAATATAGGAATTACAATAAGCAGACGGTCAGTAGACACAAAGCATTTGAACTTTAAGCAGAATGCATGCAAATAGAGCTGAAAGTAGCATGCAGCTGTGGTCTGTGTTCTCACAGCTAACGTTTTTATTGGACTCAACACAGACTAATGGAGTGGAAGTCTAGTGGCGAGGGCGGCATTAAACTCTTTAAGGCCTGCGCTGTTAGTGACCTTGTTCCTGTCCTAATTGAATAGCGCGGCAGACATCATTAGCCTGGAGATAACAGTAGCCAGAGCCTGTTTACCCGGACACCCATTACAAGGACTCATTAAAGTCCCTTTCTCTGTCTCTCTCTCTCTGTTTCTGTTCTTCAACACTATTTCTCTCTTCCTCTCCAGGGTCACACAGGCGGACTCTTCCTATGCAGATGGAACTGCTGAACTTGACTTGGCATTACAGCGCTAACCACCCTGCTTCTCAAATATATGAGACACAAGAATGTATTAGTAAGGAGCCTGATTAATGCTTAAATGTGCACACACATAAATGGCAAAGTGCTTACCAGAAACTTAGGCCAAATAGGGGCTGATTATTTAAGTTTTTCTTCTTTTTTTCTATTTTATTATCTTTTCTAGTGTGTTGTTTCATTTGAATAGTTAAATAAATAAATGTGATGTATTGCATTAGAACTATGTAATCTACATCACAACTATTTATGCTTAAATATGATGCATTACAGAAATGCTTGAAACACGATTTTAAGCTAATGTGGAAAAAAATTGTGGGAAAATATATATTTTTTTAATATTGGTTTTATTAAATAAATTTTAACAGATTAACATTTTTTACTGTTTTTGTTGTACTTGGATCAAATAAATACAGGCTTGGTGAGCAGAACAGACTTCTATAAAAAACATAAAAAAAATCTTACTGTTAAATACAGTTTAAAGATCAGTAATCTGTAATATTACACCCCTGGACTGTTTTTGTTGTGTTTTCTTTCCCCATGTGCTCTGTGTGACCTAGATTCTGTCTCCCATCGATTATGACATTTAGTTCACCTGTGTCCTCATTTGTTGTCCTCATTATCTTCCTTACCTGTCTGAACCTTTTTAGCACCCATATTTTAGTTGTGTTTATTTCACTGTTTGGGGTCCAGTCTACTACGTCCCTACGTGTGCTCCTGCCTGTTCTGTCCTGGATTTACCCTTGTGTGGATTTATTAAATACTATTTGAAAATGAAAGTGAAGTGAACGTGACATACAGCCAAGTATGTGACCCATACTCAGAATCCGTGCTCTCCATTTAACCCATCCAAAGTGCACACACACAGCAGTGAACACACACCCGGAGCAGTGGGCAGTTATTTATGCTGCGGCGCCCGGGGAGCAGTTGGGGGTTTGGTGCCTTGCTCATGGACACCTCAGTCGTGGTATTGCCGAACTGAGAATCGAACCAACAACCTAAGGGTTAGGAGTCAAACTCTCTAACCATTAGGCCACGACTTCCCAAAAGCATCACGCTGCCCCGTGTGAAGCTCAAACTCATGGCATTCAGATTATGAGACTGACGCGCTGCCTAACTGTGCCAAAAAGTCCTGTAACTGCGCTAACAAGGCCTGTAATCTTCATCATCTCCATGCGTTTTTCACAATGGCGTGACAGAAGACCGGACCAAAAAGTAAAGTGCGTGGCATGTATTCCTGCATTTTGTTTTTCTTTTTGCCAGTTTTTCTTTTGTTTTTATTATTTTCGACCCTGAGCTCAGCCAGCCATCACCCCGCTTCGTGGAGCAGTTAGAGCCCACTGCTGACGAAGAGCCAGAGCCCACCTTGACTGATGAGCCATCGCTTAGGAGTACGACAGAGGTAAGGATCCCCCCGGAGCCAGAGCCCTGAACGTCAGTCCAGGTGCACAGAGGATAGCCCTGATCACCACACCACCATGAGGGGTGAGCTGAGGTTGCACTCAGAGGACTATAATGTGGATTTATATATGCGGATATGCCTTGTATTCTCCCACCATCATCATCTGCCTGTCCCATCACGACCATGGAGGTCATATTTGAACTGTCTGTTTGTCTTGAACTGTCTGTCTACCTGGAATTATCTGTCTGCCTAGAACTGTATGCCTATATTATAACGACCACGGAGGTCGTTCCCCTGTCGCAGGTGCTCACAGTGCTGGAAGTGGCCTTATGGTGTGTATGGGCAGCAAACACTGTCCCTAATCACCCTGAGCATCCTGAACTCCCGCCCAGCCTCCCTCTCCCACTACCTCTGTACCAGTACTCACCATCATCATCATTGTCTCCTGGCAGCCCCTCTGCTCACCCTTAGCCCACCATCTGTGCAGTGGGATCGCCGCGGGTCTGCCGGTCTCCATCAGCGTCATGGCTGGAGCATCCGTTGTCTCTGCCTCCAGCCTCTGAGTCCCGGACTCCAACTCAGCCCTTAGACCCAGCAACCCCACCATGGCTCCTAGCTCCCTCCTCTCCACTGTGGCCCGTCAGTCCACCTGCTCCGCCGCGCTCCGTCGCCCCTCCGGCTCCGCCTTGGTCTGTCATCGACCATTTGCCACCATGGGACTCCACTCTTCCGGCTCTTTCAGGCCCCTCCTTCCTTCCGGCTCCATCTTGGTCCTCCAGATCCCCGCCTCTGCCTTGGTTGCCAGAAACAACTGCTGCACCTTGGCCCTCCGGATCCTCCCCATTGCCCTGGCTCATTGGCTCTCCGTCTCCACCTCGGGCTCCACCACCACCACCTGCTCCGCCACTGTCGGTCAGCCCCCTGGAGCCGTCAGTCCTTCCTCCACCATGGCTCCTCCCTCCGTCAGCTCCACCGTGGGCCGCCATCATATCTGTGGCCTGGGTCCCGTCTGGCTTCTCCATCTCCCACCTGTCTTCACCCTGGCTCCTCCCTCCATCTGATCCGCCTTGGTTCTCCCTGTTTCTTCTCTGGCTCCTCCCTCCATCGTCTCCCTGGACTCTGTCCTCCTCACGGGAGTCCGTTCTCTGCCCAAACCTCCAGTCAGCCGTTTGCCATCTCCTGTCATCATCCCACATCTGCTCTTTTGCCCTCCTTCTAAGTCCCTCCCTTTGTTGTTTCTGTGGCACAAGGTTGCGCCTTACAGGGAGGCGGCGAACTATCACACACCTGGACTGTTTTTTTTTTGTGTGTTTTCTTTCCACTTGTGCTCAGTGTGACTTAGTTTCTGTCTCCCGTCGATTGTCATTTAGTTTACCTGTGTCCTCATGAGTTGATAATCCACACCTGTCTGTCCCTTGTTAGCACCCCTATTTTAGTTGTGTTCATTTCCCTGTTTGGGGTTGCATCAGTATCATAATTGGTTAAAAATAAACAACAAAAACAACAACAACAATTAATAATAATAATAATAATAATAATAATAATAATAATAATAATAATAATAATAAATTTTTAGTCCTCTGGGGACTGGGATAATAATAATAAGAAGAAATGAAACACCAGCATATTAGAATGATTTCGGAAAAAAATATGTGACACTGAAGATTGGACTAATGGCTTTCCCATTGCATGAATAAATTACATTTTGGTCACATTTACTTGATCAGACGGTATTTTTTGAGGGCTTTTTCAGAAAAAAAAAAAAAAAACAGCAAAACAGAACACTTTGCTATTTCAGTTTCATTGAATGCTGTGTGTGGCCCTGGTTCTATGATACTACACCTACAGCAACGTCCTGCAATACAGTCCAGTAATGGCCCACACCTGCCCTCTCATAAGACAAACACATGGGGATGGGACAACCCAGATCTATGACATCCATCCTGGGCCATTATCATAATGACCGTGCCATTACAGCAGCTGCTTAGTGAACACAACACACACCTGTTTATGACAAGCCCTCTGCCTTCCATTAAACCACCACAACACTTTCCTACCAGGAGAGCTATTATACTTTATAATGGCTGCAGTCCAGAGCACCATCATATTTGTTTTATATTTTTACCAGCAACTCAAAACAATACAAAAACCCACGCTGACCACTAACTACAGCGTGCTTTCATACGTACAACACAAAAACACACACACACACACTCACATTCAGATAATAATCTACTGCCATGTTGTGTGCACAAAGAGAAAGGATACAGAAAATAAATAAATAAAAGAGAAAGTGTTTTGGCAGGTGTGAAATGAATACAGATCTGTTGATAACAACAGAGAGAGCACAGTACTCCATCTTTCATTCCCTGATTGGAGGAGAATACAGCTTACAAAGCCAACGTAAAAAAAAAAAAAAAAAACAACACTTGAAAAGACACACTACAGCCTGAGTGCAGCTCAGAAAACCAATGGGAACAGACAGACAGGAGGGAGGATGTGAGGTGAATGTACAACATGTATGTCTGGCTTTGACATATAGAGCTAATTAATTACAAGTTCTGTGTGCACTTTACAGATACATGTGGCCTGAATTACACATGTGAAAACTGCACCACTGCTTAACAGCTGGATGTAGAAATGAATGGAAAAATATTTGCATCTATAAATGAACACATGGCACTGGTGCATAAAACATGACAACAACTTGACATTATCGTCGGCACAAGGGATTGGTGACACCCTGCATAAAAACACAGGACTTGAATGATTTGAATGTACAACACTGAAATTGTTTACTTACTAGTGGCATGCACAGAACAAAAAATATTTACAAGTCCACTTAGCATGCTTAAATCAATGGTGAGCTATCATTTGCTTTCATTGAAATTCAGGGCAGAGTAAAGAGAAGTGTTTTGAATAGAGTACATTTGCATTGCCAATCTTCATTGTCTGAAGTGACCTCCAAAGACTTTCAATTTTTGTTGCATCTTAGGTCAAGATTTACCCATTTTTTATCTCTCTTGACTGGTGATTTCAGTGATAAACATCTTTATTTCAAATATGCAAACAGTTTTCAAAAAGTCTTTGTCTGAGGTGTTCACAAACTGTCCACTGGCTGTTTACAGAGCACCTATTGCATATTGCAGATTTAAAAAAAGGCTAGAGGTTTCTCAAAACAGCACGCTCTGAATTTGATCATCTGATTTCTTAATTTCCGAAAATTCAATTCAAATTTAAATCAGGCAAATCAGGTTTTTAATCAGTCTCCTGGGAAACAAAGTCCCCATGCTGCAACAATGAGCATGTCCATGGACGAGATAAGAGCTGAATTTGCCAAAGTATAATAGTCATAATATTGAATTTTGGAAAGATATTCAAAGTTTGAATGAGATATGAGATATGCTTGATCTAATTTGCATATTCTGGGTTACATATTATTGCAGATTAAGGTCCAATCCCAATTCTATTTTATACCCCCCCGTCTACCCCTTTCCCTTCCCCTTGTCCCTTGAAACAGAGTGTCATGGGGTAGGGGTGAAAATAGCTCCTACAAAACACACACCTAAACTGGTGTGCTCTTGTGCATTAGAGCCTTACCGTTCTATATTAATGCGCTGCTTACTGACACACACACACACACACACACACACACACACACATATTGGAGATCGCGCAGCTCACACATTCAAGAGCAAAGAAACTTGTCAACGTTGCCCCACGACTTTTATTAATAACAGTTCAAATACTGAATCGCTACATTATATTTCACAGCAATGAGAGGATAAAATCACTGTTTTTGAAGTAAACTCAGTAATTTTAAAGGGAGATGCACAGACGTGCATACACGCAGCTTTAATTTCTCTCTCTCTCTCGATTTGGCAATATTTGAGAAAAGGGTTTAGCGATTTCTAATTATTGGGGGAATGGCCCCCCTCAATGTCTACGGTGGTTATACTGGTGTGTGACCCTGATCAGACATGAAAATATGTTGTGGCACTATCTGTAATGCTATGACTTTAGCAACTTTAGCAATTTTTTGCAAACATTTCTTTGAATAACATGACCGTGAATATGAACTAACGATTGAATGTAACATAAAACAAATGGTTACTTTTCATTAAAATCTTTATTAATGCCAAAAATGCTTACATTTATGTGTCTTTTTGTTTGTTCGAGCAGCCATGTTGCCGCTGCAGCCACTTTATGTGTATGATGTATGATTCTTTTTGTTGGACAGGTAAGAGAATTAATTACTGAGTTAACATAAATGCCATTGCAGTATCAGTACCTAAAGTTCACAAAGAATATCAATGCTAATAATACCTAAAGAACAACTGAAGGCACTTTAATAATAATCAAAAACAATGTATATGCCAAGTAATATAGTTCATTGACCTAACTGTCAAAAGTTGCCAAGTCACGACAATCAAAGCAACTTGGCACATTCAAATAGAATTCAACTGAAGTGAGTTTAAAGTTATATAGTCTTTTGACATGACCAACTAGATTTTAGAGCTGAAATTATCCAGTTAATAAGGCTTGCTTTGACATTGCAAAATTGGCAGTGACGTTTGTGAAACATCTAAATAACAGAAGAAAGAGTTCCTTTCATTGAAGCAGTTAATGCCATCACATTATACACAAAACATGGCATGGCACGGAGTGATAATACACTGGTAATAGAATATTATCACTCCTGAAGTATGACACCTGCTGAGCACTTGTATCTTTAATACACACAAAAGCTCTACATTACCTGCTTCTGCAAGAGCAGAGCGCGCAGCACAGTTTTAAGTGTTCTTCCATCACACTGAGTGAAAGGACGGTGTAAATGCGATACTGCCCATGTTTCCCTACCTTAACTCGACTTGGAAACTTCTCATCAGCATGACTAACTCTGAGTCTAACACTTCCTGCGGTTACCTGCTCTGAAAGACAAATTACTTTGATAGTACTGCAGTATCAGGCTTTTCTACACCCTGTGTCAACACTAACTCACAGCAGAAAAATCATTGGCAAATCTGTAAGTGTAGGAGATTACTTGAGTGAGAGTAGATAATAGGGTTTAAATGATGTCTCTCTTACATTAAGAATAACAGCTCAAGTAGTAGAGCAGGGTGTCTCTCTTCGAGACACCAGGTAGGATGATTCCTAGTCCTAAGGTATTAGCAGGGCCAAATCAGCTTTACAAATATTGTTATATTATCCCTATTATAAAAGGGATTTGATTATTACTTAACTTTGCTTTTATGAAGACAATAACAACCATTCCAGAAGGACAAATTTATGTGACGACTGACATTTACATGCCAGATGATAAGTCCTTCTGGATATGAGAACAATGGGATTTTACACTGGCTGTTGCTTGCATCAAACAAAACAAGCTTCGATCGTCTATGTACGTGAAACACAATACTGAAATTTCACACTTCACAGAGGTTGATTTGGAATTCATCATCGACCGGCATCAGAGAGCAAGTAATAAAAATAAAGAGAAATAAAGAAAAATAGGAGGAGAGAAGAAGCCCCCAATTCCCCAGCCTGCACAGCTCTAAATGCATTCCTGCTGTGCTCTCTTAGCTCTCAAAGCATTGTTCTGAGATGTCTGGCAGGTTGCAATTGCCTGGCAATACCCTATGGAGGAGCCTGGGAGGGCATCAGGAGGCATTTGCTAAAAATCACTGCGGCGTCTGACTCAAAGAACACAAATTTATTCATTTAAACTGGAAAATAAGATCCCAGTTTCATTTTTTTTTTTTTTTGCCATTAAAGAAGGAATAAATGCTCTATGATGCCTCTCAAAAATAAAGAATGGGAATTTCAACCCAGCCGCTCTCAGCTCTCACTGGTCTAAGTGCTCTCCCTGTTATTTCTCTCTTAGCCAGCTGAAAGACAGTTTTATGGTTCTCAAATGACTTTAAGTGTATATGGTAGGATGTAGTGACTTGTTGTGAATCTGGGGAGCTGGTCTAAAAGGAAGATTAGCAGTAAACAGGGGAAACCCTGTGATGGCATGTAATATGAAACGCACAATCAAAACCTGTCAGTCAAACACAGAATGAATTCAGGTTACTGCCAATTCTGATTCTGACATTGACCCCACATCTGGATATGTTGTGTGCTATATAAGGTTGGTAATCACAAGTTACCTAAGTACTGCTTTCTCTGATGTTGGCTAATGGTCACATGACAAGCAGTTAAACAAATAAAATATTTAAATATTTTTAATATTTAATTTTTTTTTTCTCATTAAACTCAACAGCCCCCCCCTCACCGCAGTCCCTTTACAAACCCCAATTTAGGAAACCCTGATGTAATGTAAAGTTTAACACATTTAATGTTGTTAATAACAACAAGCTGATTATATCTTCTTTATCTTTGTATTTTTATGTCAGTATGTCAATACGGTACATGATTTCCTATTTAAATTGATGCGATAAACAAGTTAGGTCAAAAGTAATCGAAAAGTAATCAGAAAGTAGTCTGATTATTTTACCTAAAATTTGTATTGTAGTGGATTATGTTACTAACTGCAATTGATTTAATGTAATTTAGAATCAGTAACAATTCCATATAAAACAAGATTTTAGTTAAATCTCTCGCCCCTAATACAGAGATTAAACATTCTGGTCAGTCCATCTCTGTTACCGTTGTTGTCAATGGTGCAAACTGCAATAAAGTCATGTTCTTCAGCAGACCAGGGCTTTGAAATTACAGCTTTTTGTTCGATTGGGGAGAGTGTGACAATCCATAAGTGAGGCTCATTACCTGCAGCGCAGCCACCTCGTCAGTGAGTATTGAACATAAACGAGCTGAGCAACGCTTGTGTAACATGCCATTATTGATCAATGCACAGCAGGGACCCAGTTCATCAAGCCATTCTCACTTTTCTCCAGCCGACTGAGACCCAGCAGTGGACAAGACATTTGAAGAGTTCAATCTAACATATCTTATCATTCATCTCCACCCATCAATAAGAGTAGAGAGAACTGGAGTTGTGGTGCAGAACCTTTGGTTCCCTATGAACTGCAATCATGATCATGGCAAGGAGAATTTCCTGAGCTCCAGGGTCAATGAATGCACACAAATATAATGCACAGAGCATGAGTAAAGGGTGGTAAGTTTCATCAAGGCAAAAATTCCAAAGAATGGAATGAGTAACACAGATTGATTTCTAACAAGGAATCCATATAAAGCTGCAGAAGAAGAAGAATGATCAAAAACAGATCAGGATATTGAATTAAGAATGAGGGAATGGTGATCTCTGATTAGCAGAGAAAAGGACAAGGACAAAAATGGTTCAAAGCAACCATGTAAACATGCTTCCATCCACCTTTGGTAATTTAAGTTATAAATAGACTCATTTGGAACTTTTTCATATATTCTACACTAATTGTGGGGGATAATATATATCATGAAAAGTGCTGCTCTTACAGTAGGGTTTGGAAGTGTCCATCTTAAGTATTATACCATTTCACAGGACATATCTGCTGACATTTCACATCATGCTTTGCTGCAGAGCAAGAGCTTTCAGTCTTGCAAGAATGTTCCAAATCCATTTGTCCTGTTGCTTAAAGTAACAAAAGTACACATAGTACATCAGAAATAGAACGGGGCATTCAATTACTGTTGGCGGCTCGCAGTGCCACTCTGCATTTGGTGTTGTATTATTATTATAATAGGTTCATGTCCAATATAGACAGGGTACTCATTACTACTTTGATAGTAAGCAATTTCACATAGGGGAGGCTGTTATTGTCAGGATTTGTATGTAACAGCCAAAAAAGTCATACTTGGCTTTGAAAGTCCAGAAACAAAGGAGCAGCATATCCTGATATGTGTCTTTGTGAATAAGTCATGAGGCTAAACCCTACAGTCCTTACATGGCCCTGAGGGTTATAGGGCTTCAGTGCTCAGTTGAAAGACCAAGCTAGAGCCCCAGGCAAGCGCTGGGTGCTTGGGGTGACAACCAAATTTTGAGCCCTGGGGCAAAGAGATCACAGCAGAGGTCTAAGAGAACATCCCGCCTGCAGCCATGCAGGGACAGTCCACCTCCACTTGGAAACCACTGAACCTGTGACCCACATCACAGACATACTGTAGTGACCTCAACATCTATGGCTGAAGCTAAATTAAGAAAGGCAGCTACCTGAAATACAGTGATATGCAGGTCACAGAATATTGCATGGAGGGGCTGGGGACATGTCATATGAATAGTTCAGGCAAACAAAGTAATATTTCATCACTGTCTCACCCTCATGTCATTACAAACCTATATGACTTTCTTCCATGGAACATAAAACTAGTCAGAATGGGCAGAATGATTAAGTTGTTCGTTTTAGTACAATGAACACATACAATGTTGAGACCAGCTCATTTTAGTTCAAGTCCAGGTCGTGAACTGAGTTGAAACTGAAACCAGAAGAGATTCTTAACAATTCAGATAGCATAAATGTGATTTCAACCAAAACCAACACCATCAACACAGATTGAGAGAACAAAAGCATAGTGGACCTTCTGACATTTCTTTTTTAATGTGGGATAGACAGATGAAGCATTAAAGGGGTCACCGGATGCCCATTTTCCACAAATTTATATGATTCTTTAGGGTCTTAATGAAAAGTCTATAACATACTTTGGTTAAAATTTCTCAATGGTAGTGTAAAAAACAACCTTTTTACCTTGTCAAAATCAGCTCTGTTTTCAGCACGTCATTCTAGTCCATGCTGCTTTAAATGCTAATGAACTCTGCTGACACCGCCCCTCTCTTCTGTGGGGTGATGAGCAGACTGTAAACTTCAGCCGCGAAACTTGCTAACTAGTACATTAGGAAAGGTGATTTGCAAAGATTCATTAAAAAAAAAAACCTTATACCAATTTCTACTGTAGATGAAGCTGGATCATGAATGATTCGCACGAACTAAAGCGCATTTAGGCAGATCGGGGATCGCGCATTCCTTTCAAAAATTAAAGTATCGTTAATCCTATGCGACTTCAGCAACTCAGATGTTGGGCGTAAATGACAACTGCTAAGTTCATTGTTACATCCAGCAACAGAACACCTCAATCCCTTAATCTGAGACATTCTTGTCTTCCCCTGCACCAGAGTCAACACAATGGTGGACAGCTCACAGCTCACTCAGGGCAGGTCAAAGGTAAGACGGCCTTGTCAATCAATCGTGGGAGTGGCCTGTGCAGAACTACATCATTCTGACAGGAATCTCAGAACAGCCGGATTTGAGAAAGGGGATTTTAAAATAGGGATTAATTTTTTTATTTTTTATTTTATTATAGGGTGGTACTTCCAACACACATTTATGTTCAAACAACAACAAAAGTGAATTTTGCATCCGATGACCCCTTTAAATGGAGGTGGTGTGGATAATGTGTGTGCAAGTCTGTCTCTGGAGATAATGAAGAGTTTTATGAGACCCTACAGATGTTGCAGTCAGCTGCACTCTAAGCCAGATCTTAGATCTTGGAGACTGCTAACCACGGCATGGTGGCTCAATATATTGCATTGTCACCTCACAGCAAGAAGGTCCTTGGTCCGAGTCTGTTCTAAGCCAGGAAGCACAGAAAAGCGGAGTTTGCATGTACTCCACACAGAAAAGTGTGGAAGATGGATAGAAGTATAATTTTAAGTTGATGGATATGGCTGCGGTATTAAGCAGGTCTCTTGAATTCAGTGTCACATTTTTTGGACTCAGTGGGTTGCACTGTCTACTCACAGCAAGAAGGACTCTGGTTCGAGTCCCAGCTGACCCATGAGGCCTTTTTGTCTGAAGTTTGCATGTTCTCCTAGTGTCTGTGTGGGTCATCCCTGGGTGATCTGGTTTCATCCACAATTCGCAGATACGTAAGACTATAAATTGCAGGTGAAAGTGTGAGATCTCACGATAGGCTTCATCATCCCTAAACTCTTTAGGACACACAGTTTGGCGATTGGATGAATGGATTTTTTGGACTGCAGGTGTTTGATGGAGGGTTCAGTTTTAGATATGGCACTTGATATAGAGATCTGATTTGCAGACCGGGTGCATGCTCATGTTTCACTGAGATGGATAAGAGACTAATCTGCAAATTCTCACTCATTCTTCTCTTAATATTCCTGCCATGTCTCCAGTGTTTTCCAGCTAATGTGAAATCGAGTAGGGTTTTACTGCTAAACAAACATGTTCTGCATCTGTGATGGATGCAGAAGTAGAAGGGAAAAAAGCCTCTAAACAGACAGTCTGTTCTCAAAGATGAAGAAGAAAATGAAAAAAAAGCATAAAAGAATATCCCTATGATGCACACACTAAATCATTCCTGGCATACTTTTATTCTGCATGGATTGGCTGAACTGTTACAGAATTGATTCTGCATCAATAGAGAAGACAGACTATAGCAGCTTGAACTCTGTCTGAATTAGGGTAAATAATGCCAATGACAGGGTGACCTCCAGACACCCACAAACATCTCTCATTCATTACACATGGGAAGAATGGAAGAAATGACTCTACACTAAGCGAAGTTTCCTTGGCTACTGTTGATAGCTTTCACAAGCTTTCTTATTACAACGCATTTTGCCATCAGCAACCATGAGAATTGATCACATTAAATGAATCACCTCAGAAATTCTTAAATAAGACATGGGTTAAAGGTGCATTCAGGAGTTCTTTAGCTGGCATTAGTATTGCAGTAATTTGTGTTCTTTAAATACTGATATCACAATGACTGCATCTATTAATTTGGATCACCTTAATCACACTGATACGTAGTGGTTAGGGAGTTTACAAAAAAAAATGACACTCTTACCCATCCCCCCCAAAAAAATAAATAAAAAAAAATAAAGAGATAACAGACCAGAATTGTGTCACACTCACTGTGAACTTGTGAACACTATAATCTGAATCAATATGGACACTACTTAACATTGATTAAATAACATGAATGTACCTTGCAGAAAAAGTGTTTTTTTTTTTTTTTAGAAAATCTCAAATTTCAAACACAGGACTTACATTGAACAAAACCTTATCAGACAGAATTGTGGATGGCAATATTTGTCAAGGTCGGAAAGGTCATTAA
This sequence comes from allo-octoploid hybrid of Carassius auratus x Cyprinus carpio, assembly GCA_024542945.1. Taxonomy (NCBI): domain Eukaryota; kingdom Metazoa; phylum Chordata; class Actinopteri; order Cypriniformes; species allo-octoploid hybrid of Carassius auratus x Cyprinus carpio. The sequence continues at coordinate 17,213,278 of CM045082.1, read as the reverse complement.
TGTTTCAAGAACTTGTTTAGCCCAAAAGATTATGATTTGTGTAAAGGTCATGAATATGAACAGGATTTCTTAAGTTGCAAGGTTACTTAAAGTTACATAAAGTTACAAATTTACTTATATTTATAGTTACTTATCAAACGTACTGTTACAGATTTAGAGTTACAACATTATTAAAATTAAGTGCTACCTTAATCACCTTGGCAGACTCAACATGGCAAGAGCATAATATTCATAAGAAACATTTAAATATGCATAAAGACCATTAAAGTGGTCTAAATTATATTTTATACTAACAGTATCTTTTTTTGTAAGAATCATTTTTTTAGAGAACCAAGGGTAACACTATACTCAAGTTAAAGTGTTGCAATAAGAACTTTCTACAAAATCAAGTGAGGTGCAGATCAAACATTAGCATGCTATTGCTGTTTATGCTGGGCTGCTTATTCTCCAAGGAACATTAAAAATTGAAAAGCCACTTTTCTGTTGTTGTTATCTATCATCCTTCATTTCCAACTGCATGCTTGCCAGGGCCTATGAGAAATAAATGGCTACCATGGAAACAATACAATCAAGGCAGCATGGTCCACTTTAGAAATAGAAAAGCTCATAGTCTGCAGTTTAGAAGTCAAGGTGGCAATAATTGCAAAAAAGTTCATAAAGTAAAAGTTTGTTCAAACACGTAAATTCTGTTATTATTTATTGCCCTGCCATTCCAAACCTATACTTCAGCAAAATGTTTTCCATGCAATGAAAGGAAATGGGCAATGGGACAGTTCAGCTTCAGAAAGAACAAAAAAGGACCATTGAATTATCAAAATGTGGTTCACAGAATAAAGAATATCCAACAGGTTTTGAACAACATAATTAATGACAGATTTGGGTGAGCTATTACTTTAATACTTGCTCTTGGGCCTTATTAAAAACACAAGGAGGTTATGAGTGCTGTAATGTCACCCAACTAAGTGATGGTGACCTTGCAGAGGATATGTTTTTAAGTGTTATAATTTAACAATAGCTTGAGTCTTTTATTAAAATACCCCATAAAACCACTCAGACACAAGAAACAAACAACTCAAAGCACAGGCTCCAAACAGCAGTAAGGGACTATGGCACTTATGATGTTTTATCGATCCCCTGCACTTTCTGGGGATGATGCTCATGGCCATGATAAATTTCAAGATCTCTTTCTTAAAAGCAATCTTGTTGCTGTTCTGCGCTTCAAGGGAGAGGACAAAACAGGCTTACACACAAAAGCAACTTTTCTTCATTTCATGTATCCTTTTTAGGTCATTAGTTTTGTTTGCTTCATTTCCATTGCAACCAGGCTGGGGCCAAACTAAATTAACATGGGCTCCTCTACTCTCTGCTACCTGCTTTATCCATATGCATTAATTATGTGATGTATCCTTTCAGGACCACAACACTTCTCGCTAATGTACATTATGAAATCACAATCTACACACATGAACCAGTGGCTGATTTGTCAACAAATCATTCAACACAAACACCACAGAATCTACACATCAGCAGAAGACAGCTGTCAGCCCTTTTTGGAGTGATTACATATCTAGTTCAGTCATTCTAAATTCTAAATGATGCAGAATGATAGTTCCTTTACATACAATCTGCTAGCATTCACATCATTTACATGGCACAAGCTGATTGGTGTCTGCTGATTCTGCAGCCAATGAGATTGGTTACACCTGCAGATACTCTGAAACCCAACATCTCCCCCAGCTCCACCTGTCTAGATCTGCTACAGGATTTATTTATGCTGATGCATGCAGGACATAAAGGCCAAAACATACCTAGTCTCGTGTAGCCAGACCTTCAGTCTGACGACAGAAGGTCTGGGGACTTCGGGTCGCTTTGAATGGCCAAGGCCCATCCAAGTGCCATATGACTGACTGGTAAAGCAACCAATCACATTTTGTTTTGTGCTGCGTCATGTTTATGGGCATGAAAATGTCCGTCGAGCTAGTTTTTTTTTAAGTGTTCCACATGTCAGATTCAAGTCAGCAGCAATGCTCCCTAACATGCTGTGGATATGATGAATATATTGGTATGAAACAAAGTCTCAGCTTTCTATTTTTTGTCATTTTTTTTTTTTTTTAAGAATTTCAAACAATAAATACTGTTTTGTGGATCTTTAATGTGTTGTGATATCGCTGCAGCGCCTCAGTTCAAGCGTGTGAACCGGTCATCTCTTCCTCTTTACTAGTTATAACATAAAATATTTATGAATGGACATCAAAAGCTATCCTATTTCACCTGCGGTTAGGCGTCAATAAATACCATTTTTCAAGTTCAGGTTAGGGCTGGGCGATATGGCTGAAAACTGTATCACGATATAAGTGTTTCATATCGGTCGATATCGATAATTATTGATATTTTTATGACCTATTTAAAATAAGGACCAGAAGAAAAATATATTACAGTTAAACATTTTTATTTTACACTTAAAGGATTAGTTCACCTCAAAATGAAAATTTCCTAATAATTTACTCACCCCAATGCCATCCAAGATATCCATGTCTTTCTTTCTTCAGTGGAAAAGAAATTAATTTTTTTTGAGGAAACTGAGTTGGTTGCCATTGAAGTCCATTATATGAAGAAAAAATCCTGAAATGTTTTCCTCAAAAAACTTAATTTCTTTTCCACTGAAGAAAGAAAGACATGGATATCTTGGATGGCATTGGGGGTGAGTAAATGATTAGGAAATTTTCGTTTGGGGTGAACTAAGGCTATGTCTACATTAATCCGGATACATTTGAAAATGGCGTTTTCGTTTTAAAACACTCTCGGCCCACACTAGCATTTTCAAGCGTTTTCCAAAAGTGTCTCATCCACACAGAAACATCAGAAAAAGTTAAATTCACTTTCTGCGCATGCGTAAAGCCTCAAAAAAGCTCACTGCAGATTATACACATGGAAGAGACATGAAATGTTTTCATGCAGTTTTTCTGACAGGAAATTTTATATATTTTATTTACGAAAATAACTCACCATTCACTGACGCGTCCAGGTCGCACACTCACGATTGTACATCTGATCTATAACACAACTTTGCAGGACTGTGATATGAAGAGTGTACAAAGTAACACATCTACAGCAATAGTGTGAAAGTGCATAGCACATAACGTGCACAATACCAGTATAAACACGGATATCTATTGGTATAATGTGCGTCACATGACTAAACTTGCATCATCGTTTTCAAAAGCCTCTGTTTTCACAGTCCACACTACAAATCAAAAACGGCATTTTCAAATTTATCCACTTTGGAGAGCGTTTTTAAAAAGCTCAGTTTTCCTTGATAAAAACGCAGTCTCAGTGTGGACGGAAGGCCAAAACGGAGAGAAAAAGATGCGGAGAGAGAAAGTTTTCAAACGAAAACGTATTAGTGTGGACATGGCCTAATCCTTTAACCTTCCTCTGATTCATAGGTGTGATTGGCAAAGGACAAAAAAGCAGGAAAATGTAAGGCGCACATATCATGACGCGGCGACAGCACGTGTGATTATCCCGCTAGTTAGGACATCGCACAAGATTTGTGTCAACACAGAAAACATTTCGTCACTGAATAGGTTTTGTTCCTTTATTTAAAGTGTGGTTTATGTCAGCTGAATGTGCTGAATGCTTTTCAGAGAAGATAAGGCAACGTTATTTTAGTACAATTCACACCCAGCGGTAATTCAGGGAAAAAAAATCTCCGTATGCTTCATGTGAAACTTCGGTCTCAATATCGTTTTATCGTTCAGGTCCACCAACATCTGCTCTCCTGTCTGGTTTGTTTCTCGGATAATACACCCTCTATATTGCGAGTAAACCACTCGCATATGCAACTAAATCTTCACTCTGGGTGACTGAATGATGTCTAATATGAGCAACTGGCTAATAAATTCTTATATTTTACTTGCCAGTGTGTGAGTTGGATACTAAGTATAAGTTTATCACAGATATATTTTTACTCGTCAAACACACTGACTGAGCACTTCACATTTTCATTCTCTGTCAAGTGATCTGTGATATTTCTCAGTTCAACTGAATGGATGTGCAGCACACCTGTATATAACATACCGTGAACTCTAGTGTAAAGGCGCACACCTTGCCGTCACTTTGTCTCACACACACAATGAGAGAGAGATTGAGAGAGTCTTGCATACCATGCAGAAGTGATGCACTACATGTAAACTAAATACTGTGTTGTATTCTCCTGTCAAAATAACAGAGTTCCTTTGGAATTCTTCAGGTTGACTTAATTGGTTTAAGGGGAAAAATGGCTACAACATGCTTGATATAAGTGCTTTAAAACTGTTTAGCCAAACATAAATTAAGACACATTTGAAACCAAACCAAATCAAACACCAACTCTCTGTACACATGCTGTTGATTTTTGGTTCCAGAAAGCTATTTCAAAATCAGGCAAGCTGCAAACCAACAGGCTGGATGATTGGATGCATGGGAGAGAATGAAACCGAGCGCCAAGATTGAGGCAAATAAAAATAAACAAAGCCTTAAAAATGGGTGTGTGAGTCACGGACAGCGCTAGGAGGCATTAGTCACAGTAATGGCACAGTCTCCTCCAAAAACAGCCCTGCTGATGACAGACGGCCACTGTGAGAATCTACCCACCATCTACAAATCCCCATTCGCACGGTTTCTCTGACACACGTAAAGGTTGAATCCACTTTATGAGAATTTAGTGAGCTGCAGGATAAGAAAAAAAAACATATTCACAGAGCAGAGAAACGCAATCCTGCTGCTTATTTTCAGACAATTGTAGAGAAAAGAAAAATGTATGCTGTGGAAATTGTGTCGACTTGGGTTGGTATTTATATGGAATGGAATTGGGTAGAGTGGTGGCTGCATGCCGCTGTGATGGAGGGAGAGGTAGGGCAGCACACATGATGGATAAGACAGGGAAAAGAGCTAATGAGCTCTGGCCAGAAGACAGAGAAAGAGAAACTCTCGCTGGGAGCTTTGGACATCTGTGAGGAAGAAACCATATCTTTCAGACTGTTTGAAGTGGAATTTAGGACAAGACCTCAAGGCCACTGTCTTCTCAAACACACGCGCAGATAAGCCCTTGTTTAGACCCTGAAGCAATGCTGTCAACTCAGCGAGACACAGAGACCTGCAAAGCTAAAGGTTATCAGAGAGACAGTATGGCGGATTTCCACAAAACATCTCACTACATCCCTTGCCCACCTTAGCTACTAATAAACACAAATGAATGAGAGAGATGTGCATTTGTGCTGCCTGTAATTTTTTTGGTCAGAGGGGCACATTACAAATCATAGGGAGGTACATTAAAATATATAAAATAACCTGATCTAACCCAAACAAACAAACAATAACCAAATAAATAACTTAATTTGATGTAGCCTAAGTTACCACAAGAACCATGTCAATACAATGTATGCAAATTTCAGACTTGCATCCTCGGTAGTTCGGACATTGTGAGTTCAACTCGGGAGTGTGATCTCCCGCGGACGGGACGGCGCAAGTCAAGTAATTCTGCAAACAGCAGCGTTAAACACCAGTCAGCGTGCCTTGGCTACTGCAAGTTTCCTCACTGTATATTTACAATAAGACGAAATAGGATATGAAATACCACTGCCTCCTTTCGTTTTCATTTAAACATAATAATAACCGCAGAAATGTACTTACTTCATGGAAATGTGTATATAAACAGCCTACATTACAATGAAATGAAATATTATATCAATTGCCTCTTTTTATTTTCATTTTAACATATAGATTAATTGAACAAAGACCAAAGATTACCTGTTAGATTTACCCAAAAATAATTATATTTCATGTTTAACCATTAAAGAGACATCAGAGCCAGCGGCAAATGTCAGAAGGACTAGCCGAGTTGAGACTGCTCTAGGTGTATACATGAGCTCTGAGCTCCCGCTGATCGCGTGGAGCTGACCGTCTCCGAAATCTGCAAAACACATTTTTAAATAGGCACTGTCTTTATAAATAAACCACAGATTTGAGTTTTAAACAACAACATTCTCACCTGAAATACTTTTAAAACTACATTTCATGACACAATAACAGTAATATTTTGAAAATGATCCGAATAAATGGTGGTTGAAATCACAATGCTGCGTGAACTCAACCAATCAGCATGTTCAGCACTCAAGTCACACCCCCGAAAGTTCCGGAACTTTGAAAAAGTACTACCTTGCCAGCAGGGCCTTTCTGAGGGGCAATCTTTTACCCGGAACTTTATTTAGATCCTGGTTCCTGTGGTGGAAACACACAGAGTAACAGCCCAAAGTCCCTAGTTCCTGGGTAAAGTTCCAGCAGTGGAAACACGGCTATAAGGGTAAATTTTTCGAAATTGAGATTTATACATCATCTGAAAGCTGAATAAATAAGTTTTACATAGATCTTTCCATTGGAATCTGAGGGTGCAAAAAAATCTAAATATTCAGAAAATCGCCTTTAAAGTTGTCCAAATGAAATCCTCAGCAATCCATATTACTAATCAAAAATTAAGTTTTGGAACATGATTTTAAAATCCTAATGATTTTTGGCAAAAAAAAAAAAAAAAAAAAAAAAAAAAAAAGATAATTTTGACCCATACAATATATTTTTGGCTTTTACTACAAAGTAGGGCTGGGCAAAAAATCGAATGTGATTTTCATGCGCATCTCGTCAGTAAAGCCGCTCCTGTGATAAGTAGGTAATCTCCTGCATGTGCGTTCAGATCAGAGTATGTGAGCAGAGTGGAGCGGCAACAATTTCCCCTCTGCGCTCTGAGCATTTAATAATCATTCCGCTCCCAGTAAATGTAAATGCCGCTCCGGGAGTATTAACTACTAATCACAGGAGCGGTTTTAATGACGAGATGCACATGAAAATCACATTCGATTTTTTGACCAGCCCTACTACAAATATACTTGTGCTACTTAAGACTTGTTTTCATGGTCCAGGGTCACATATATATCTAAAGCTAATAAATGTTTGCATTAAGTACAGATCATTTTATTGTGATGTAAGTGTAACCATTCTAGAACAAAGAGAAAAACAATCACCCTTAACTCATTTAAAAATAAAACTAGATTATATTTAACAAAAAGTATAATATTTTCTATTCATAGTCACTTTGCTTGTTGTTATTTAACAACTCACTGCAGTTACACAATTGCTATTTGTTGTTGAATTTTGATAAATAAGAATAAGAAATGTATGTATGTTTTTTAAGCCATATGGAGTGTCCTCATAAACCATGTTCATGTTGTAACACCCATGTCATTATACACTTTGTATATAATGACATGTCCCCATAAACCATGAACCTGCACACACACACACACACACACACACACACACACAAAACTGTTAAGAGCGCATATTTATGTCTCTTAAACAAACTTGCTCTCTCAGAAATACACTACCACTTTGGGAACTCATGCTGCATCGGAAAACACTTTGGGAATGCCCCTGTGTGCCCACACTCTGAATCACATGTGAAATCAGTCTAACAGAATGGCGAAACGTCAGAGAGACCAGAGAGCTTAAAAGCGCATCCGAAACAAGCAAAGTAAGCTGTATTTTCAGCAAGCCCTCTGTGTGAAATGTGTTAGTCTTATTTACTTCTGTTTGTATTAACAGTGCACAATCACCTCTATACGGTGAGCAACAGACAGCACTTTCGACCATGTGTTCTTCTCTGCCCACGTTAAACTTTACAGGTGTGAATACAGAGGGTTGTTGTTTGTTGGGGAGCAGAGCACGCACAGTCAGCTCTGCAGGGAGCTGATTGTGTATCGTGCTCCTGTCGCGAATGCTCCGCTCCCGCTGGGCACACTTCGAGGAGTGTGTCCGTGTTTGCTGTCTTTGCGGTTCCTGTCCCGCTGTTGCTGAGGCACGGTGGCAACTGAAATCGCGGGGATCGCAATTGAAACTAGCACTCTTTTGAGGTTCAGAAGCCCGCACTGCGGACTCTTCCCCCTTTGAGTGAGTCTATGCTGCAGCTGTCTTCCTCTGAGAAGGTTGATGTTGTTAGCATTATTGTGATGAGATTGAGCAATTGCCATCTCAATCTTTTGCATATGAAAAACATACTGCATTTTAGATTGCTCGTTTCTCCCTGCCCTCAATATAATAAGGGGTGAGGATGCACGTGATTTATGTGTGGTTTGTTTTGGAGCGGAGCACGCACAGTCAGCTCTCAAGGGACAAGCTGTGTTCCTTCATAAACTAACCCTAAGTGTACAAGTGAAAATGCATTACCTTAGATGTTTAGCTCTGCTCCCGCTGGCGTTTCTTCTCCAGGGAAGAAAGTTTTATGCAATGTAGAATCGAGTGGCTTGCACTTTATGGGTCTGCAGCAAAATAATAAATAAAGACTGGAGGTTCCTTTTTCTCTCTCTTTCCCCCAAACGCATGCAAATGTATAAATGCATTGCAGGCTGTTATTCACGATTATTTTATATTGTATCTTATATTATAATTAGACCGTGTTGACTTGTCATGACTTGTATATTCTTCTGGCTTTGAGAAGGTATATATATATATATATATATATATATATATATATATATATATATATACACACACACACACATACATCTTATTCAGCACAGGGATCAGAGACGGGCTCCCCTTTCTCTTCCCTCACTCTCTAATACAGCGCTCTCTTGGGATTTAAAATTCTGGATTGAGAGCACGGTGTTTACCTCTCTTCCTCCAAGGAGGTTGATATGGTCAGGATGTCATTACTAGACTTTTGAGGAGTTGGTGGAGATTTTAACTAAAAGTGTGCCATAGCATTCTATCACAACCTCCTTGTTGGGACCTACCGGTTTCCCCTGTCTTCACCGAGGTGTTGAGAGCATAGGTTTAACCATTTTTCATTCCAGCTCTTGTGCCCTTATTTGTTAATTTTTCTAATTAGGGGGCTGAATGAATAGGTTTTTGGGTGATGTCTAAAGTGGGACAGACACTTGCGGGCTATCTTTTCCCAGCGCAGCATCACCCCTAAGGCCCTGACATTTTCCAATGCTGGACACAGGTCTCAGGGGCTGTTGGGCGGGAGCAGCACCAGCCTTGTTCCAGCTCCTCATTCTGGGATTGTCGCTTCTCGTACTTCCCCAGAAAATATCTAGAGTCAGAGTGGTGCTCCCAGCTGAAGGCTTCTAAGCAGAAGGCGGATCTGCGGACCATCATTCTCGCTAGAAAGTCTTAGATTAAAAGGTCCTGATGCCTATAGGCCAGGACTTCTGAGGGTGGGCCCCTCTGGGGAAGAGTGGTGTACACCTCATCATACGGTGCCCATCTTTCCTCAATGCCCTCAGGAAATCAGTCTGTCAACCCTGCCACCCTTGTTGTTTCACGGCACAGCGGTCTTCAGCGAGCACATCTCTCAGCAACTGCCCGGAAATGTAGCGGTCTTGACAAGCTCACTACCTCCATGAAGGTCTTTAGAGGAGCTAGATTGGCTGTCTCCTGCCGGTCCTCCACTTCAGGGCACCAAGTTAGCCGCTCAAAATACACCAGAGGCAAGTCGTAAGAGACTGGTTCCCTAAGTAGATCATCTGGCAGGGTGGAAGCTTCTGCCAAATGTGTCTCATTGGGTCCTGCACACTGTAGAAAGAGGCTACAAGATTCAGTTCGGGTCTCGTTCGCCTCTATTTAACGGATGTTTCCCACTGGTGGGCCCTGAGTAGGCTCTGGTCATGGAAAAAGAAGTAGACACTTTCTCGAGGAAGGAGGCCATCAACAGAGAGTCCAGGCTCTACAGCCAGTACATCATCGTTCCGAAGAAGGATGGAGGGTTACGCCCAATTCTAGATCTGTGTTTGTCGAACCACTGAGTCATGCGACTCAAGTTCAAAATGCTCACGTTCATACAGGTTGTGTCTCAAATCAGGTCCGAGGACTGGTTTGTGACAATAGATCTGAAAGACTCAAACTTCCACACATCCATCCTTCCTCAACACAGGAAGTTCCTGGGGTTTGCTTTCATGGGGCACAGTGTACCAATATCGTGTTCTTACGTTCTGTCTAGCACTCTCACCCCGCACTTTGTGTGTGGATGCTGCTCTGGCTCCCCTGCGACTCCAGGGCATCTGTAAACTGAATGACATCGACGATTGGTTGATACTAGCTCAATCAGAGCAGATGATGATTCGGCATCAAGATGTTGTTCTCGCTCAAATGAAAGAGTTGGATCAGATCAAGTCGATCCTCACAGTAGTCAAGAGACTGAAAGAAGGCCAGTCGCTCACTGTGAAGCAGTTCTAGAAACTGTTGGGTCTGATGGCTGTGTCCAACATGATACAATTTGGCCTGCTGTATATGAGACCCTTGCAGACCTCCACCCAAGGTCTTTGGGGAGGCCACCATCTCATGTGGCACATAATTTGCCTGGAGATCCTGGCCATGTTTCAGGCTCTGAAACACTTTCTCCCAGAACTAAAAAGTGTGCACTCTCACCCCGCACTTTCACCAAGTGTGTGGATGCTGCTCTGGCTCCTCTGTGATTCCAGGGCATCTGCTTAATCAACTACATCGACAATTGGTTAAGACTAGCTCTTCGAAGCATATGGCGGTTCGGCATTGTAATGTCGTCCTCGCCCATATGAAAGAGCTGGGGTTAAGGCAAAGCACCAGGGAAAGTGTGCTCTCTCCGCTACAGAGAACCACTTATCTGTGTGTTGTGGGATTTGACCACGATTCAGGCGTGTCTGTCTCCTGCTCGGATCGAGTCGATCCTCACAGCCGTGAAGAGAGTGAGAGAATGGTAGTCACTCACTGTCAGACAGTTTCAGAGACTGTTGGGTGTGATGGCAGCTGCGTCCAACATGATACCTTTCGGCCTGCTGTACTTGAGACTCTTGCAGTGGTGGCCCTGGACCAGAGGGTTCTTCCAGAGGGGCAACACATCTAAGCGATGCAGCGATGCTTAAATACCTTAGATATGTGGAAGAAACCTTGGTTCCTGTCACAAGGCCCAGTGCTGGGGGCTCCTTGTCGTTGCATACACTAATGACGGATGCCTCCCTCACAGGCTGGGGAGCGGTCATGAGTGGCTGCTCATGGGTGGTACCCCATAGACCCTCTCTCAGGCAGTGGTACCAGTTTTTTACCCCATCTGGAGTTGTGGACACTGTGGGTGTGGCCCCTGAGGGGACACAACTCGTAGCTTCCGGTCTCTCAACTGAGGTTGTTGAGACCATACTCCAGTCCAGAGCTCCCTGGATTGTGTTCACTTCATGGTGGGGAAATCATTAAATGGTCCCAGTTAACTGCACAGTTGGTTCAGTTCTGGAGTTCCTGCGGGAATGATTCTACGCACGTTTGACCCCCTTCACCTTTAGAGAGTTTATGGCGGCCATAGCTGCTTACCATGTCCCTTTGAGTGGTCAGTTTTTGGGGCAAAACCCGTTGGTACATGTTTCTTTCATTCTGTGAGGCCAGGATAAGTATGGTACTGAATCTCAGGTGCATCTCTCTTAGCTGTGCTCTATCTCTATGAGCGACTTGCTTCCGTTTATCAGAAGCTAACATTGCTTGTTTCAGATGTGCTTTTAAGCCCTCTGATCTCTGCATCACCCCGCCCGTGACGTCTTGCCATTCTGTTGGACTGATTTCACATGTGATTCAGAGTGTGGGCACACAGGGGCATTCCCAAAGCATTTTCCAACACAGCGTCTCATTACGTCAGGGAACCGTGGTTACATAAGTAACCTGGGACGTTCCTCTTGATAACAGTAGCTTGTTTCTGGAAAAGTGCCTGTCATGCTCCTAAAACAGGCAATTAATTTAGTTACTTCTTTTAGCTGGTTACTCTCCAACACTGGGTTAGACCACTACTGAGGAGCAGGAACACTACAGGTTCTGTGCATGAGAGAGTGTATGAGCGAGCACTGCAGTGAGTATGTGTGAAAAACACTCGCTGACAAGGTTTCCAAATAAGAGTCTGCTGACATGGGTCCCAGCAGCATGACGCGAAAACACTATCTCATTAAAGCCACAAAAATAGACCTGCGTGAACACAATTACACATTCAGCAGAGAGTGATGCTCACCAAATATCTCAATAAGCTTTTTTCTCTCTCGCTCTCTCAGAGCTGTTTATCCAACACTTCTTCTTCACTATGGAAAAATAAATAAATAAATAAATAAATATTTCCAGGGGAACGATTAAGAAGTTTGGATTTGTAAATCGTGCTGAAGAGACTGTTGACTCCTAACTCTCACAAAGAGTCTGTATCAGCCTGTTGACGATATAATACTACTATATATATAAAAAAATAAAAACCTTTACTATAAAATACAGCGAGTTTGTTTAATTTCAACAATTTATGTACTGTATGTATCATTTGTTGTAATTAAATTACATTACATGCCAGCAATTTGTTGGCCATTTGCCACCCTGCTCTCAATAGACATATCAGACTTCTGATCTGTCTCACTCTTAAACCTGTATGTGTTTCTTTCTTTTGCTGAACATAACAGAATACATTTCGAAGAATGTGGGTAACCAAACAGTTGATGGATATGGATAAATCTAACAGCTTATCACGAAGCAGAAATACTAGAGCTAATGGTGAATAAAGATTTGGAATCGAGATTAACCTAAGTGGCACCAGGGACAAAAAGTAATATGAAACCAACCTTGTGCTATTGTTAAATTGTTAACAAGTGTTTCTTCTTTTAAAGGGATATCATAAAACATTTTTTTAATCCTGTTTTAATTTTATACAGTATACATGTTCTGTTGTGAAGGACCTCATTTGACAATTAAAAAAAATGCTTTATATTTTCCAATTATATTTCTATAATCTTCATTATAGAAGATTTATTAAATTGTTAACGTTTTAGAAACTATTTTCATTAGACAGTATTTTTGATGATGAATTTATATCAAAACAAAATAAAATAGAAAAAATGCTGAAAAAAGAGAGAAAAAAATACTTTTCCAAGGGATTTCATGGGGCTATAAATTAAGGTAAAAGGTAAGCTTTTTTCTGTAGGGTTTACTTTTAAACAAAACATGTTTACATTTATTCTCAAGTTCTAACATGTGGAAGTCATTTTCTTCCCCAATAATAGTATAAAATAAATAACGTTATAAATATTAATGTCAAATGATATGGAAACAAAATATTGTAATAATATTTTTGGCCATATTGCGCTGTCTTAATGTAGAACCACCATTCATATTGTAGATTGAGAGGTCCGCTATCCTGTTTGACATAAAAAATATATATATATAAGAATAAAAAAAACACTTCTTACATCCCAGTTATGTGTATTTTGTATCTCATTAAATAGAGGCAAAATTTAGGTAGGAGTATTTAAGTAGATGAAGGCCTAAATCTAAAAGAGCATTTTAATATCGCTGAGATTAGATTGGCTATTGGATCCATTTGAGTGCTCAGTGTGCAGCTGCTGCTACACTAATAATGTGAGCCACTGAGGCGAAACCTTCCAAACTGGACAGAAATGCTTTTCGCACCATGTCTTCCCTCAAAAAAGATGACTTCTTCCTTTAATTTGTATGAGTAATTCACATTAAACTGAGAGCGGAGGCTGAGAATGAATGCTACATTGCCATCCAATTTAATGTCTGGCGGCACATCAATCAAAAATTCTGATTTCACAGAGGCAATATCTGCCCGAGGCAATCGTCTGCTTTATACAAGAGGGATGTGTCGTCGAAGAACATTAGGCAGAGGTACGATGGTGATATTTAGACAGTGTACTATACGTCGCTATTAGAGAAAGGGCACAAAATAGCAAGAAATTACTTTGGATATTGAATCCTCATCTAGTGCCCCTCGTATCTCCTATCTGACCGTCTGCCTGTCAGCATCTGTGGGGATGACAGCCACACAGGCAGTAGTAATGTGATTTTCCCCTCGCTTGCGGTTAATTTTACATTGATTAATGTCTTTTGAGAAGGCAGTAATAGTATTTGGTGGAGTTACACAGCTTGGGTGCCTTACAAGCGAGATTACATCAGCAGATAACATTTCAGCTATGTAGTGCGAACACACTGCGAAGTAACTATGTTATGGTGTGGCTCCGGAGTTCCAGCAGATGTGCGGCGCTGCCATGCTGAGAACAGTTGGCCGAGCACTTTCAGATTCATTACCTGAAAGGCTGTCAGAAGTCTCTTAGCGTAGTTCACTTCCTCTCTCCCTGACTCTAAAGCGGCTGTATGCTGAAGCTGATTGGGTTATAGCAAGCGGCCAGATGAATATTGGATTAAGGTCCTCTTCAAACTCTCTCTCACACAACTCTGCTGACCCCACTTCCTCAATGACGGTGCAGAGGGATAAAAGCAAAGGGCCATGGGTGGATCAGGGAAATGTTACAATGACACATTATTTTCACAGGCTGTTCCTCTGCAGTTTTGCTACATGTTTGTTGCTTTTATTTTTAAAAGTGTGGACATGTTGACTCTTGCATTATTATCTTCAAACAGCAACATAGGGCAAGAGACCCTGTGAAATTTGAAGATTTTTATTTATTTATTTATTTTTATTTATTTTTAAGGTTTTACACTCTGCTTATAAAGGTTCTGGACAAAAGTGTTCAGATTGCCCCCTGAATGTATTTCATCATTTTACAATAATGTGACCTGCGGTGTTTCACTAAATATAAGAGAGAATCCTCACACTCATTGGTTAACGTGTCTATAGATATGCTAGGAGTTTAGTGTTGTTTGGTGGTGTAAAGAGATCCCCTCCGAAGACCTCGTTGCCTAGACAGCCATCAGGACAAGACCATGGGAACCAGATGAGTCCTCTGCACAATCTGACTAGATTTAAACTACTGGTTTTGTCTGGCCAGAGGAGAATGACACACTATTTCGACACACTATTTTCCCATTTAATACTGACAAGTTGCTTTGACACAATTTGCATTGTAAAAAAGCACTATATAAATAATGGTAACTTGACTTGACTTGACTAAAGATTGAAAATTAGACAATGGAACACTTATTATTGTGCTTTACCAGCTGAGACAAAGAGAAAAGCAGTACATGTATGGATGAAGAACCAGAAAAGGTCTGAAGACAGAAGAGAGAAAGATGGCCAAACTCAAAAATGCAAAGCATTGGTATGACATTGAGAAGGTAGAATTGATGACAGAGAAAATTGTGAGTAGCGATCCCCAAGATGCTTCTTTATTTTGAACAGGTAAGGGAATTAATTATTGTGTAAAGCATTCTAATATTAGTGTCATTTACATTTACATGAACACTTCAACATAATAACCCCATAAACCCTGCCTGTAATCCAGGCTTTAAGATATTAATCTAGGGTTAAGAAAAGTGTGAAAGGCCTTTAAGAGACATGTAAAAACAATTTAAAAAGCAACATCTAAATCTGAAATGCTTTTCCAGGCACTATAAAGAAACAGGTAATGGAGCAAACAGTCTGGGCCAAAGTCCCTTTACCCAGTCATTACTGCAAACGATGCACGCTTGCTTTTTAACCTTCGGGATTTATGCACTGCAAGATCAAAACTCCATCCGAGTGAATCCCGAGAGTAATAAAAGACTTGATGGAATGCTGTTTCATAAGCAGCTAGAGACTTCAACAAGCCAAAGCTTTACACAGCTCAGTGAAGCCATATGCCATATGCCGTCTCTCCGTAGAGGTGGTGAAAAAAGACAAATCCCCTTAAAAAAAGACTGTAATGCAGTCATCGATTTTACCAACTGCAGTGTCAACCACCTGCTCATTTATTATACTGTAATACTGAATTTGTACTGTATTGCATATTTTTGCCTGTCCAATGTAGGAAAGATTGTATCACTGTCTCTGACTATTTAAATTAAACATGCAACATCTGTATTTGAGACACCTGGGAAGAGACTAAACGGTGCGTTCTCAATATGTGGCCCAGCATCAACGTGTTAATGCAATGTGACTAGTTGCAATTTTATAAAACTTTTAGGAAATCACTGCTGTCATGGCTATGGCAAACTTGATCTAGTGGAACAAGTGGATTAGACCTTGCAGATGCCTTGAGGACTTGTCCACATACAAGTGTATTGCACAGCATTACAATGGGTGTCATTCATTAACAGCTGGTGCTTTTTGTGCAGTTCACAAATGGCACTTTCTGGTACAAGTGTAAATTACTAGCAATCACCAATGACTGGGGCTCAGCATGTTTCACCTTCTGAGACGACGCAAGGCAGCACTTATCCCAATGACTCACAGAGCAGCCAAAGGCATGAGACCTGGCTACAATGCGTGAAGGATGGGAAATGCAAGCAAGAGTGCAAGTAAAGAAGAAAGGAATAATTTGACGTGTTGTTCATGAGATGGGCATAATCTCTCCTCCTGGCACATTATGACTTCAGCTCTGCCACAGAAACTTTAACACCCACCTAAGGGCTGGCTTATTTGATCTAAACAACAAGCACAAAAATCGATCCAGCACCAAGTATAATCCTTGCCACGACCATAAAGTCAGACACTCTCCCTCCTTTATAAGCAACATGCTCGATTTCCAATCGCTGAACAATGGGTCGTCTTTGGGATGGTGGCTATCGATGCAGCAGTGCACTGGAGAACAGAGAGTCATTTATTCATTTTTAATGATCCCTAAGTAAGCAATCTCTCATTAAAAATACACAGAGGGAACAAGGAGTGTCTCCAAATCCGATCTTCTAATGCAACCTTGATCATTTACTGCCAAATATAGGGCCAGCCATCTAATTCCCCTGCCTGGTTATGTAGTCATAATTGGGGGTTTATTGATTTCCAGCCTGTCGTCATGGCTGAGGTGACCTTTTGTCTGAAAATAATTGCTCTATTAGAGTCTTTATAGAGGCTGCTGTTGGGGGCCTCACACTATTATCTGACATAAGAATAACAGGCAGATATGAGCTGACCCTCTTTAGATCTGACAGAGCTGCTATATTCTTCCCAGCATTGAATCAGTTTGTGCAAAGAGAGAGAGAAAGATGGAAAATGAAAGGAAGGGCGGCAGAGTGAAAGAACTTCTTACTGATAGCTTGGATGTTAAGTCCCCACGTTAGCACAGGAAATGTGTGCTTTGCCATTTATGGGGTCATTGAAGTATTGCAAAGCTACAGTATGTTAGTGGATTACGGATAAATGGGGGGGGGGGGGTCACCTGAGTGCATGTGTGTGTATGTAATCAAATGGCCATTTAGACTAAGCCGTTTAGAATTGAAACCGGGCAGAATGAGAGGGCTTTAGGGGCTTCTGTCCCAGCCGCAGTGTTCCTTAAATAATCTTCAGCTTTGGCTTCCTCTACTGTGGTGGCTCTTTTTTATCTCACTGCACAGGTTGGCACACATTAACCACACCTTTTGGAGGAAAAAACAAGGCATATTATAGAGATTTCCATTTGTCAGATTCTAATCCTTAGAATTGACAGATGTTATTAATAGATGTTGTAACATTTTAAATTGTTATTTTGTACATAACCAATATCATTTGCATAAGAAGTTGTCACATGAAGAATCTGCATTTTGACTGACAATAGCCTACTGGTATACTTCTTGCCTGTTGTGTGGCACAAATTGATATTCAGCATTTTTACCACATGTACCAACTGCAGATACAATTACTCCAAACCCAGACAATCACATAAAGGTGATCCAGAGTGTGCACCCATTGTAGTTCTACATTTATTTCAGAAGGAAAAATAGCTTCATTCCAATTTTATTTAATTTGCATAGAGCAAAACCTAAACAGATTTTTTTTTTTAATATAAATTGCCTATTCATCTATTTTCAGTCAAATTTACTAAATATAAAGTCTTTGTGTGCCTGCCACTGAGCATTTAACTTAAATCATGCCCAACAGATGTCTGTTTTGAAGCAGTGGGTGAGTAATTCACTCTTTGATTTGCTTAGCCTGCTTTCAGATTGTGTTGACAGACATGTTTCTAGTGCATTATTTTCACCATGTTTATTGCTAAGTGTAGAACACCAAAAAAAGATGTAGTGCAGCCCTTACGAGTAATTTGCATACAATGTATCCGGTTGCCATGACTACTAAACACACTTGCTGCTTATGTATACAATCGATAGTAAAATTAGTAACAATAGAAAAATTACTTGAATGGTACAGAAGGTGTGAATTTGTAGGTTTACAAATTCACCCTCCCTCCCCCTCAAGCTAAAATGTGAAGCTACACCTATGCTTACAGTGTACTTGAGACAAAAAAAAGTTAAAAGAAAGTACTGAGTAATTTTAGGTAACTACATAAACTTAATATGGGTTAAGATTAGTAAGTACACAATCTACACTACCCTTTAAGAGGTGTATTATGCTCCGCATGGTTGCATTTGTTTGAAATAAATAAATTAATAAAAACATAATTAAACTGTATTTGAATACATTTTAAAATGCAGTTTATCACTGTGATGGCAAAGCTGAATTTTCAGCAGCCTTTAGTGTCAGAAGACTCTTTAGAAATCATTCTAATATGCTGATTTGGTGCTTAAGAGATTCTCAGAGATTCAAAGATTCTCTGATAATTAAAAAGCATTTTTTAAATAGATTTGTTTTATCTGAATTATATAAATGTCTTTACTGTCACCTGTAACAGTGTATCCTTACACTGTGTCCTAACTACACGTGTCGCAATGAATAAAAGGTATATTTTCCATGTTAATCAGAGTTTTTACCTAACTAGCCGTGATGGCGACATGCAAAATTTCTATTTTAGAAACAGTTTCTATTTCCGCGATGTCTAGGCTGGAACAACATACAAACTATATGACAGTAGATAATCTCAGATGATTATATGCTTTATTTAAAATTAAGCATGTCTAATCTGAGTTTGAATATCATTTTGTATATAGCCATACTGAAAGCAACAATAGATATTTTACCTCAGATCTTAAAAATAAATGTAAGCATATATGTACGTTAAAACAGAACTCAATGCGAACCAACAAGCGTATTCCATAACAAAGATGGTATCAATCACTCAGTATGTACATTTAATAATGTTAAAAAGGTTTAATATTTATGAATTACATTATAAACTTTTTTTTTTTGTTTGTTTTGTTTTTTTTTTTGCGAGTGCAGTTCGCTTTCAGACAGTGCCCACACACGCTTCTGATTGGCTGTGACATTTGATTGATTCTGTCGCGCCATTGTTGTGGCGTGGACACCCAAATTGCTTGTTGCTGGAATCTTATCGCGTGTAGATAGGACATGGTGTTATACTAAATAAATTTTTCATAAAAAAAATAAATAAATAAATAAAAAACTCACTGACCCCAAACTTTCGAACGTTATTGTGCATGTCAAACAGAATTGTAAAATAACGTGTTACCAATACTGTACATACAATCCATTCAAAATTATTTTCACTATAAACAATCTGTAAAAAAGATTTAAACAAAATAAATGATCTATCTTGTCTATCTATCTATAAATTGCCTGTCTATCATGCCCCTTTCTTTTTCACACTCACAATAGACCTGGGTGGAACTGAGAGGCTTTTAGCACACAGTCAACCTCCATGCAAGACTCCCAAAACCATGTACAAAGATCTATGGTTGAATAATTAAACACAAAGATAAAACATACTTTCGTCCACTATCACCTCAATTCATCCTTTATTCTGGTCTAAAAGCATTTCAAAACAAAGGCACAACCAGTTGGAAAATATGGAAAAATATGTGTTCACTAGTAGCAATTCAGGACAGCACAAGGTACATTTTTAATCAGTATAACAACTTCCATGTCATTCAAAAGGCCACAAACAAAAAAAAAATTCACAGTGACTGTGATAACACCAATCACAGCTCTGTAGTCTGAACCTCATTTGAACCTTGGTGTCCTCAAGGGAGGAGATCCTGTTATCGATGACATTACAACCTGCACTGGATATAAAAATCGTAATGTAACATATCTAATTCAAGAACTACCAAAAGAGCTTTATAAATTGACGTGTGACTGTGACCCCCAGCTCCACTCTCTTCCTCATAGATAGCGGTGTGGTGTTTGAAGTCTGTCACCGAATATGCATTTCTGGGCCTTTAAAATTCTGCTTCTTCAAGACTCAGATGTGGCATGCTAGTCAAAGCCGAGAGCAAACTGCCACTCACTAGCCATGATATTTTTTCACTCTTAATGCTGTCTGGGGAGAGGTGTGACAGTGAGATCTCCTATTAGTCTGCCGAATGAGCTCAATATTCTGTGAAAGAAGAAGAGAGAGAAAGAGAAAAAAAAACTTCAGCTCACATCTGAGATGCAAGGCTAAAGACTCAGAGCTCCAGAGACAGGCAGTGGCTTCAAAAAAGCATTTACTGTATTGTTTTATCATTTCAAACCTATCAAAGGCCTTCTGTGAAATATTTTACATGCAAAGTTTGCCCCTGCTATCTTTCTTTAAAAATAACACGTACAGTACTTTAAAACTTTCTCATCTTTCAAAGAAAAAAAGGGTTATGATTATAGTTTTTTTTTTCTGTTACAACATACCAACTGACAAATATTAATAATAATATGCATTATTATTATTATTATTATTATTATTATTATTATTATTGTCGGGGTGCACATACGTTTTTCAGCTTGGTTCTCATAAGCGCACCTGGAAATTTGGTTTGGTCCTCACACTGCAAATATGCAAGTGTAAACGATTAAATATAACAATAAAAGAATAAATTAATATTGATAATAATAGCAAGGCACTTTATTTATTTTGTTTTTTTAATAAATAATCAAAATAATACAAGTGTGATATTATTATATTTTCAAATAAAAAGTGAGTATTAAATAAAAATACAGTGATATTATAGAAACTTTCAAATAAAATTTAGTATAATTTTAAAAATGTAATATGAGTTTTCATTATTATCAGACTTAAAATCAGCAAGCTTTTATTTTGGTGGGTCGCTGGCAGGTAAGTATATGTGCTGCTGGGTTTAGCGTTTCCGATTGAAGAGCGTCAGTTAATGAAATGTCATTAAATGTTTTGCGTTGTGCTTTGAAAACAGTGTTGATAACATAGTTAGTTTTAATAGAAATATTTACAGTTTGTTGATCTAAAATGGTAATGTACATTAACAGCTGTCAACCGGTACACAAATGCCAGTAAAGCAATCTTACAATGACAGAATATTAGCCTTTTCAGGACATTCTAGGAGAAAAGTGTATTCATATTTTTTTTTTCCACATGAACATGAACTTTTACCATACTATATTATATATTTTCA
Source organism: allo-octoploid hybrid of Carassius auratus x Cyprinus carpio (assembly GCA_024542945.1). Classification (NCBI taxonomy): domain Eukaryota; kingdom Metazoa; phylum Chordata; class Actinopteri; order Cypriniformes; species allo-octoploid hybrid of Carassius auratus x Cyprinus carpio. The sequence continues at coordinate 17,192,074 of CM045082.1, read as the reverse complement.
GTCCATGTTTTTATGCCATGTACAGAATAAATATTGCCAGAACATTGTTTAACAGCGAGCCAGCTGTCTTCTATCCAAAAACACCACTACTGTTCTCCCGTAATTCCAAGTCCTTTGTTTCACACCTCGAAGAACCTATTTAGTTGAGAAATAAAACATAAGTAGGGAATTTTCACCCACACCCCTCCAACTTTCAGGAAACACTGCTTTAAATACTTGCATTGTTCGTGTGTATATAAAGAGTGAAATAATTGGGAAATATTCCATGTTTCTTTTAGAAAAACTGAATTTATTTTTTGACAAAGCTGTGTTTCTAAGCCTCTCTGAGCAAAAATAAATACTGGCTCTTCATTGGTGTGTAAGTCCTCCATAGGCACGTACTGGCTTTGAAGAAAGATTTCTGTCTTGGACTACAACCAATCTATAGCTACAAGCTCAATCATAATTCTGGAGTTTCTAAACAGTGCCATTATGAAAATTTTACAAAACCATAACGATTCTTCTTTACATACTGTCACAGAATATGAAATACAATGCAGTATGATTATAAATATGACTGCCTACAGTATAAAAAAGAGGTCGACCGATTCATCGGTTTTGCAGATTAATCGGCACCGATAGTTGATTGCCGGAACTATCGGTTATTGGCAAAAATCCATGCCGATAGTTTTCCGGTTTGCGTCAGTTGCTGAAATGGCTGAGAAGGGTTCGCTGGCATTATACAGTACAAGAGCGGCCCCTAGAGACGGAAATCACTGACTGCACGTGTTGTTTATTTTGACACGCACAGAGCAGAAACCCCAGATGTGCATTTAAATGCAGCCGACAGAAAATCCTGCCGCAAGACAGGGCGCCATTCACATAGTTTTCTATTAAATTGCATTATATTTGTCCCAAATCGTTGTGAATCTACATAATGACTTCACCCTAGGCTATAAATTATGTATTGTGCATTTTTCAGCAAAATGTTTGTCTTTCTCTGGCTCTAATAAAGTCTGTATGCTGTAATAGATTGCGCTTTCTCTTTCCGCTTACCCTTTTTTAAACAACGAACTTTAAACTCATTTATGCAACATTGTTCATTATTGAAGCAAACTTATGTCCATTTGTTGATTAAATAAACTGTTTTAGACCGCCACTTGAACTGAACGTGATGTGTCTGGTGTGTGTGTGCGAGTGATACCTCTGCGTCTGCGGTTTGTGACTAATATTATTTTTATTTTTATTTTTTTTTTATTTTTGTGTGTGACTAATATTATTTTTATTTTTTTTATTAGATAGTCACCAAGTGTTCTAAAATAGAATCAAATAAAGTGTGTGAGTACACATACAATATCCATATGTATGTAATTTTAAAGCTATGGCCTTGTGTAGATATTTAAAGATGGTCATCTTTAAGCATGACTGTTGAAATGAAATGGCAATACTTAACAATAAAAGTTCATTTGTAGCATTAATGAAAACTGTAGAAGTATTGTTCTTTGTTAGAGTGTGTTCATTTCAACATTCACATTCACAACATTACTAATAGGCTACATTTTAAAATTAAAATAAAAGTTTATTTTTAACATTAGCAAACTATGAAATAACTTTAAAGATCAATATAATAAATACTATTAATAGTTTTATTCATTTACAAAGTATGGTTCAGTACTGTTACTGCTTTTTTTTTTAATAGTAAAGCACTATTTTAGTTTTCTTTCATTATCAATTTTAAAAAATATCGGTTGATTAATTGGTATCGGCCAGTGTGGTCCAACCTAGCTATCGTTATCGGTAGACTCCACTAATGGTCGACCTCTAATTTTCAGTCTACATTCCGTAATGCACGTGCATCTGACATCATGCATTCTGGATCTCGCAAACCCAATTACAAACTCAAGAGTTCATTACTGTGCAGCCGGGGAAATTATAGGAAAGAGAAAGACATAGACGACCCCTCCGGCCAAGACAGACCAAGCTCAATTAGAGTCATTATTAGTCATAATGATGCAGCCAAATGCACACTGGAGACAACCGTCTGGATCAAACAGCTTCACACCAATGATTGCTGGATCATGATCCACGATAAGCATGGCATTTCAAATGACATTTGTTTGCATTTACACTGTTTGATTGCTGGGCTATGGCTCATATGCATTTCATATGCTTTTCCTTTCTAACTGTAACCAGTGTCAAGTCATTGGTATGTGCTCAAAGAAAGAGACATCTGAATGACAGAACACAATCACAGGACTCAAACCACATTTGATGTTTAAAGTTAACATGAAACACTTTTAGCATCCTATTTTGTATTCACCCCCAAAAATTGGATGAGTATTAAAAGATGAAAAAAAAATATATATATAGTGTTTACAAATACACAAATTTTGTAGGAGGCATTTAAGAGGCAGACCATGATATTACATTTTGATGAAAGGTTATGAAAACATTCATTTTGTATGTGCACATGATTCTGGCCAAATAGGACAAAGGGCCTGTAAGTAAATAAATGCATTCCATTTTGATTTTAATATAAAATTAAGTGGAGCAAGAATCAATGAGATTAAAGGCTTCAACCCTTTTACATCTACATGTACCGTCTTTTTCATAACTTGTCAAATTTCTAATCATTTTTATGCAATCATTTCAAACTATTTTATTTGACAAATTCTCAGATTAACAACAAAAACCTAAATGCCTTGTAGCAAGACCATTATTATGCCTGAAATCCAAATGGTTTATGAACTTTGGTATGCCAGCTTAACAGGTTAAAAAAGAGTCTGAACCAGGGTTCCTCAATTAGTTTTCACCAAGGGCTGAATTCTGCCAACAATATTTGCTGTGTGTGTGCACTTATATGGGTTAAATGCAGAGCACCAATTCCGAGTATGGGTTACCATACTTGGCAAATGTCAGGACTTTCACTTTCATTCCAAGCCAAGGGCCACTGACATATACAGTAATAATAATAATAATAATAATAATAATAATAATAATAATAATAATAATTATATATATATATATATATATATATATATATATTATTATTATACTATTATATTATTGTTGCTTTTGTTAAAATAATCACAAGATGGTCACAAGATAAATATTCAGACTTTTTTCCACAGTAGTCTGTTTTATTCAAACAATTCTGAAAATTTTTGCATTTAGATACAGTAGGAATTTGCCTGTTGAATATTAAAGGGGTCATATGATGCTGCTAAAAAGAACATTATTTTGTGTATTTTATGTAATGTGTTTATGCGGTTTAAGGTTAAAAACCACATTATTTTCCACATACTGTACATTATTGTTTCTCCTCTACACCCCGCCTTCTGAAACCCGTCAATTTTCACAAGGCTCATCTCTCTGAAAAGTGAGGTGTGCTGTGATTGGCCAGCTATCCAGCATGTTGTGATTGGCCGAATGCCTCAAGAGTGTGACGGAAATGTTACGCCTCTTAACATATTGTGATGCCTTGTCCAGCCGGAGCGATGAGACATAAACATAAAACCCATTATAAACATGAAATAAACATGATTTTGGAAGGCAAACACAAAGTAGTTTTGCTTTCTCAATGAAACAGCATCACACACTGAGGCCTTATGTGAACGGAGACCGGAGGCCTGGAGTGGGCCGTGGTCTGGAGTGAGCCACGGCCGGCTTGAATGAGCAGAGGCGGGCGGCTTGAGAACAGTGTGGCAGGCGGATTCTATGAAGGAGCGTACCTTGGTCTTGCAGCAACCACATGTGATGACCCCGGGCTAGACACCGCTTCATCCATGGTGAAAGCCGATTCGGTGATCCACAGTGCAAAGTTTATGTATTTCCTCAGCGACCAGCAGGGATCAGCTCCAGGCATGATGAAGCGGATATCGTCCTCTTTTGGAAGGCCAAACAATGTAGTTTCGCTTTCAAAGTAAAACACACAGCGTCTACACGACATGGTGGCGGCAGCAACAACAATACAACAATGTGAATAAATGGTACACCTTCTTTCTTTGCGTAAACATCTAGGCGGCATTATGCAAATCTTCCCACATACTGACTTATATATGTGGGGGCGTGTTAGAACGAACCGGTTTGGCGGGGGGGGGGGGGGGGGTTGGATGGGTTAGTGGACAAGTATCAACTTTTATAAAGAATATCTCTTTGGATTTGAGACTTTAGTCTTTGCAACTTTACAGATCTTCTTTATTCACCTAGAGCTTGTAACACTCCAAATCGAAAGTAAAATTTGAAATCGCATCATATGACCCCTTTAAAAAATCAACTGTCAAATCAACTGTTCCTGCTCATCTCCAGACTGGATCTCTTCTCTCTTTTCCTAATTGCAGATTCGGATATTAGATCTGTCATTGTCAGCATTAATATTTTTATACATAGATTTTTTGGGGGGATAAAACTGTAACACTATGTGTCCCAACCAGATGCAACGCAATGTAATAAAAAAATATCTTTTACATGTAGTTTTTGTCCTAACCACCCACAACAGCGACATGTGACAATAAGTGACACAGATTCTATTTCAGAATTATTATTATTTTTTTTTTTTCTGCAATGTCGTGGCAGGAACAACATGACAGTGATAATCTCAGGTAATGATAATGTGCTTTATTCAATGTTAAAAATATCTAATGTGAGTTTGAATATTATTTTGCATGCTCATTATAGCCATAGTGAAAGCAACCATAGATATTTTACCCCAGATCTTGAAAATAAATTAAAGCAAACTTGTACATTAAAACCGTGAACTCACTGCGAACCAACACGTGTATTCCATAACAAAGATGGTATCAGTCACTCACTCACTCAAAACTGTCCAGTCCATTCACATTTGAAGCATATATTTTCCGTGTCCACTTTTCTTTTCTTCACACTTGCCATGTTTTTGCTGTCACATCGTATCTACACTGAACATGACAAAGCATTGCAAATCATTTGAACTTTGTGTCAGAACGTAAATAGAACGAGTCAGCAGTTTGCTGTCGGGGATTTGTAGAGTTGCCCTGAGCCACGACGTATCCAGTGTAGACAGCATCACTGATGATAATGGCATCTATTGTATTTTGTTGCATCGCGCCATGCTGCTCGCGTCCGGTGTAGACAAGATAAGTTAAAGGGATAGTTCACCCAAAAATAAAAATTCTGTCATTAATTACTCACCCTCATGTCGTTCTAAACCCGTAAGACCTCTATTCATCTTCGAAACACAAATTAAGGTATTTTTGATGGAATCTGACAGCTCACTGACCCTCCCATAGACAGCAAGGGTACTACCACGATCAATGTCCAGAAACGCAGCAAGGAGATCTCTAAAACAATCCATGTGACATCTCTCCAAAATGGCGCTAGGGTGACAGGGAGGAGACAAATTGTTGAATAAAGTCATTTTTTTTTTCTTCTTTTGCGCACAAAAAGTATTCTCGTAGCTTCATAATATTATGGTTGAACCCCTGATGTCACATGGATTGTTTTACCGATCTCCTTGCTACGTTTCTGGACGTTGATCGTGTCTATGGGAGGGTCAGAGAGCTGTCAGAATGCATCAAAAATATCTTAATTTGCGTTCCGAAGATTAACGAAGGTCTTACGGGTTTGCAACGACATGAGGATGCGTAATTAATGACAGAATTTTCTAACCCTTTAATCTCACTTTCTGATGCTGCATTTGAATTTTCATGCCACATTATTTGAAATTAGCGCGGGCCAAACATTTTTCTCTCATGGGCAAGATGTGGCCTGCGGGCTGCCTATTGAGGAACCCTGGTCTAAACACTTAGGTTACTGAATTTCTGAACTGAACTGAACTGAACTGAAAGAGTGATCAAACTCTGTTCATATACAGTACAGTACAGTACAGTACAGTTAGCCTTTTGATAATCGATATATATTTATATATTTACCCTGATAGGGTCTAATAGGGTTTTAAACACTTAAACACTAACTGTAAAAATCTAAAGATTATTTCTACACTATTTTACATTACCCTGTTTATCCTGCTTAATTTGGTATCTGTTGCAAAATCAGTACAAACACATATGGTTGAATGAAAATCTGCAGTGACCATAAATGTTATTCGACCAATAAATCCATGTTACAGCTGATGCTCCACTATGAGATAGGACTAAAAGAGATAGGACAGAGTTCTGCAGTGAAATAGGAGTGCAGGTCTATAATGCGTGAAAGGATGATGATGATGATCAGCGGACCCTCATTCTGTTCAACACAAAGCACTAGCAAGGGCATGACTCTTTAAACACAGCCCCAAGAGACAAGGCTGTCATTTATCCTGTATCATGAAATCTGCTACAAACAACCACTCTTAGAAAAATCTGATGGGAACACAACTTATTCAGGGCCAAAAGTGTGGGATTGCTACTTATATTTCCCCATTATAGAGAAAATCAGATCAATAGTTGCTAATTTCCTTCTAGTCTGCTGAGAAAAATATTACCGTAAAATTGCTCTTGTTTTATATATATGGTGGAGAAATCTTTTTAAATGCTTTCCAAAGCATCAACATCAACTACATATTTTAAAGACATGGATCCCAACTGTATTCCAGTTGTACAATTATATTGCTCACTGCAGAGTGAATATTAATGGTAGGGATGTAATGATTAACTGCGAGCCAGTATAAAAAAAATTCAATTATGGGTAGGAGTTTATATGAATGTATGTCTGAGGGAACATACTGTCTTTAGAAAAGTTTAGATGTTTTTTTTTTTTTTTTTTTTTTTCATCTTGCTGCTGTATGATCCATATTAAAGTTTATAAGTGCAGCACTGCTTTGTTTACAGCGGAAACCAAGGAAACGCTTTAAGTGCCACCTGCTGGAAGAGAGTGAATATGCGTCTTTTTCAGCTCATCTGCTGTTTCTGTTTCATGCAGATATTTTTTTTATGTATAGTTTCACAAAACTGAAGTCAAATCATTCTGTTTTTGCTTCAAATTTCAAAATTATACAATCTAATTAAGATTAAAAACTGCTCATGTTGCATGTATGCAGCATCTTTGTTTGGATAATGAATAAAATGCAGTGATTGCCTGACTCTAATTTTAAATGAACAAAGCCTTATTTTGTTTATATGAAGAGATTTCTATTATTTGTGTTACTTATTTATTTTATTTGGGCCTTGTTTTAAAATTTAAATTGAGTTTTGTTATTTACATTCACATTATATTTGAATTGTGTTATTTAGTACACGCTTTTATCCAAAGCAACTTACAAATGAGGACAACAGAAGCAATCAAAACCAACAAAAGAGCAATAATATGCAAGTGCTTCAATTTCGTTTAAAATTAGTTTCAATTTCAATTTCAATTTGACAAAGAAATGTGCAGCATTTTGTCCAAGCAATAATAAAAGGACACATTTAATTTATAATTTGTCTTAAATCTCATTTTGTAAAAAAAAAAAAAAAAAAAAAACATGAACTGAATCGAATCGTGAAATCAAAATTGTGAATCAAATCAAATCATGACTTGAGCGAATCATTACATTCCTATTAAATGGATAGTTCAAGGTGTAAAATTCGGTAGGATGAATCATGTTCAAACCCATTATGCACACCTGCATCCCCACACCTATCAAATTTCTAGAGTGTATTAATATATCAAGTTGCTTTGAGCAATCCATACCCCGATGATTGATACCCACAGACACAAACGTAATCAAAGAGGCATGTGTGAGCAAACAGATTTCATAAGGTGACAGAATCATGCATAAGAGGTTTTTCACTCTCCTCCCACCATTTATTCTGTCCCCAAAGGTCCACATTTAATAACACATTTTCTCTTTTCTACTCAAATTTCAATCTTTGTGTAATGGATTGGCAATTAGCATAAATGAATAGACAGACTGTTGAACACATCCCTCCAGCATCGCTCTTGATTGATGGCCCACATTTATTTACAGAGAAAAATAACACTTTTTCTATAATAATTTTCAAAGAGTGAAAAATACAGCTAAGGGACCATCAATATCTTTTTAAACTTCTGTATAGTTCAGAAAATTGTCTCAAACATTTCAGACAAATACTGTTAAATAATGATCACATCAACAGTGTCACTAGTTTGCCTGACTTGAATCTGAACTTTACAAACTGCTGGCTCATTTTAACATCTGAGAGAAAGCAAAATATATTCATTATTACTGGCCATTAATTACCATTTGTTGCACTTTTCAAAACACAAATTATGAACAAAAATGATGTCATTATTAACAGATTATCAATCCACGAACATTAAAAAAAATATGAAAATGTGGGGAAAAAGTTGTTTCTAGAGTTTGTAGAGGTTAGTGAGTTATTTTAAAATAGTGCAATAGACAGGAGTTTCATTCAATAGACAGGAGCTTACATTACTTTTAACATGGCACACTATCTTTAAAAGCAACACACTTGCCAGGACACGCAACAAACTGGACAAGAAAACAAGGATTACGAAACACTCTTTATATCCTCTGCCTCTTGAGTGCTCCTCTTTTTAAATATTCTGGCTAATTTAATAATGCATTCAGATAGTAATAAGAACGTAGCACTCTCAAATCCATTTAACAGTCTTTACTATGTTCAAACTCATTCCACAGATTTCCCCTAAGACCAGTGCAGAGAGTCTAACCATCCCTAATGAAAATATGAATCAGTTTCATTCAATTAGTAAATATTTAATGAGTATTAAATAGGGGTTGCATAGACTAGTGAGTAGTCGACTACTTCAACCACTAGTCGGCACCGTAAAAATTGAAAAAGCTATTGAGTAGGCCTACTCAAGTGTGTACAGTGGGCATGTAATGAACACCAATTACTTCCAGGCCCGGTTTTATGGGGGTGCTAGTGTAACCCCTCTACTCGACCTGCTCGGACTGGGACTCGATTAAGCGTTTTCAGCATGGGAGGCAGGCACACTAACAGGACACTAAAGACTGCAGCCTCTAGCGTCAGTCACTAGTTCGCCTCTTGAGATCAGGGGAGTGAGGTTTACCTGAACAGTTCTTACAAGCTGGCCTCTGTTACAGTCACGGGGTCATGGCACCAATACACTCGACCCACTCTAAGTGGGATTTAAACTGCCATTTCTGGCACGGGACATGCCACGACCAAGGACAGCATGTTTCAGGAGGACAATGGCGAATAGCAAATAAGACTATGTACATTTTGTGTTATTGTTGAGTGAAGCTGTGAATACAAATCTGTTATTGCATGCATAGATTCATTCAATCAATTCAATCAAAGATGTGGATGTTATGGTTACAATTTTGCAAACCAACACCTAAAAAAAAAAAAAAATTCCCAGCCACTGCCAGCATTATTGATCATTTTCACAAAACTTTCATATTTTGTTGTATGAATATCTGAGCATATTTGAAAAGAAATAACCAAGTTTCTGTTAAAATCAACAATCAATTAAAAAATAATAATAATAAATGTTTATATATATATATATATATATATATATATATATATATATATATATATATATATATATATATATATATTTATTTTTTTTTTTTTTTTTTTTTTTTCAAATCAACATTTGATTATGGCTATGTTTAACATACACTTGTTGACAAACAATTTTTTTTAATAGTAACATAAATCATTAGTATTCAAGTAATTCAAGTATTGTTTTGACAAGTAAAAGACTAGCAGAAATTAGCAGTCATGCAATCTTTAGTATGAACAAATACCTGTTAAGCACTACATCATGTATAATGCTATAATAAAACCATCATAACCCCACCCCCTCAAAAAAAAAGAAAAAAAAAAGAAGTTCTTTTAAGCTATTCTTCAAAAATTATTACTGTGATGAGTTGTGAGCAATACTCTCACCCTTCCAATAACACACTCTCTTCTGCCCACAAATCTGAGACTACACTCAACACATGCTGCTATTAGAAATGTAAGAACACTATACCATTTGATTTGGCAGCCAAAAAAAGACAATTTTTTTGTGTGTTTTTTTTTTTGTTTGTTTTGTTTGTTTTTTTTTTATCTCATCTAAGCTTTACCAGAATCTCTGCCTGTCTGGTAAAAAAGTAGCTGTTGTTGGGCAGAGGGCAATGCCCATGATGCATTGCACTGATGGCCAGATTCCAATCTATTGTCTAATCAAGGTGTAGAACCCAAAGGCTCTTTTGATCATAACTGCAGCATTCCCTCAAAACAGAGTGTGCTAAAGAAGCTTTACAATCCTCTCTTATCCTTGATCCGTGGACACTGCAAAGCTAAAAAAAAAAAAAAAAAAATCCTGATAATTTTCAACAAATGTCCCTCGAATGCTGTAATTATCTCCATCTGTACCATTTCAGAGCTGTTTCATTGAGGCCATGAACATACAGGAAAATGAATCTGAAGAAGCTTTGGGTTATGCATGCACAATTGAATAGTAAATCCAGTCATCTAAAAGTAAAAGTCCAGGTTAATAATCAATAAACAACATCTGTGGCTTTCTGCTGATTATCACAAAGAAGTTCATGAGGGTTTATACACAAGAATGTGCAGGTAGTATATTTGCTAAAGCACTTTTGGGTTGTTTGCAGTGACCTGCAATGTGAAAAGCCAGACTTCATCTAAAACTATATTCAACAACCTTTAAACCTCAAATTTTTGTGTAATTATTTTATGTGCAGTGACTTCATATTAACTGAGATTAAATAGTATGTGTACTTTAACAAGTCATTTGTATATCACAGGTCTGCCAGGTGAACTGCCAAAATGTTGAAAAAAAAAAAAAATAGGGCCAGATTTGTGCCAGAGCAAATCATCTTTTGGCATTAAAATAGCACTGAAAAGGCATGGACACAGTTATTTTTGCATCTGACCTTATTGAATATGCATTTGTAGGAGTTTCCCTTACAGACGTAAAATTTATGGGAGGAGAGTATTAAAATAAATCGCGCAACACGATTTACTTACATTTGGGTTGTCAGATTACTGGTATTATTTAACACCATTATTTAATGCCCAAAAAAGTATGTCTTAAAGCAGGCAGTAATTTGCCCTGCTCTTGGTAGATTGCACTGGTCATTATGAAAATGATCTGGCGGTGTCTTTTGCGCAACACATTTTCATGCACAATTTTTTCCCTCCCAATGGCGCTTTTATAGAATTGTGCTCTAAAGCTAATATTAATCTGGCCCTTAATGTTGAAAAAATGCACATAACGTGTCAACTATCTTTGCATGCAAATATTAAACTGAGTACATAAATTTGCTCAATATAAGTACTATATTAATAACATCAATATCAATAACACATTTTATCACAGTTGTTAACAGGTATATTGTTTAGGACTTGTAGTACTCTCAAAATAGTGTGTAATTTAAAGTCTATTCCAGTTCATTGTCTTGCCCCAAATGTCCAGTGTTGTTATTGTTAACTAAATAAAATTGTATATATATTTTATTATTAATTGCAATAAAGCTGAAAAAAATATTTGATGAGAAGCTTAGACCTAAAAAACTTAAAAAATAGAAATGTTTCCTTGGAAATGCTAACTAAAATAAAAGCTGTAATACTAAAATTACTGAAACAAACAAACATTAATTAAAATAGATACATAATCACAGTTCAACAGAGCTGAGCTTGAACTAAACACATGAAAAACACATATGAGATAATTTCTATACAAGCCTAAACAAATCTACAAGTGACAGATACAGAGGGTTTGTGTAAATAAATCAGGCTAGGCTCTCTGAAGATAGTGGATCAGTCTTGAGTCAACATATGGGCTCTAATACCAAGCCTCGCTCTAAAGGGTAGGAGCTGCCCCAGGAGAGAGGGCACACGCACCCCGCCAAACACACGTCCCACTGTCTGCTCCTTCTGTTCATTACAGAACAGCCAGACAGTAACAGAGCTTGCAAGAAACCCTGAGTCATGCATGCAAGTTCTTCTACACATCAACCCCAGTTTACACTGACAAAGGCAAAAGTAGTACAACAAAACAAGTATGAAGATATTCTGGCCTGACATCCACATCCCAAAAAGACCTTATTAAAATATAGAACTGGAAAATATCTGCAAACAAAAACAGAGGTCTGTCATGCAAAATTGCACTCTCTTGATTTTATGAAATCCAATTATCCAATTACGCCCTTGAGGGAAACTGGCATTTCGAAATAAATGCCATCTAAATGAATCCACAGCTCCTGGATAACTAAACAGCCTGTTGATTGTCATTATTTAAACACGCATTCAAAACATTCTGGTGACATTTTAGCAGCCAGTACAATTGAGACGACGTGCTACATTAATTGCTAGGGAGGCACCAATCAGGATTTTAAAGGGTCGTGAAACCCCAGACTACTTTTTCTGACATTTTATCAGAAGTGTTTGTGTTGCACATCATAGAAGACGAATAAGCCTTAAAAGTTATCAGAGGTGCCAACAGCACATTCATATATATGTTTTCGATGCACAGTTCAAATGGCTGTGCATTTATTTGTGTTTTAACTCGAATGGAGCGAAATGAAACTGTCTGAACCCGAAGTTGTCTATTATGTCTTCCTCCCATCTCCCCCCCTCCCCCAGTTACTCAGCACACCACCTTTTTAGAATTTTTTTAAACTGTGGTGAGAACTAACCAGTGCTAAAACAGGGGGTTTCATTACCCTTTAACAGCTAATAGAGATCATTTTATTTATTAATTTATTGTTTGTTTGTTTGCTTGCTTGCTTACGCTATCAACTTATATTTAAGCTCTCCGCTTATGGTCACTGTTAACTGCTAATACTGAAGCTGTCCTATTTTTGTTGATAAAAATACTTTAGGCTGGTTACATGATAATCATAATGAGCTAAATAAAATACAATAACAAAATAAATAATCTTATTAAAAAAGAAGAAAAAATCATCCATATGTGCTTCAGGACAATGAGAAAACAACATACAGGAGTTAATGTCAAAGTGATATTATATAATCAATACAGTAGGTGTAAATAAACTTCTGTTTTTTAATTGGTTCATTTTTATTTTATTATTATTTCTCATTCTATATATTTATTTCATTATTTGTTTTATTATACAGTAAATAATGTATATGCAATTATGTTATTAACAAATACACCCCCTGCCTTTTCATTTAGTTCCTCTTTTATGTGTTGTTCCATGATTAGAACACTCTGTGTGGGAGAGCATGTGTGAGACTGAACAGCTGCTGCAGTTAATGCCATTTGCTATAATAATCACATTGGTGATGACGTGAATGTAATATGGAAGTCTTAAAAGGCTTGTGTCTTCAAGATGTACTGTAATTGGTTTATGTGATTGGTCAAGGTTAGGCCACAGACTGAGTACATACTTTCAATCAGCAGCCAATCAATAAGAACATCCGTATTAATTACCTACTACCTATTCTTTTATGTTAAATGGATAGTTCACCCAAAAATGAAAAGTCTGTCATTAATTACTCACCAAATCTGAAAGACATTCATTCATCTCCAGAACACAAATTAAGATATTTTTTGATGAAATCCGCAGGCTTTTTGACCATACATTAGACAGCAACGCAACTACCAAGGCCCAGAAAGTTAAAAAAGTCCATGTGCCATCAGTGGTTCAACAAAAAAGTATTCTCGTAGTTTCATAAAATTAAGGATGAACCACTGATGTCACATAGTTTAACAATGTCCTTGCTACCTTTCTGGGCCTTGAACATTGCGATTTTAATTTATTCAAAATATCTTAATTTGTGTTCCGAAGATGAACCTTCTGGTCTTATGGGTTTGGAACAACATGAGGGTGAGCAATTAATGACAGCATTTTCATTTTTGGGCAAACAATGCCTTTAAGGTACGGTCACATTAAAAAAATGTTTTGGTCAAAAAAGTTCATTATAAACAGGGTAGTCATGTATGAAGAATAGCTCACATGAAAGTCACTTTCAAACCAAGCAGCTTTCTGTTGGACAATGCAGCAAATCCATTGTGAAATCTGTGTGAGGAAATCTTTCCCTCTCACACAAAATTCACAAATATATGGATTCTTGTTGAAATGACTGGATTTTGTAGACAAAAAAAGGAGGAAAAAAAAGCAGAACAGTAAATATGACCACACCTTTAGCTTTTTTAAAAATTTATATTTATACAATAATTAATAAATTATATGGAAACACATGATAACATCAGATTCTAAACATCAAATCCAAATTAAGATAAAACATATCCAGTGTGTATAAATATTGCTTAAAGGAACAGTACACCCAAAAATAAAAATTATGTCATTTACTCACACTCAAGTTGCTTCAAACCTGTATGAATTTCTTTCTTCTTCTGAACACAAAAGAAAATATTTTTAAGAATCTGGGCAACCAAACAGCACTTTCTGGTCCCCACTGAATTCCACAGATTATTACCTCATACTATGGAAGTCTTCAGGGACCAACAATAGGGCTGTCTCGATAACCCCAGTATCGCAATACCGCAGTATTGACAAACAAACATTTTAAAAAAAAAATAAATAAAAAATTATGCCCTTCTCGTTTAACACTTTGTGCATGTGTACTGAATATTAAATAAGTTAGTAATAATATCATAATGTGTACCATTCTGATTTGTACAGAGGCTCTATAGATTTGCACTTAACAAGGCTAAACACACAGCGATTGAGAGAGAGATCAACTGAGCATGTGCGATTACTTGCCGGTCATGTATATTTGTGAAAATAGGTTGTCATGTCCGAGGAAAGCCAAATCTCTGTCTTAGCATCAACGCATTGCTGGTCAGCTAATCCTTCTAATGTGGCACTCAAAGTTAAAATGATTTCAACAGCATTTCATTACGTCTATCTTTGAATGAATCAGCATTTTTGAACGTGTAGTTGACTGACAGACCGTCTAGAACGCACAGGTGGAAATATCAATAGAAAGTCTCTTGTCCAGTCAGATTTGAGGATCAGAACAAACTGTTATACATATAGGCTAACAACAGCCTAACGATCTTATTGTCAGGTTTATGTTCTGTTAAGTGGATAGTTATTTTGTCCTTCTTTTCTGTTTACTTTACTTCCTGTTTCAATGCTATTTGGTTTCGGTTTCATTGGTTTCTGAATATGACCTTGTTATAACACACACACACACACACACACACACACACACACACACACACACATATATATATATATATATATATATATATATATATATATATATATATATATATAGATAGATAGATAGATAGATAGATAGGTATACAGCGATAATACCGCATACCGTGCATTTGAGCCACTCAAAATTACAGCAAGGGAAATTCCTTCACCGCAGCAGCCCTAACCAACAACTGTGTACCCACATTCTTCAAAATATCTTCTTTCGTGTTCAACAGAAGAGAGTCATACAGAATCAGTGATGAGTAAATGATGACAACATTTTCATTCTTGGGTGAACTATTCCTTTTAGAAGTTTTCTTGAGAGACCGAGTTGCCTTATAAATTAAATTATCCAAGACTATAAAGAAATTTTGCGCATTTCACAAAACATAGCAAAAATGGTTTGTACACACCCATCACTTCTGGACACCAGCACCACTTGGCTGTATGCTCATAAAACCTCATAAAAGATATTTTGCTGAGATTTAGAAAAATCCGTCTGTCAACTCAAAGTGACGCACTATTATAATCTTATTTCGTCCTGCCATTTGCACCACCGCCCACTGGCAGCTGGCATTTGTCTTGTGAATGATGGTGATTTTGCGGGTTTATGAATTTAAGGAAACAAATGGTCACTCACACACAAGGCTCGAGCGGGTCAGGGGCTGCTTGTGTGTGTGTGAGTATGAGCTGTTGGATAAATGCACCCATGAGTGTGTGTTTATGTGTTTGTGTGTGTGATTATAGGCTGAAACTGCCTTGCTCCGCAGCAGTGCCAGGAGAGCAAACCTCGTCTCGGCCTATACATCAGTGCGATCTGCAACACATTACTAGATAATTGGATCCATCTTTTGGCCACAGACAATCATGTGGGCAAAATAATGTATGTGTATATGATTATGTGTGTTTAAAATATCTATAGCCTCTGGGTCTGTCTACTATTCTTTAAATCCTCACAATAACAATATTAATGTAGTCCGATACATGGCCTGGCCAGCTGTGCACATTTTCTGAGGTTGCTAAAAGCGAT
The DNA here is from genome assembly GCA_024542945.1 of allo-octoploid hybrid of Carassius auratus x Cyprinus carpio. Taxonomy (NCBI): domain Eukaryota; kingdom Metazoa; phylum Chordata; class Actinopteri; order Cypriniformes; species allo-octoploid hybrid of Carassius auratus x Cyprinus carpio. Next base: position 17,175,971 of record CM045082.1, on the reverse strand, counting down.
AAACAGTATCTCTTCCATGTCTGTTCACGGTTTTGTCCTAAGCAGCCACAACATGACAAGCATTTTGCAGATACTTGGTTTCTATATTGCTGCATTGCCTCAGCCTGGTCCAATTTACTGGACCAATGTAGTCATTCTACAGAAACATCAAACATGGACAAGAATAGACTGATCGCGTAGGTTAAGAATAAGACACAAGGCTCCTAGAAATAACTCAAAATTAGCATGAAGCATCATGTAAATCATGAAAATTTATTTTCTTAGTTTTATGGTCATAAGTTGCAGTGCCATGCATTTAATGAGAGCCCAACACTTTCCAAATACATCCTTAACCAAACTATGGTTGCAATTTTTATCATTCAGTGACTCTGTGTTTCTTAAGACCATCGTTCCAAAGAGCATTCACAAACTGCATTGCAAAACTGTGTTGACAGAACCACAGCTCTCGACCTGTGATTAAAAGCTTATAGTTTTTTGATGTGAACTTAGGTACATTCAGCACAATCTTTATCTTTTATTGCATAAATATACAAATTATATATTATATATTTCTAGTAAAATGTAAAAAGAATGAAAGCAGCGTTTCTGAAGGTTGCGCAGATGTGAATGTGCTCTAGCACCCCGGGGGATCCACGGAGTATGGCATAAGAGGGAACCTCCTTTTTAATTAAACATTTGAAAAAGCAAAACAGTGGAGAACATAAATAGTAGTCCTCATAAACAGTATTTATTTACAGCAATAGTCTGACATAATTATTTTTTTCAAACCAATTAATTAGCCGAAGTTATTACTCCACCACCTGCGCAATATCCTTAATGACAGTCCAACATTATTCAACCAACATGGTTCGAATGACTGATGTGTGAAAAAGTCACTATGGTTTAGGGAAACAGTTGTGACTAGCATATTTTTCTCAATGAAGCATTGTACTATAGTAGTTAATCAGCAAGCTACGTTGCTGTATGGGTAACATGCCCCTAATTGGCTCTGTTTTGTGACACATTTTTGGATTCACTGTGGACAGACAAATTACTTGACACTGGAATCTTCTTGTATCTTGAATAAATATGACTCTGTCAGCATGTTCAGATCTCTATGTAAACATGCTTAAAGGCATCATTGATAAATGGCCTCTTGTGTTCACCTTTGGCTGTTTTATTGTGTTTTATCATTATCAGCATCTAGCGACATGAGTTAAGACATTGTCAACTAAAAATTAGTTTAAGCTGCAATTCAGCTAGCTGTTTTTGAACACAAGAATATCTGACAGTAGATTCACAAAAACACAAAGGGTGTACTTCAAGCTTGAACTCCTCTAATGACGGGAAAATCTATTATACAATCTACCTACAGGTTATGGGACATGATTACATGCTGTTGTTTTATTGCATTCTTTTATAACTGCCACTATGTTAAAAAGACAGGCCTAATTATTACGGTTATGTTTCAACTTTATGCATGCTGCATGACTTTTAATGTAAATCTCAACTTTGCTCTTGGGTGATTATTGCCTTTAGGAAAACAGTGCTAGAACAGAAGATCTACCTTTCCTTTTGTCAAAGTTTTCCTGCCCTTGACGTGTTCACCTGCCCTCGCTCTCTGCTGTCTCTAGTGGGGCTCCCACCTTTCACACTGCTTTTCCTGCACTGCTCTTTGTTCCTGTCAGTATTGCCTGTGGCTGTTTCTGTACCTGCTTCCACTCGTTCTCTCTTGAAATCAAGCACCGACATTCACTGTTGGGGCAGTCAAGCTAATCTTTTGAAAAAAAAAAAAAAAGAGGGAAGTAATGTGATTCAAAAAGTTCACACTGGGAAAGAAGAAATATTATATATTTTTAAAACTACATTGTGGCAAATATGATATCTGGTCATCATCATTAGGTATATATTTGTTTTATTACTATGAGGAGTTCTGCTTTCTTTTTTATGACAGGAAACAAACAATATGTGAGGTACACAGGGGAAAACATAATAATAGTAATAATAAATAAAAATAATTTTAAAAGAATTCTGACAATATGATATCATTAACGGTCCTTTAATTAATAGTGTATCAGCTATATTGGTCATGTTTGGAAATGAAATTTACTTTAAGAATCTTTCCAATTAAAAGTATTGTGAAAATCAGAATAAACAGCTTATCAGACTTATGTGCCCATATGAATATGAACCTCCAGCTGACTGAAGCTAACAACTTTAAACCGGTATAGGCTACTATAAACTCTTACATAAAACATTTATGACAATTCAGCATATAGAACTGATACTTTTTTTCTGACAGATTTACAAATCACCTCACGTTCCGCAAAAGCAATTTACCTCTTGAAACGAATTATTAAGTAATTAAGTATCTATATCTCCCTCCAGTAAAAAAAAAAAAAAAAAGAATAATAATAGTAAATAATAAAATAATAATAAATAAATCACTTCAGTACCTGATCTTGCTGTTGAGCTGCTTTGGTCGATATATTTGACTCCTTTGCTGTGGTCATTATAACAAATTACCACAGACAGCAAGACATTCAGTTTGTGACGAGACCGCTGATGGTTACACAGAGGAGAGAAGATGCTGGGGGGAAAACGGTAGAAATGCAGCAAAATCCCAGTGAGACGTGAGATTTTATTTCTAGAGTCGTTCTTCAGAGGACTGGTGCGCACTGTTGCTAAATTACACAGAAAAAGAGAGAGAGAAGGGAAAGAAAAACGGACACAGAGAACACCGATCACAGCCTGGAAACCGACACCGGTAGACTACGAGTGCAGCGCACGCGAGCTTCTCTCATCCCCCTTCACGCGCTTGCCGCCTTTTCACTCCCGCCTCCGTGCACCAAGCGCGCACACACGCGCGTGACTGCCGCCTTTTCACCTTCTGCCTGAAGCTAGCAAACGAAAAAAAATAAATAAACCGTAAACAATGTTTAGAGATAATGTCAAGGGAATTAAACTGATAGGATTCAGCTTGTCCTTGACGTTCAATACACATACAGTAGCCTACAACAGCAGTTCCAAACACTTACAAGTAGCTTTGAAAGTAGCTCAACTGCTTTCATCATGACGATGTAGCTTTTAAACAAGCTACTTTTTCAACGATTAGCGGTATAGTACAACGATTTTTTTTTTAATGTCAAATTTGTATTACCTTAGTGCCGAGCAAGAGGAGGTAAACAAATACATTGTCAGCTCTCTTTAACACTGTGTGAATCTGTTCATCCTAAACAGTCCTCTTTCCCTCACAGGCCATTTCTCAAACAGAAGGCATCCTCCGGAGGTCGCATTTGCAGGCTGCATATGACATCAAGTCTGGTTTATTTCAGTTAACTGAGTATTATATTCGCGAGGCAATAATTTACACTTAACTAAGAATAATGGCCAAATTTGTAACTGTTAATATTCTAAATTAAGATCTTCTTTATGACGTCCATGCAGCCCACAAATGCGACCTCCAGAGGATGCAGCCTTCCGTTTGGGAAAGGTCCTCATAAATAGTTTTTAAAAGTTTGATTTATGATAATGAATTTGATTCATGAATTTGATTCCAATTCTTATGGATCCGTATTTACTACTGATCATTGAACTGTGCTTCACTGACAAGCTGTGCTTAACTGAATAACCTTTGTAGCTTTATTATGAATCATTGTATATTAATTAATGTGAAGACTAAGTGTTTTAGTTTTACATTTGATTATCCAGTTTCTGTATTGTTTCTTACTTAAATGCTACTGTAAATTATATCTAATGTAAGCATGCCTAAAATTTAAAGCACTGTTGTTGTTTTTTTGTTTGTTTGCTTGTTTGTTTGTTTTCATTTGTATCTCTGTTTCTTTGTTTTTCAAATTATTATTATAATTTTTTTCTTTTCTTTTATGTAATGCTAAAACTGGTCACATTCAGAAGTTGTAGTAAGGGTTTCTATTCCAAGAAATAATGTCAAACATATACATTGGTTATATAATTTTTAGTTCTTAAATATTTTTAAATATACTGTAATTTAAATTGTTTCACACACTTAAAGCAATATGTTATTGCATATTAAATATCACATTATTTAACAAGGTATTGCATATCGCATTTTTCTTCAATATCACACAGCCCTAGTAGTTATGATCAAAAGTTAGATAATAGTATTTCAATGGTTTGTCAGTCTTCACTTGTCTATTGGCCTGGCCAGCCATATTAGCCAGCAAAATGTTGAATCCCTTATAAGCAAACCAGTTTGTGCTAAACTATTCTACAGCCTTATATGTGATATTTAGACTTTTATTATAAATAAGCCAAATTCAGGTCACAAATCAGTCTGAATGATTCAACCTGTCTGAATTCAAATTATATTTTAATATTCTTATCTCAAATGACTGGAAAGGTAATCAAAAAGTTATGCAAGTTGGTCATAAATTGTGGAAAACCTGAATGCAGAAATAAGACCATTTACAAAATCAAGAATGCAATAATGTGCCTAAAGATTCCCGCATACTAAAATTTCTTGCTTATCTGGTGATTCTGACCAGACACATCATCAAATACCTTGTTCAATTTTTAATTGTTCATAAAACTAATACGATCCATTTTCAGGGATAAAAACTGACCAGACAAATGTTTCAGGTCTAACTAATATTGTTTAATTCAGAACAATCCAGTTGGTACACCATTCTAAATGTTAATTAATTCTCTTTTTATTTCTCTTCAAGGTCTCTGCTGTTCTGCTTTTTGAACATGCTTTGCCTTCTCTGTTAATTAAGGGCAAGGCAAAGTGTGTTCTTTTCACCAGGCAAATTATTCTGGAATCCCCAAGGGCATCTGATCATCAGAGGTCATGCAATTCCAAAACCAAAACTCATGCCATGGATTTGCTCATGTCCTTCAAGAGTGGAGCTGTGGGCTCAGGAACGTGCAGCAAAATGGTAGTGCCATTGGGCGCTGTCTCTTAATGAATATGCATAAGGTGCTTTATCATTATCCCCCGCCAGTGAAAAATAAGAGAGAAGCCTATATGTGCCCAGCCGCATGCTGAGCAACACAAACTCCACAGTCCGTCCATCAGCATTAAGAAGGGGCTGGTACTCGACACGTATTGTGATTTCAATAGCAGGGAGTTCAATGTCAACACACTGTCCTTCTTAACATATGTTATTCAAATGTTGCTCAAGAGGAAAAGGACACATAATTTTGTCATTTGAGATGAGTGGCTTGCAGTGTGTGAAGCAGAGCAGGCTGATCAACCACACCATGAGGTCACATTCCCTGTGCCAAAATTCAACAGTTTTGCCATCCAAGTTCTGCTGCTACTTGTCCTTCAAATCAACTCTTATTTTTCATCAGCCCTGTGATGGGTGAAATGAAAGATCTCTTCTCGGCAAATCAATCACCTCCAAGCTAATGGCATTCGTTTTGGTCACAGTTGCCAGCAGCATGCACTTGCTGAAGGATACAGCCACTCTGCTAGCCACATAATAGATGTTATTATGCTGTGGTAGGGCCTGGGCAGTGTATACACAGCCTTATTGGTAATACTGACAAATAACTATTCAGAAATTGATAGATGACCTTGGTTGGCAGGTCTTTAAATACACATTTTGCAGCGTACTACAGATGAACTGGCTGACAAAGGCAGACAGGATGAAAGTATTCCCTAGTCTAATTACTAAACTCCAGTGCCACCCTCAATGGCTTCCACAGTATTAATTAACCCTTTCATGCATGGTATCCACCACAGTGAACAGACCATTAAAGGCCTTTTTTTTCAGTTTGTGATGTTCCATCCAAACTGCCATGGATGATTAATTTTGTTCCTTACTCATAATCTTACATGAATAAAAGTAGTTATCCATACAACTTGTACTATGTATATAAGAGGACTTTGGGCCACTGAGCAACAGTTTAGTTATTTTTCTCCTTAGCCCAGGTAAGATGCTTCTGACATTGTTTCTGTTTCAGAAGTGGCTTGGTTGGCCTTTTCCTGAAGACATCTGAATGTGTTGACTCAGTCCACTCATTGTGAAGCTCTCCCAAGTGTTTGAATCAGCTTTTCTTGACAGTATTTTCAAGCTTGCGGTCATCCCAGTTGTTTGTGCACCTTTTCCTACACATTTTTTTTCCTTCCAGTCAACTTTGCATTTAATATGCTTTGATACAGCACTCTGTGAACAGCCACTCCTTTCAGTAATTACCTTCTGTGTCTTACCCTCTTTGTGGAGGGTGTTAATGATTGTCTTCTTGACCATTGGTAAGTATTCCCCATTATTGTAGTTTCAAAGAACAAGAGAAACCCAGGATTTATACTGTAGGGATGTCATTTAATGTAAATATTCTAATATTTTGACTTTTTTCTAATATTTAGAATTTTTGACTTTCATGAGCTGTAAGCTCTAATCATCAAAAATAAATAAATAAAAAATAAAAACTTTTTAAATTTAGAAAGAAATTTTTAACTTTACATGTAATATGTAGCAAGTCCACTGGAGGCGAGTTGAAAAGAATGCCTCAAGGTTACGTACTGTATGTAACCTTAGTTCCCCGAGGGAATGAGATGCTGCATCGATTTCTCCAGCCAGATGAACATACATCATTTAATTCCTCAGAAATAAATGCAATCAAAACTAAACTTCCACTGTAATGTATACTTGCTTTCAATACAGTAAGGATTTTTAGCATGAACACAGCCAGCTCCCTGTGTGTGGTCTGCTCCAAAACAAACCACACATAAATCGCATGCATCCCCACCCCTAATTTTAGCGAGGGCAGGGAGAACGAGCAATCTAAAAATGCAGTCTGTCAAAAGCAAACAATATTAACCCTCTGGGTCGACAAACGCAGATACGCATTTTGTGGCATCTTTTCCTGATAACACCGAAAATAACTTAAATTACATTTTCAGTTTTGATCATACAGATAAGAGCAATACATAAATCGAATTTGTAAATGGTCTACTTTTTTGTGTATACACACAAAATAACATCAAAACTTTGAAAATAAAGAAAATAAACAGGGTGCGCTGTCTGCCGCCTAGGTCTGAGGTGATCTTCATTTAGAAATGCGTCATTAAAATGAACTGTAACTCAAAAAATACTCAACACAGAGACATGAGAGATATATCTATAGAAAGCTTGACATGTCTACTTTTAAACTAAGCAAGTAAGTCTTAAGAAAACAAATAGTCTGTGATAAAGTAATCCATATAAAACCAACGCAATGTCCAGTCTTTCTCGTCTCCCCTCATTATATCTAATGTTACCATGCTCACGCACTAAGCTCGCTATTGATATTACAATCATCCATGTTAAGCTTGCGGCGGGTAACTGCCCACATCAGATCAAACAAAGCAGCAAGTGTTTTAAATTTTACTTTTCGCTTCGCAGTGAGAGGAATAAGACAGAATTCCCCTCAGAAAAGGCTGGCTGTGACAAATAAGACAGAATTCCCCTCAGGAAGCTTTGGACTAACTTACCTTTGGATTATTGATGCAGCGGCTTGACCAGCAGAGATCATAAACATGAGTAAGTATTTTTTTTTTATTAACCTGTTAGCCAGCACCCCACATTATGGGACTCACAGCTGAAAGTGCCCTACCTAACTTAAAATTGTAACAGTTGCTTACTTCAGTGTGTTACACACATAATTTTGGTGTCTTTGGAAAGAAGACTCTTTGGGCTGTACTTTTTTATCAACCCGAGTTGATAATGCTCAAAAATATTAAAAGTTATAGACACTGAAGTGCCTTGAAAATTTTTAACCACACTGAATTTTTTTTTTATTTGATATAAAAATACTTGAACTCAGTCCTGGAGCAATCTAGAAAAGAAATGGGTTGAAAGTCAAATGTCTCATGAGATTCTATTTCAAATCTGAAGACGATACCATGAAAAATGAGATTCCTGCAACCATTTTTCTGAGACTATGTCTAGTCCCCCCCACCCCCCAAATATAAAAATTATTTACCAACTGTATTAAAGGGTCCTACAAACTATTTTAGTCATTAAACATACCACTGCATATATATATATATATATATATATTTTTTTTTTTCAATTATAAAACAATAGACAGAAACTTAGACATCATATAAGTGGTTTATTTGAGCACTAGAAAGATACAATAAGAATCATTTGACTAAGAAAAATAAATAAGAAAAATAAAAAAGATTTAACTTTGTATGCCAATTACAGAACATCCTGAGATTGCTAGAAATGCAGCATTTACAATGAATTCTGGTCATATAGTCAATTATCACGTGCTGATGTGCTGATGGCCAGTTATAGAGATGGTAATCATATACTGTAAATGCGCCATAAAGTCAATAATCACACTCTATTCATATAGACGGTGTTCACATTGATAGCTGTGATTACACAGTAATAGCGTGCTGATTTGCACTCAAACAGATGGTAATCATGCAGATACAGGCACATTCAACATAAAACACACTCACACATATATAAAAAAAAATGTTGAAAAATAAAACAAATAAAGAAAAAGGCGATCGCTAAGTTTCGCCTCCATCAGATGACAGATGCGTCAGAGTGTGCGTCACGAGCCGTCACGAGAGAGCGCCAGAATTCAAATAAACAATCTTCCGCTTTCACTTTTTTTTGGTGGATCGTCTCATTCTGTTTGTGACACTGTACTCTACAAAACCATGCCGTTTTTTTACTACCAAGACGCAGTTTCTGAGCATGAGTTATTCCATAACGGACACAAACAATACTGTCCCTGAAGAGCTGAAACGTAAACAAAGGAATTATCATCCATATTACAACGTTATTGCTTCGTTGGACTAAACGTGCTCCATGAGATTTCATTGAGTGGACCTTTACCTTCCTAACTAAACCGGGATTTACAGCTGTGGATGCGTTTATGACTCGTTATTACGTCGAATCTGGTATGTACTGCATTTTCATTCTTCATGTTTTGATGTGTACTGCTTACACAAATTTACAAAATACATTTTTTATAAGCTTTCCATTGAAAAACAACGATCTGTCGTCGATGCTTGGGGCTTAGATCTTTATAATGATATATAGTTTGTCAAGATTTAATTTGTCCTGTTTCATTTAATCTATTTGTAAATATTGACACGTGCAAACAAGGGGTGTTCAGGAAGCCCACATCGGGGTTCAGGTTAAGAGGTTTTAACCTACTTGTATTAGTTTTCACTTAACTTGTACACGTTACTAGTTAGACATTTTCCAAACTGTAATTCCTGACTAAATGTATAATCAAGTGAAACATTATAAAGTCTCATTCACAGCATCTAAATGTCTCACGATGCCAGGATTTTTTTTTTTATGTTCCATAACATACACAGCAATATTATATAAAAAAAGAGTTATAATGTTACTAGCCTAATGTTGTAAGAATGTTTAGACAAAACTTTACTGTGATAGGCTATTCTCTGTTCACGAATATAGCCATATATGTTTATAACTATATATATATTGCATAGGCCTACATACAAAGCATGCTTGTGTTTATGAATGAAACTAAGCTTCTGTTCATGAATATCTGCTCTGTTGTAAATATTTTGAATGTGTTATACCCTGGATCCTATGAGGTGTAAATGTATCAAGTAAGCTGTAAATATCACTGATAATATGTGTGCTATGTGGTAATTGTGTTCTTTTTTTCTATAAATTAGTACTAGTATCAGTGACCATAACAATAATGTTAATAATGTAGTTTATTTGTGTGAACAGCATGCTTACTTTTTTATTTTAGATGTGAGGATAACAGTGCAAAAGAACCTGTTGCAAAACGAGCCAATGCAAATAAGCAGCCCACTCAGGAACCTGGAACACAGCTAAGACCAAGCGAGGCACACACTCCCATGAGTCTCTTAAAAAAAATGTATGTCCTTCAGAGCACATAAACAATATACACTTTGGAAATGCTAGGTATGTGATTTTCATTTATATATTTCAACATGACACAATACCAGTCAAAAGCTTTTGAACAGTAAGATTTTTCATGTTTTTGTAAAGAACTGAACTTCTGCTCACCAAGCCTGCATTTATTTGATCCAAAATACATAAAGTTGCATTTGCTAAAGCAGTAATATTATGAAATAATTTTTACTATTTAAAATAACTGCTTTCTATTTGAATATATTTTACAATTTAATTTATTCCCGTAATCAAAGCTACATTTTCAGCATCATTACTCCAGTCTTACTCCAAGTGCAATGATATACACTGTATCATTCAAAAGCTTGGAGTCAGTATAAATAGAAATTAAAACTTTTATTTAGCACACATGTGATGATAAATACAGGTCCTTCTCAAAAAATTAGCATATTGTGAAAAAGTTCATTATTTTCCATAATGTAATGATAAAAATTAAACTTTCATATATTTTAGATTCATTGCACACCAACTGAAATATTTCAGCTCTTTCATTGTTTTAATACTGATGATTTTGGCATACAGCTCATGAAAACCCAAAATTCCTATCTCAAAAAATTAGCATATTTCATCCGACCAATAAAAGAAAAGTGTTTTTAATACAAAAAAAGTCAACCTTCAAATAATTATGTTCAGTTATGCACTCAATACTTGGTCGGGAATCCTTTTGCAAAAATGACTGCTTTATTGCGGCGTGGCATGGAGGCAATCAGCCTGTGGCACTGCTGAGGTGTTATGGAGGCCCAGGATGCTTCGATAGCAGCCTTAAGCTCATCCAGAGTGTTGGGTCTTGCGTCTCTCAACTTTCTCTTCACAATATCCCACAGATTCTCTATGGGGTTCAGGTCAGGAGAGTTGGCAGGCCAATTGAGCACAGTAATACCATGGTCAGTAAACCATTTACCAGTGGTTTTGGCACTGTGAGCAGGTGCCAGGTCGTGCTGAAAAACGAAATCTGCATCTCCATAAAGCTTTTCAGCAGATGGAAGCATGAAGTGCTCCAAAATCTCCTGATAGCTAGCTGCATTGACCCTGCCCTTGATAAAACACAGTGGACCAACATCAGCAGCTGACATGGCACCCCAGACCATCACTGACTGTGGGTACTTGACACTGGACTTCAGGCATTTTGGCATTTCCTTCTCCCCAGTCTTCCTCCAGACTCTGGCACCTTGATTTCCGAATGACATGCAAAATTTGCTTTCATCCGAAAAAAGTACTTTGGACCACTGAGCAACAGTCCAGTGCTGCTTCTCTGTAGCCCATTTCCTGCACACGCCTGTGCACGGTGGCTCTGGATGTTTCTACTCCACACTCAGTCCACTGCTTCCGCAGGTCCCCCAAGGTCTGGAATCGGTCCTTCTCCACAATCTTCCTCAGGGTCCGGTCACCTCTTCTCATTGTGCAGCGTTTTTTGCCACACTTTTTCCTTCCCACAGACTTCCCACTGAGGTGCCTTGATACAGCACTCTGGGAACAGCCTATTCATTCAGAAATGTCTTTCTGTGTCTTACCCTCTCGCTTGAGGGTGTCAATGATGGCCTTCTGGACAGCAGTCAGGTCGGCAGTCTTACCCATGATTGCGGTTTTGAGTAATGAACCAGGCTGTGAGTTTTTAAAAGCCTCAGGAATCTTTTGCAGGTGTTTAGAGTTAATTAGTTGATTCAGATGATTAGGTTAATAGCTCGTTTATAGAACCTTTTCATGATATGCTAATTTTTTGAGATAGGAATTTTGGGTTTTCATGAGCTGTATGCCAAAATTATCAGTATTAAAACAATAAAAGACCTGAAATATTTCAGTTGGTGTGCAATGAATCTAAAATATATGAAAGTTTAATTTTTATCATTACATTATGGAAAATAATGAACTTTTTCACAATATGCTAATTTTTTGAGAAGGACCTGTACCATAATCATGTTACAAACGATACTGTTCTTTCAATTCATCAAAAAAACCTGAAAAAAATATTCTCAGCTCTTTTCAACATTAGTAATGAGTGATATTAAGACATGGATGGACCTAAACTTTTTAAAACTTAATGAGAATAAAACGGAGGTTGTCTTGTTTGGTCGTCCAGAGTTGGTTCAAGTTCTTACCAGCTCCCTCGGCCAACTAGCACCTCATTTAAGATCCCATGCCAGGAATCTTGGAGTGATTGTTGACAGTGCTTTTAAACTGGATAAGCAGGTCAGTGCTGTGGTTAAGTCTAGTTTTTTTTCACCTTAGACTGAGAGCTAAAGTCAAACCGTATTTGAGACAGGCTGACCTAGAAAAAGTCATTCATGTTTTTATTACCTCTCGTCTGGATTACTGTAACTCCTTGTATACAGGCATTGGGAAGTCTGAGCTCTATCGTCTGCAGCTTGTACAGAATGCAGCAGCTCGTCTTTTAAGCGGCAGGAAGAATCGGGAGCACATTACTCCAGTGCTCTCATCGCTTCACTGGCTTCCAGTAAAGTATCGGATTGATTTTAAGGTTATTTTATTTGTTTTTAAATGTCTCAATGGGCTAGCCCCAGAGTATCTTACAGACCTTGTCAGGTTGCATAGGCCCTCCAGAGACCTCCGTTCAGCTAGCCTAATGGTCCTGGAGGTTCCTAGATCGAAATTGAGATCCAGTGGTGATCAAGCCTTCTCAGTGGCAGCTCCCACTCTCTGGAACTCACTGCCCGTAGCTGTGCGGACTGCTAGTAGCCTGTCCACTTTTAAATCATTGCTGAAGACTCATTTGTTTGAAGTAGCTTTTGGCACAGGGGAGCCGCCTTGATGAATGTGTTGTATTCTATGTGTATATTTGTTTTTTATTTTGTTATTTCATTGTTCTTTTTTGTGTATTTTACTGTGAAGTACTTTGGTAGGCCCTGGCCTTGGAAATGTGCTATATAAATAAATGTGACATTGATATTGACAGTAATAATAATACTAATAGTAATAATGATAATAATAATAAATGTTTTTTTGAGTACCAAATCAGAATATTAGAATGATTTCTGAAGGATCGTGTGACCGGAGTAATGATGCTAAAAATTCAGCTTTGAAAGTCAGCTTTGATTGTTCCTAGTAAAATGTTTAACTGCACTTGCAAGTGAATCTAAAGTAATTTTGTGGGACAACTAAATATATTCTAAATAAACTACAAACCTAAAAATATATACATTTATTTTGTCCTCACATTCTTTCTTTAACTCTTCCCTCTCAGTCACACACCTGACTGAAAGGCTCATTATGCAGCTCATTATGCTGGCCTTTGTCTTCTCAGGTGTGAATCACACTAATATTCATGGTCAATCATGCCTACTCACATATACCCTTTCGAAACAAAAAGTGTCTAAGAAAATTTAAATCAATCTATTGTTTTCTGTGAGCGAGCAAACAAGATGATATTCACATCATTTTGAAGCAAAAATTCTAGGCTAAAAGATCCATGTTTGACAGTCTTATGAACAAATGTTCTGTTTGTGTTTTATGACCTTATTTCAGTGACTTCAAAATTGTAGTTTTTCACTTACCACGCATAAACGTTGTTTTCTCAAAAACACAATCATGTACATACATGCTATTTACACATCATTGTAGCCCAGTTTGTACTGAATACAGTGTTTTCAGACTTTAGCCATGTATATGTTTATAAGTAACTGAAAAAAGCACAAAGGTAAGGGCATGTCAACACTTCTCCAGGCCCCCCCAAACCCCCTTAGACCCCAGAGGGTTAAGTGCAGGCTTCCAAACCCAGGGAGAGAGCGCTAGATCTCGGGAAAAAAGGTGGAGAAAAGGTGAGCCCGTCTCCAACCTGTCCACTAGATCCATGTGTGATCCCCGCAATCTCAGTCGCCACTGTACCTCAGCAGCAGCATGACCAAGACCGCAAGATCACAAACTCGCTCGCATGCCCAGCAGGAAACAAAACAAACAACACATAAACTGTGTGTAACCCCGCATGTAACGTAGTGCAGGCAGGGAGGAACACACAGTCTAAAATGTTGTCTGCTCTCGCCCTTATATGCTTGTTTTTCGCCTTTGACATGGCTTATGCTTTTACTGGGACAGACAACAATAAATAGAACTGACACACACAGAGTGCTTCACTGAATGACAGAAGCTGCCACTGTATCCACCGCACATGCTTTTAAGCTCTCTGGTCTCTACATCACCCCGCCTGTGACATCTATCCATTGGACTGATTACACATGTGATTCAGAGTGTGGTCACCCTGAAGGCGTTCCCAAAGCATCTCTACGCAGCTTGAGTTCCTGAAGGGGAACCCAAGTGTAGCTTTTATTTAGCAAAGTGAAATCCAAATAAATACTAGACTCAAACAGACTTGACTTGAACAGACTTGACTTTGGTATAAACAAACTAGGCTCACCGACAGCAGGTCACAACTAGTGATGGCCACTTTTTAAAAAGATAAGCCGTAGCCTGTTTAAACTCTCCATAAAACAAACCAAACAAGCCCTGCAAATTAATAATAATTATTTTAAAAACACGTTATACAGACCCTTCATATTTAATGGTATTTCATTATTTTGATTGCATTTAATATATTATACTTTCAAGAAAGCATTTGCATTGGGTTTGTAAAAAGCAGTTTTTGTTGCATTTACACAGTTTTGACCAGCAGGCATCTAGCAGGCAAACCAGCAGGTTTTGAGCTCTTCGAAACGAATCATTTTGCGAAGCAATTGGTTCAATTGATTCGAAGCTTTGAAGGTTTGTTTCTCCCATCACTAGTTACAACATCAATGCTTGACAAGAGACAAAGGCTACATGAGGGCTGTTTATAGGCGACTTGAACCACGGCTACTGACGGCAGTCAACGAGAGTAGCTGCTTGCAGTCGGGGGTAGAGTTGAAAGTGGAGCCATAAAGCCGGACACTTTCTGCTCCCGTTAGTGATAATCGCAATGTGTTTGCATACTCTATCACAGATAAAGTAAACCAAATGCAGTATTTGTCAAATACACAGACATTTCAGAAATGTTTTCATAAGCAACAGATATATACTTATTATATACTGCTTAATACATCGCCATCTGTTTAAGAATAAAGTTCAATGTAAATATATTATATTTAAATACTAATAAAGTGGGGGCATATATGAAGAGTTTGGTTCCAAAATGCGATAAACGCCATTTTTTAAAAAAAAATTCTGCCAAAATCAGTATTGTATCTGGTCGGTATTGAAAAGTACATTTTTAATTTTACACAAAATGTGATATTCGCAGGGTTATTAGGTCATGTTTTCTCCCTTTTTTTCCAAACTGCGACAAACACCAGTCTCCCTTCTCTGCAGAATGCGATATATCCACTCAACCAATCACAGCACTCTAGACCGTACCGTACCAGTAAATCTCCATCACGTGCTTTCAGATGAAAATTATTCAGATTCATTTATTACACAGAGCCGTAGATCACTGACATGTAACAGTGACGTGGCGTCGATGCTGTCTCAAGTCGGACAAAATTTCTAACCAGCATGCACTGCTTCAAGTCAGATTGCGATCGATCTGCGCAATGCTGCATTAAGTTGAACACACCTTATATCATGCAATACAGGTCACATGACAAGAACCAACCAATGAGAGACAGGACACATGACTAAGACAACCAATGAGAACTTGACACATGAACCAAAGAACCAATAGTAGGATAACATGAGTGCAAGGGAATCACATGACTAGACATGAACCATGACAAGGCAGAACATCAAAATAAAAGACAAGAAAACAATGAACAAGGAACAAAACCCAAACCGGTTTGGAAAGATAGGGAGAAAACATGACAGAATGACACGGCGGATATCACATTTTGCATACAATAAAAATTGTAGTTTTCAATACCGACCAGATACAATACTGATTTTGGCGGGAACTCAATTTTTAAAAAAATTACATTTATCGCGTTTTAAAACCAAACTCTTCATATATATATATATATATATACACACACATATATTGATATTATATCCTTACAATTTAAGGAGTTTTTAAAATAAAAATCTTCCTTCCTGCTGAAGAATTTAATTTCTGTCTCTCTCCCCGATATCATAAATTTAGCATATCATTGTTATTATTATCCCCATTTAAAAGTTATTCAAAAAACTTTCTGGTAACACTTTAGAATAGGGAACACTTATTCACTATTAACTAAGACTTTTCTCTCAATAAATTCCTAATTTCCTGCTTATTAATAGTTAGTAAGATAGTTGTTAAGTTTAGGTATTGGGTAGAATTAGGGATGTAGAATAAGGTCATGTAAAATAAGGCATTAATATGTGCTTAATTAGTACCAATAAATGGCTAATATTCTAGTAATATGAATGCTAATAAGCAACTAAAAAAAAACTAAAATAAAGTGTTACCGACTTTCTTTTTGTTTTACAGAAAGAGTACCAGCATACAGCTTGGCAATGACATAAGGATGAGTAATTAATGACTACATTTCCATTTTTGAGGTGAACTTTAATAACGACATCAACTTTTTTAAGCTTGCTGATTTATTGTGTGCCTGATTTGTATGAGCACTTTAAGGTCAGGGAGGACAAGCACCAGAAACTAAGAGATTCAGTTAAAGAACAGGAAGCGTTGGGTGAAGTTAAGTTCAGTAAACGTGTAAAAGCATTTTGAGTGAGCCCTGATTAATTCCCCCAGCAACACAGTCTAGCATGAACTCATATTTCAGGAGATTGAAAGCCTGCTCTCTTTATTGCGTATGTTCACCAAGACTTTCATCAAGCTAAAGGCTGTGAAACAACAGTAAGGCCGTGGCCAAACAGGCAATTACATTACACCCTCGGGAAAACAGCTCCTAGCTATAATTGTTATCTCTTTAAAGAAAACTTTCGATGCCAAAAGGCTGCACTAAGTGTAAAATTCAGCAATAGTTTAAACAGATAAACTTTTGGCCTTTTTTCTTCTTTGCAGCTGTGGAAGAGCAGCAGACTGAGTGGTAATCCAGGCTTTGAGCTTAGATAGTACTGTCATTCCTTTGTTGGCTTTTAAACGTAAGATTTTAATTGCGATTTTTAAAGATCTAGCCTTTCGAAATCCTACCCCTAAATCCACGCGACACCCCAGAGCTTTTGAGATAAAGGCAAATCTGCTGTTGATTTCAAAGTCTGAGGTTTCCTCTTCCTCACAGTAAACTATCATCCTCAGCACCTCATAAAGTCAAAGAACAAAGCAAAAGTTAGAAATAGAGCTAAATTTATTCAGGAGAAGCCTCAAAACCTTGATCCAGGATATAGAGTTTCTGTCAAACAGGTCATACTGCATGTGGAGATCCAGCTTTTTGATTTAATTAAATATATAGACTGAAAGAACTCTTGAAGTTTATCTCAATAGGATTCAATGCGTCAGAAAGTGATTGTGTGTCTGCTGTAAAAGGCCTTCACTATGTGCTTAATCTTAGATTTAGCAATGTTTCACATGTAATTTTTGAGAGTTACTGTAGAATCAGTTTTAACCCTGGGTTATGAAAAGCTTCTTCTCTGCTAATATCAAATTGTAGTGCAAAAACTGAAATGATGCAGTGCAAGAATGCTGCATTCATCCAATCAATGTTACTAACCTAATAAATATGCAAGTAAGGATGTTAACATCTTAAAAACTTTAAATCTGGTAAGTATGAATAGAATGAAACATGAGATAAAATAACCATATAATACAATCACCTAGGGTTTTAGAATGATACTGACTCAAATGTGAAAGCTCATAGGCTATTTATCAAATATTTATACAACAGTTAGTTCTAGTCCTCGGATTTGATTGATTGATGAGCATTCCAAGAAAGCTGATATAACAGTCCAACAGCACTGGGACTTTTCACTTTTTGTTTTACTCCGCTTGTCTGTGTTTGGTTGTTTCAAACAGTCTTTCATTCTGTGCATTTATTGGTGGGGATGCTAAAATAGCTAAAATTGAATTATTAGTATTTCTCAAAATGTCCTCTTCTCCAATTTTCTGGAGAAGGATATATGTACAAAAGCCCCTGAAACATTCATTCAACTGATTTGTTTAAAATCTTGGATTCATTCACAAATGCCACTACTGTGTGTTGCTCATAGACATGCAGTTGATCCTGCTGTGAGCTTGTTTGGAACAATAACTTGCAATGTTTTGACAAAAGTTACCCAGTATTATTATAATTTATTTATTTGTATTTTTTTCTCCTTTGGATCATTTTTCATTTTGGCTCTTTTTTTTTTTTAACAATCTTAACATTTTCTAAACTAAGTGCAATTGTCAAAACTGTTTTATGGGACATTGCAACTCTATCGAATGTCTTTGAAATATAGTAACTTATTCAAAACAGAAGCTAACAGAAAACTGCAACAAAGTTACTTCCATGCAAGTTCTATATATGTTTCCAAACTTAATTGGTTGACAAAATGTGATTCCATGTAAATGAATTACTATGGTAGGCCATTTGCCAATTTAGCAGACATCACAAACCATTCCATATCATAGATATTTATGGAATATATAAATGTTTGACAGATTTTGATAAATGAATGGATAATTTTGCATGTGATAATGAAATAATGTTTAGAAGAGTGTGACAATTTCATTGAGAATCAGCCAGCCATGCATGTGCATTTAGTTAATGTGCAAATTGTACACTTTTGAGCACACGTGCCAAAACACACACCATTTTCTTGAATAAATAAGAAATTCAAATCTGGTTTGAGCAAGAAAGTAACTGTTCAGAGAACAATTAGTGTTCTCTGGACAATTAGTCTTTTTTTTATTATTATTTATTTATTTTATTTTTTTGAAAGAAAGAAAAAAAAAATCTCATTTGAGAATTGAGCCAAACCAATTAAGAAAAACTGTGACTTCTGGTTTAATAAAATGTATAAAAGTAAAAACACATGCTCAACCTTATTGTGTCTGCAGTCATGTGTGAATATTGGAATTGCTGTTATCTGTTTTGCCAGGGTCATGGTTTTCCTGCGCAGTTTCAGGAAAAATTATACCACTTGGGCTATTTTTATAATGTACCACAACTGTGATTTATCTGTAGAGAAAGAAAAAAGAAAATAGATCCAGTTTCCAATGTGTATTGATATATAATAAATACCTGGTGACCTAAGAACCACTGAAAGAGTGAGTGAAGGAGAGATGGTATTGGAGACAGGTTCTATATCGCTTCATAAACTAGAAATTACTTGAGCTTCATGCACATCAGGAATTTTTTGCAGCTTAATGCAGTTAACCTATCACATCACATTGTGTATCACATTGTGACAATGTTATTCATATTAATAGCTCACATGTGAAATAGATCATGCAAAGTGCTGAAAATTAAAACGCAAAGGCAAAGAACTAAAAGAATAAAAAAAGATGTTTAAAATGTTTAAAATAAATAAATAAATATGCACATACTACAGATAAACAAGTCTAGCTAAATTCATCCAAGTAAGATTTAAATCAAATCAAAGTATCATCATAGTGTGAATATCCCTTTATTCACTCACAGTGTTACGAAGACAAAGTGGAGGTAGGGTGTTTACTGACACACACGTCTGTGGGGAAAATGAAGTTTAAAATGGCTTTCCAAATCATATTTCTTGCTGGTCTTACAAAAAGCTCCACACCGTTTCGAGGTGCCAAAGCAATCGCTCACTGTTACATGAGCTCTAATGTCAAAGTCTTCAGCTCGGCAAACCACCGGCACTGAGATTACCCAAGAGACCAGAATGCTGTGCACTGACTCTGAAACACAGACCTGATCGCTTCAGCCGGTAACTACACAGAAAAACGCAGCACCGCTCCTTTTTAAAACCATTAACACCACACAACAAACAGAATGTGTTACTTGCACTGAAATGCACGCAGCACTGCAGTGTTAGCATTAGAATAGATAAACACCTTTCTCTTCCAAAAAGGTTCTAGCTGGGGTTGTATTGTGGCTGGGATGTACAGAACATCAGTATTGCTCATTGCCACTGCTTTATTTTTCACTGGGGGTAAACAAACTATACAACTGCTACAATTGTATAGAAGACAAACCCATACCACATTTAATCCTGTGTGCACAAAACTCCACACTATGTAAACTAAAACTAATAAATAAAAATGAATAAAAACTATATAAACATATTTAATATGAAAACTAATAAAAATGATAAAACAACAAAATATAAAAAAAAGACATTTGATTCCAAATAAAATAAAATAAAATAATAATAGTATATCGATTATATATATACGCCTGTCTATGGTGACCCAGCAGTGCACAACACAACAAAATCTTGACAACATACTCATTTCACTGTGTTGTGCTAATTTCACTGTGTTGTTGCTTGTTTCAGTAGTGTTGTGCTGATTTTGTTGTGCTGCGTCTTGTTTCCATTTTTTTGTGCTAATTTCAATGTGTTGTGTGCTACTGGGCCACTGTACCTGCCCTTTTCATATTTAGGCTATTCATTAAATATTTTGGTTGATTTCATTATGCTTTCAGGTACCAATGAACACTCTGCTCTCTTTAAAGGTAACATATCTCATTTCTTTCTTTCTTTTTTTATTCTTTCTTTCTTTCTATTAACTGATTGATTGATTAACAGAGATTTTAAAAGCATAAAATGTATTATTTTTTACTTGTCTGCTTTATTAGATGTCACAAATACAAATGTATAGCATTTAAAAAAAAAAACTATTTAAAACTACAAAGATTTTCGGGAAGTGAAAGGACAATACATGTTTAAAGGCTAAAGTGGGCATTTCATTCCTTTTAGGGTTTTTTTATTTATTATTATTTTTATTTTTTTCCAATTGGCTTTGGGCTGGAAATTTGTCTAGGACCTGGCAACCCTGGCTGTGGAAAAATAAATAAATAATAATAATAATGTTCAAATCCATTTTTGCTGATTTTTCCCACAAATCAGCACAAAATATACAGGAAAATCTGCAGATTCTGTCTTGGACTTCCCATCAGTGACACACTAGGAATTTCATTTATCCAGAGATCTTTTAGTTGTTGCTGTTTTAGTTTTTCTGTTAATCATCACATTCATCTGTACAGTATGATGATTCTACAGACCAACCAGATTTATGCATAATTGATGACAGAACCATCACTTCCCACCATTTATCACAGACAGACAGTTTAGAAATGTATCTGTGCATAAGCACCAGTTTTCCAGGTGCATTTACACACAAAAATGCCACATTGTTTATGTGTGTGAGAGAGTGCTGGGGCTGATCCGTCACAGTGCAAAACACTGCTCCACACTCCAGTGCTGCAGAAAATACCAGGCAAATAGGCATATCAGTCCTGTGTGCGCCAAGCCGTGAAATCTGCCGAATGGGAGTTCCTATGAAAGAAGCAGTGTTACGCACACACAATCAGAAAAGAGACTGTGTTAAGACAGGGGTCCCCAACCTTTCTCAGGCCAGAGACTTGTTTTTGGACAAAGAATCGGTGCAGAGATTACTGTCACATGACTCAATACAAATTTGACTATAGTTTTAAGGTTAGCTAATAATGTGTGCATTACTACATTCATGTATTTGCATACTATGGTTTTATGCTATGCAAAACCATTATAATAATCAATAAAAAGTCATATAATTGTAAATTTTCATTTTTAGAACAATTAATAATTTAGCTAGACTTTAGATTTTTAACTTTAGCCCAGTGGTGGGCAAAGTACATAAATCAGCTACGTGAGTTAAAGTACAGATACCCCAATAAAATACTATTCTAGTAACAGTACTAATTTTTACAGTACAATTATACAGTAATAAAAATACAAAGTACTTTTTTTTTTATCCACTTATATGTGTTTGTTTAAAGTACAGCTTTTTGGCAGGTTTCATGTTCACATTTTCACATCAGAATGACCTTCCTACTAATAATTAGTCCCCCATAATGAGCGTTCTAAATGACCCCAACTAGTGAAACCACAACAAGTGCCCATCTCTCCATTCAAATCAGTCACTCCATGAAAAGGAATTAGGTTAGACATGATTTCTCCCTACTCAGGATAGTCATTAAAGTATTGTTGTCATGACAACTAAGTGCATATGCACCAGCGCTTGCTCTGAGTGAGAAAAAGCATTTGTCTGTAAGCATATTGTGCATTTCATTTCTGGTTTGGCTGGTTGTGGTTTAGGGTCCATTTAACATCATCACAAACACCCAGAGCTCTGACTAAAACATATCAATAGCTTAATGAATCCAGGTATAACAAAATGTCAAAACTGCTTAGACATGTACAAGTTAGCCATCTGATGTTTTCCTTTAACTTTTTGAAATTAGTTATTGGTCTATTTTTTATTTTTTTTTATATATATATATATAATCGCTAGGACCCATGTCTCAATACTTGGGTCACTTTTTCAAAGCTCTTCACACAGTGAGCACAACAGCACATACACATGGGTTAAACTGTAGATAATTTATAACTGCATTGGCACAAAATGCATTCAATAACTACATCTTTCAAACTGCACAAATTTCTTCTTCCATTCAGACACAACTACCACCCATACTGTATGCATCTAAAGGCCAATTTTTACATTTGCATGCTCTCATCAAAACAAACTTATTAAACATTATACAAAACTGAATAACTTTGCTACATTTCTATGGTAATACTATATTGAAATATATACTAAATCTAAAAACTCAATGCTATGCTTAAAGTTGTGTAGGAAAACTGTGAAGAATTTTGAAAAAGTGACCTTTGAATTATGAGTATTGAGAAATGTGCCCTTGTGCCTTAAAATAAATAAATAAATAAAAAATCTGTAAGCAAGTGGTTGGGTTATTGCCGAGAGGGTTGGGATAAACATTTAACCCAACTGTTGTTTGAAAACAACCCAATCGCTGGGTTTGTCCAAATTTAACCCAGCATTTTTAGAGTGTGGATAGATAGATAGATAGATAGATAGATAGATAGATAGATAGATAGATAGATAGATAGATGACTCAGATCAGAAAAGAGCAGATGATCAGAGACAGGAGGACACCTTATTTGTGTCCATGCACAAGCACTCATTATCCTCCTTTGCCAGCCTAGCCATCAAACGTGATTCGTTCTGCTGTCTTCATTCAACACGCCGGCCTATTATTCCTGCTCAGAGGCGAGGAAGGACACAAATGAGCTTATTATTACAG
The DNA here is from genome assembly GCA_024542945.1 of allo-octoploid hybrid of Carassius auratus x Cyprinus carpio. Classification (NCBI taxonomy): domain Eukaryota; kingdom Metazoa; phylum Chordata; class Actinopteri; order Cypriniformes; species allo-octoploid hybrid of Carassius auratus x Cyprinus carpio. The sequence continues at coordinate 17,152,954 of CM045082.1, read as the reverse complement.
CATTGCTAATCTCTTCCCTCAATGTAGAAAGCAAAGCCCTTCTCATTCGCAGTTAATGTTTAAAGGTGGGTGACTATTTGTGCCAGCAAATTCTATATTTATAATATAGCTCGGATATAGCTTGCTGGCGCCGATACAGGATGGCTGCCTTCGTGATGTGCTCTGCAGTTGTTTTTGTTAGTTTGTCCTGTCTTTAGTTATATTCCTGCAATCAGTTTCACCAGGGACAAATTGCTGGACATTCGGCACCACACATCTCCCGATATATTACCGGTTTTCGACTATTCTGATGTTTTGCTGGACATTTTTGTCGGTGGAGCAGCTGCGCTGATCACACACTTCAAGAGGACGCGCAGACGGGGAAAAAGAGCTGGCGCACTCGTGAGACTCAGAAAACGCGGATTTCGAACGCCGTTGCCTTCATCTGGCAAATCTCCGCTCTCTACCCAACAAAACGGACGAACTCCTTCTGCTCTCTCGGACAAATAAGGATTTCTCACACTCTGCTGCTCTGTGTTTCACGGAAACTTGGCTGCATGATGCTATTCCGGACAGCGCGCCATCTGCCGGGCTTTCAGCTGTTCAGAGTGGACCGCGACACAGAATCAACGGGGAAATCGCGCGGCGGCGGGACGTGCTTTTACATCAATGAACGGTGGTGTACAGATGTAACTGTGTTAAAAAAGATGTGCTGCTCAGATCTCGAAACACTCTTCATTAACTGCAAGCCATTCTATTCGCCGCGGGAGTTTCACTCGTTCATTCTGGTGAGTGTTTACATCCCTCCGCAAGCGCACATAAGCCTGGCTTTACAGAAACTCACTGATCAGATCACAGAGACAGAACAACAACACCCGGACTCCATTTTAATCATTCTTGGGGACTTTAATAAAGCCAATCTCTCCCATGAACTGCCAAAATACAGACATCATGTTACATGTCCCACAAGAGACAGTAATATATTGGATCACTGTTACACCACAATAAAGGATGCATATCACTCTGTTCCACGAGCAGCTTTGGGACGTTCTGATCACTGTCTGGTTCATCTTATACCGACCTACAGGCAGGAACTAAAATCAGCTAAACCTGTAGTAAGGACTGTAAAAAGATGGACCAACGAAACAGAGCAGGATTTACAATCTTGTTTTGACCTCACTGATTGGAGTGTTTTTGAAGCTGCTGCCACCGATCTGGATGAACTCACAGACACTGTAACATCTTATATCAGTTTCTGTGAGGATATGTGTATTCCTACCAGGACTCAACTAATTTACAACAATGACAAACCGTGGTTCACAGCAAAACTCAGTCAGCACCGTCAGGCCAAAGAAGAATCTTACAGGAAGGGGGACAATGTCTTGTATAAACAAGCTAAATACACACTGGAAAAGGAGATCAAAGTGGCAAAGAGGAATTATTCTGATAAAATAATGACTCAGTTCACTTCCAACGACTCAGCATCAGTGTGGAAAAGTCTGAAAGAGATCACCAATTACAAGACACCACCCCCCAGCACTGTGGAGAATCAACGACTGGCAGACGATCTGAACGAGTTTTACTGCAGGTTTGAAAGAAGAACACCCATCACCTGCCCTGAACGCCTCTCCACACAACCGTTCACACCATTCACAACTCCTGCAACCCACCTTGAATGCCTCTCCAAACAACCGTTCTCACCATTCACAACTCTTGCAACCCGTCCTGAACACCGTTCCAAACAACCGCCCTCACCATTCACACCTCCTGCATCCCCCCTCTCCCCCACACCTGCAATACAGATAAGCGAGGATGCAGTGCGCCAGGTCTTCCGGAAGCAGAAAAGGAAAAAAGCACCAGGCCCAGACTGTGTTACACCAGCTTGTCTGAAATCCTGTGCTGACCAGCTGGCCCCCATCTTCACACAGATCTTCAACAGATCACTGGAGCTGTGTGAAGTCCCTTCATGCTTCAAATGCTCCACCATCATCCCCATCCCAAAGAAATCCAAAATTACAGGACTAAATGACTATAGGCCTGTGGCTTTAACGTCTGTGGTCATGATGTCATTTGAAAAACTGGTGCTGGCCCACCTAAAGGACATTACTGGACCCTTACTGGATCCTTTTCAGTTTGCCTACAGAACAAACAGGTCTGTGGACGATGCAGTAAACATTGGACTGCATTATGTTCTGCAACACCTAGACAGACCAGGGACTTATGTGAGGATCCTGTTTGTGGACTTCAGCTCGGCCTTTAACACGATCATCCCAAACCTCCTCCTGCCCAAACTAACTCAGCTCTCCGTGCCCACCTCCATCTGTCAGTGGATCAACAGCTTCCTGACAGACAGGCAGCAGCTAGTGAGGCTGGGAAAATACACATCCAGCACCCGTACAATCAGCACTGGAGCTCCTCAGGGTTGTGTTCTCTCCCCACTGCTCTTCTCCCTGTACACTAACGATTGCACATCTAAGGACCCCTCTGTCAAGCTCCTGAAGTTTGCAGACGACACCACACTCATCGGTCTCATTCAGGATGGTGACGAGTCTGCTTACAGACAGGAGGTTAAAGAGCTGGCTGTCTGGTGTACTCTCAACAACCTGGAGCTTAACACGCTCAAAACAGTGGAGATGATCGTGGACTTCAGGAGAAACCCCCCTGCTCTCCCCCCACTAACCATCATGAATAGGCACTGTGACTGCAGTGGAGTCATTCAGGTTCCTGGGCACCACTATCTCTCAGGACCTGAAGTGGGACATTCACATTGACTCCATAGTGAAAAAGGCCCAGCAGAGGTTGTACTTCCTTCGCCAGCTGAGGAAGTTTAACCTGCCACAGGAGCTGCTGAAACAGTTCTACTCCGCCATCACTGAATCCGTCCTTTGCACTTCAGTAACTGTCTGGTTCAGCTCAGCTTCTAAATCTGACCTCAGAAGACTACAGAGGGTAGTCCGGACTGCTGAGAGAATCATCGGTACAACCCTCTGTACTTATCCAGAGTGAGCAAAAGGGCTGGCAAAATCACTCTGGACCCCTCACATCCAGCACACTCCCTGTTTGAACTGTTGCCATCTGGTCGACGCTACAGAGCCCTGAGCACCAGAACGGCCAGACACAGGAACAGTTTCTTCCCCCAGGCAATCCATCTCATGAACACTTGATAATAACTGTGGAACACATTACACTATTTATATTTACAGACACATACACTTATTATCTAACACACATACTTAGTGTACACTTAAATTATTATTTTTTTGCACATAATATACCTGTGCATACATAACTGCTCATTGTAATATATCTGCCATACAATTGTCAATTTGTATATTGTCATTCCTTACCTACTGATTTGTATTTTTTGAAAACAAATTCCTCGTATGTGTAAACATACCTGGCAATAAAGCTCATTCTGATTCTGATTCTGATAAGTTCTTAACCACTGTACCAGTCATTAAGCTATACAGAGTCAGCAGTTTACAGTTGTGGTGCATCTCAAACTTCTCACCACACTTGTTATGATCATTTAAGATCTTCATACATCTCTGTGGGTGGTTGACAAAACAACCAAATCAAGTCTTGACATCTTAAAATATATTCTGGGTGTTTTATTTCTGTAAATACTGAAGGTATTTAAGTACTAAAGGTAAGGTTGTTTCGTTACAGTATATAAAAAAAATGGAGCTGTGCATTATTTAAATGCAATCATGTGCTGGAGGAAGAGCATGTTTAATTTTATTTTTAGTCTTTCAGTCTTTTGTTATTTTCATATCTCAACATGACATTTTGTATCTGTGTTTGGTTGGAACAGAAAAAGCAGTCTGAATCTGTTTTGCAGTAACAGAAAATATTTAAGCACAGAGCACGTGCAGTTGACATTTAACAAGAGAATGTTGTAAACGTATCAAGCAAACAAGACAAGAAATTGTATAATTGCATATATTTTACATTTTATTACTTACAGTAAAATTAAAACACTTTATATTGTATTATAATATCTTCATCTCATCCTACAGGTGTTCTAGGAAGGTCTGGGTCAGGGGACTTTCCTCAGTCCATTCTGTGGGTAGTGAAGCAAGTGATTTTGAGGTGTGTTTGAATCATTTTCCTATTGGAAGATCCATTTTAAGCTTCTTGACAGAGTCAGTCAGGTATTGATGTACAGTATCTGCTGGTACCTGTTGGAGTTTGCGATACTAACAAGTTGTCCAGGGCCTTTCGAAGAGAAATAGCCACAAAGCATTACAGATCCACCACCATATGTCACAGCATGGATGAGGTACTTTTCTACATGGCTTTTTGTCTATGTCAAACCCACCTCCATTGATATTTATTTCCAAAAAGCTCTGAAACCAAGGCTCACTGAAAATTACAGTAATGCCTGACAAACTGTAGGTGTGTGATTATTGATTGATTGATTGTTTGCAACCTTCCCAAAAAGTTGTTAATATTAAATATTAAATTTTTTTTTTTTGGAGACTTTCTGACCTTAAGACCCAAGTAGTGTTCAAAAAACACACACGCAAATAATTTCTTGTCTTGTTTGCTAGACACTTTTACAAGCCTCTCTTTTTAAATGTCAACTGCACATGCTTTGTGCTTAAATCTTTTCTGTCACTGCAAAACAGATTCAATCTGCTATTCTGTTCCAACCAAACCATGTTGAGATTAAAAAAAAATAAATAAATAAATAAATAAAAAAAAACTACATAGAAAACCAAATGTGCTCTTCATCCAGCAAGTGTTTGCATTCGATGAATGCATGGATCTGTTTTATAAGGCACTTAACAGAATTTGCCTCAGTAGAACTCCAAATTACAAGTTACAAAACCTGGACAGGATTTCACTGCTTTGCAAAATACAACTGGACAAGCATTTAGATAGAAGGACTTTGGTATACTTGAGCAAAGCATGTGGACAATTCAAATTGAATGTTCCTTATTTGAATGAAATAAAAGTCAACTTCTAATCCACTTTAATGTAGTATACATATCTGACAAAACATCTGCGAACTGAGTTCTTACAATTTGTTTAAAAGTGTTACTGAAACACAAATATTGCCTTTGGAAGAGACAACATCATGCAACACTCTTAAAAGATTCTTTTGTTATAAGTTGTCATTTAGAAACAGAGCATAAAAAACTCTAGAATGGTGACAACTGACAAATCATTTTTAGATATACTTTAAACCTCACAGAACAAACTGCTTTTTTCTGCTTTTGACAGCAAAAACAGCACAGGCATAACCCTCAAGTAATATAAAAAAGCACCAGTGTACAATTTATCCATGCTGCAATTCATGCTTAATGCCATCTGTAGAAATACAACCTGTAATACCAATGGTGAGTAGAGATGTCTTTAACAGGGTATGCTATCAATATTATTAATTTATCAAAGATCCAAGGGAAGAAAAACATGGCAGATGTTTTTGTAAAATATTGTCTCAGTGTCTTCCAAATGCTTAAACACAAATATATATGTACAAATGCCACACGCAAGATTTGTCAAGCATTGGAAAACAAATGGAAATCCTCAGAAATGTTTACTTTTATTAATTTGCTCAAGAATGTTGAGAAATGACGTGTACCTTCAACATACTTTGTCTATGCCAAAATGTCTCTGTTTTAATTGACATTCAAAACTTGCTTTGTTTGAGAAAACATGAAAATGTAGTTACCACTTTTTCCCCCCAATTAGATTTTCAGTAATCGAAAAGTGGCAGCAATAGCACATTTTTCCGCTTGGCGCACAATTTGCGGACAGCTTACTTGACGCTTGAAATAACCCACGTGCCAACATACCATTGAGAATGTGCATCAGTAATGATGATTCATAACAATAGGGTGCAGGCGCCAAAGCTGCCAAGGGTCCACTCACACGAATCCCGCCGTATCTTGCAGAAATTGACCATTGTTTAGTGAATAAATAAGTTATATACTGTTATATATCTATTCCAAACATTTTATTTTTTTAAGCTTTATACCTCAAAAGGTAATATATAGTAATGTTAAATAAGGTATTCGCAGAGGAAACTTGCATCGTTTATCCTGCGATAACAGGCAGCTGGATGTACATTATCCAGCTTATTACATGGCTCCTTACCACATAAGTAAATATTTACCCACAAAGTATTTATTTGATTTGAAATATTTAAATTCAAAGCTTCTGCAAAGAAAAACTGTTCCTAACAAATTCAATTTAGACTTTGTATTGACAAAGTTCAGACAAGACAGATATTTAAGGCATAATGTACAGTCATATCACTAATTATATAGCTTTTCACCACATAAATAAAGACAAGGACATACAATGTTATTCTAACCCAATTATGATCTTAAATCCATTACAGTGTATAAAACAATTTTCTAGAAATACTGTTAGCAACAAGACGAATGTATTTAACAATACTGTGCAAGTCCTCCGGTTTCATGTCACTGTAAATACAGTCAATAACTGAGGCATAAGGATGAAAGCAACTGTGTTTAAATGAAACAAGAGAGAGATAGAGATAGAGAGAGAGAGAGAGAGAGAGAGAGAGAGAGAGAGAGGGCACTGCAGTGTGATATTAGAGATGTGAAAGAAGCACCAGTCTCAAATACCTATATGACCTACTGATTGCTAATGACGACGTTTGTTATCAGGGAATAACATACCTCGGAAAGTCATGACTGACCGACCAGAACTGAGTATTCCAGGGCTCCATGTAATAACATTAATTTGCCACTCCGTGAACTCATTCAGATGGCTTGGGTATGCAGAGCATTCACAGCTTACAGTATGTGGACTGCAGGCCCCTACTGTATACTGTAAAAACACAACTAATCATTGTTCAACACAAATCTACTAAATCACTTTCATGGCCAATTTCAAAGAAGAAATTGTTTATAGTTTTTAAATAGTATGTTCATAGCACAGTTGCATCAAATCTAAATACAGTAAATTTTATTTATTGTTTTAGTTGTACAACTAGTACTGTAAAATTGCTATGAAATTAAAGTGTCCAGAGCATGGATTATAAACTCTAAATTTCATGCTAAATTTTTGTGCAGTGTGGTCAGTTCCTTGAAACTTTTCCTTTTCTGATTTCAGAGTGGAGTTGTTTGCTTGAAACACAGATAAAACTAATTCCTTATGACTTTTGTGTCATATTATCATGTCCCCACAGCACTGATGTAAATGTATGAGTTCATGCCTCTGCTCACCTGTGATGAGCTGAGCACCAGTTGGAGATCACATTCCTTCAGCAGAGAGTTTTCTGTCTTCCTCTGTCATACTGAATCTGTCTGTAAATATTCTCTCTTGTTCTGCTGGAGTGTGTACAGTATGCAAAGTCCTTGCTCTTAACATCAAACACACACACACACACACACCATAAATTTATATTCCTTATTATATACATTTAGTGAATGAACAAGTCTAAAATGAAGCTACATATACAGCAAATGAATAACACTGAAGATGCACTGCAGTTTGGCTTTGCTGCTTCACTCGCATCAAAAGGGCCTTTTCCAAACAAATAATGCAGTCCCCTGTGAAACCCTCCACTTCCTCCAGCACCACCTGTCTAGATCTTTTATAGGGATATTATGTGTGTCTATTTGTGTCTATTTGTAAGCCCACCCCCACACAAAAATAAATAAACAAATTAATAAACGAATAAACAAACACAGAATCATCCAAATCTGAAGACTTATTATCCTTTTTGTTTTATTTGTGTAACTTTTTTCCTCACAGCTGTTGATAACATAATATAAGACAAATACATATAATAATAATAATAATAAAAAGGTTTTATCGAGCATCAGAAAAAGACACCAATAATAGCCTAAATACATTATAAGTTTTAACATCACTTCGGCAACAACAACAACTCACTGAACATACTGAACTGACTTTTTGTTTGATGTCCCCACTGACTTGGACCCCTTAATTAGTCAGTCAGCACATCCTCATTCATAAACAATTATTACCCACAACAATAGTGCAAGTAAATCAAATAGGACATTTATTTTGGAATTTGCATTTATATTCTGCACTTGAGTGCATGAGCGTTAAGAGTGTTAATGCAGAATGCAGGCACACCAGAATCGCAGAGCTGAAAACACAGAGGTGACTGCACAAAGTCAGTGAGGGGAGTCTGTATGGAAAACAATAAAATATCATCAGAGGACGATGAAGCAAGCATGTGACAGGGAAAATGGGTCAGCCCAGCAGTAACAAGCAAGAAAATAGCTGTCAGTTCAGCAGTACACCAATAACTCACACCATCAGCTCTAACAAGCATGTGAGAGGTGAGCGCTACAGTCCACTGGCTGCAGCAAGGTTCTAGAGGCCACCATTAACAATGCATCAAGCACACATATGCAAGCAGGAAAGAGCCAGACACTCTCATGACATCTGTTCAAACATGTCCTGGACTCAGTTCCCTTTGGTTCACATGCAACCATATTGGATGTATTCTGAATATAATATTATTTAACTAAAGCCCAAAACTTGACTGATTCCTTGTTAAAAGATTGTTGCAGTTTATAGATGTTCCAACTTAATAGTTATAGTCCTCTTTTTTTTTTTTTGGATTCAAAATATGAAAGAAATTCATAGAAGTTTAAGGGTGAATACATGATGATAGGATTTTCATTTTTGAATGAACTATTCCTTTAAGTTGCAAAGTTCCTAAGTGTCTATTTATACCCAGTGCAAAAACCCTTTTGTGCTATTTACGCATTTTATCTATCAATATTTGCACTGCAAATAGCCTTTGTCATAAAGTTCTGGAAGTCTAAATTCTCTTTTTAGAAGATCTAGGCAGATGAACACTTTGTTCTAGATTCATAACTTCTAAAGCATTACAGAAGAAATTCCCATGGATGGATTATACTCGATGTAAATAGTAATTTTATGGTTAGTTACATCACTTTCTGGCATCCTTGTGCATGTCATGCAAATGTTTCCATGTTTAAAAATGTATATTTACATTATTTTTTATTCAGTTTGATTCACATTGCATCCTACGTCAGTTTAAGTGAAAATATGAATCTTAATTACCACACTTAGGTAACGAGTGACCTCTCTCTGTAGCATGGGATCATCTTCACAGGCTGAAAGCATGAAAACAAAGCTGGACCCTTTCAGAATATTTGAAGCACTTAAGCAGCTAGAAAGTACCTTCCGTACATATTAAATAACACAACATCATACCATCACCTCCTACTGCCCAACCCCAATAAAGACTCTGAAAAGTGCCAGAGAGAAGATTCAACCCCCCGTATTATCGTACATGCATTTTAAATTCCAGATAAGCTTCTGCCTGGGTATATTCTTTTGTAGGCAGAGAAGCCGGGATATTAAAAGGTGAGATTGCCAGCGGGGAAAGACTCTGAAGAGAACGTAATAAAATAACTCATTAAAAGTCTTCGTCTCGTATGGTTTGAGATAAGCAGCAGGATAAGCAGGCAGAATTCACAGAGAAAAATCAAAAGAACACACCTCTGCAATTCAAATGTAGCTCTTCCGTTCGCCCCTTTATCAGAAACCATACGGATCTGAGAGCAAGACCTTTTAATTGAGCTCTGATTTAATGCCACTAACAACTGTAAAAATGAGGCCAAAACCATGGAGGATGGACATGAGGCTTTCTTTGCATCTCAACGTCCTGCCGCTTCAGTCTCTGAAGACTGGTGCATGCGACTATTTCAGCTCACCAATTCATTGTGCCAAATTGACCGTCTTCCCAATAATAGCTGACTAATGCCTTATGCCCAATGATGAACACCTCAAGCAAGCAGACAAAACAAAACCCTCTGCAAAGTGCACTTAACTCATTGCAAGCCCCTACAGGCAGCACTTCCCACGAATCAAGTTTGCAGCGTAATTGCAGCTGAAGCAGGTAGCTGAGAGGGAAAATAGGGTAGAGGGAGACAGAATGGATTTGAAATAAAAATGAGCGAGAGGGAGGTAAGTGTGAGCCGAGTGGGACGAGACAGGTGGTAGATTTGGGGCGCGAGATGTGTGTGCAGGTAAATTTGTGCTGATGGTAATTGCCATACTGCTGTCTGATTTAGCTGTGAAATGGCCTGCCGTGTCCCGCAGCAGGAAGGGCGGAGAGCCGGGTGAAGCTAATGGAAGAGCGGTCTGATTGCATGGAGCTGTCCAGTCTCTGGGCTCCACAAGAGCATGGACGCCCGGCCAGATGCACAAACGCTTGACCTTCATGAACTTCTCAGAACTGCAGAAGATGCTCAGCTGGCACAGATCATACCTGCCTGCATAATGTATTCGATTTGGTAGTTAATATGACCTACAATTAATAGTTATGCTGGCAGTCTAGAGAAGTTAAAGGCATTAAATTTAGAGGATTTGAAATGGCAGTGCACCACACAACCTAACCTCTCATAAACACACAAGCTCAGATACAACCCCTAGTGCAGTGATTCCCAACCACGTTCCTGGAGGCCCCCCAACACTGCATGTTTTCCATGTCACCTTAATCAAACATACCTAAATTAAGATCATCAGCTCATTAGTAGAGACTCCAAGACCTGAATTGGGTGTGTCAGAGAACGGAGAGATGCAAAATGTTCAGTGTTGGGGGGCCTCCAGGAACCACTGCCCTGGTGAACTGCCTAGTTTCAATATAAAATCAGGATCCTGTTTACTTTCTTAGTAATTAAAAAAACAAAAGTAAAAAAAATTCAGAGCACAAATTTACAAACAAAATAAAGGCGGGGGGGAGGGGGGGTGGGCTGGGGTTGGCTTGTCTTTGTTATCTTTCGAGGAGATTCCCCCCTTCTATGTAAACTCTTTGAGTGCCCAGAAAAGCGCTATGTAAATGTAAGGAATTATTATCTTTCATCAAAATGTATAACCTACAGTGTCTCTGATATACAGTAACTTTTCTTTTCTTTCTGGCTGACTGTCCAATCCTGCTCCTGGAGGGCCAATGTTCTTCAGAGTTTAGCTTCAACACCACCCCACCCCACCCCACCCCACCCAACACACAACAAAACAAAACACAACACACCACAACACAACACAACACAACACATATTAACTATTTAATCAAGGTCTTCAGGCTCGATAGAATCTTCCAGGCAGGTATGGTATGGGCCAAGTCGGGGCTAATCTTTGGAAGATGTTGGCCCTCCAGGACCAGGATTTGACACCCCTGGACAACACTGGCAAAATTGCTGCCAAAAAAATGCTGCCAATGTTTCACGAGAGGAGTGGTCCACAGTACTTGCATTCAGGTCAGATTCCATTCTGGTATGGAAAACCCCACTTTTCACAATCCAGTCAATCCCAATCCAGTGTAGTTCCTTGTTTTCCTATTGTACACTTGATATGTCACACTAGCAAAGTGAAATGGGGCACAGGCACAATTCCGATACAAAGGTTCTTCCAAAAGGTTAAGCAGCAAAATGATACTTCTTAAAATATGAGATGCCCTGCTTAGAACAAATTAAGGTAACTTTGCAAGTATTGGGAAATTACTTTCTTTTCTCTCTGATGCCATTATGCTGGAGTATCCTTTACTGATTTGGGATGTCCAGTTCTGCTCTGGGGGGCACTGCCCATCAGAGTTTAGCTCCACCACCAATTACACACATTTGAACTAGCTAAACAAGGTCTTCAGGATTGCTAGAATCTTCCAGGCAGGTGTGGTATGGGACAAGTTGTGGCTAATCTCTGAAGGACGTTGACCCTCCAGAACCAGGATAGGACACCCCTGGACAACATTGGGTGCTGAAATGTTTAATGAGGGGAGTGGTCCACCATGTTTATATTTAGGTCAGGTACCATTGTGATAGGAGAAAACCCACTTTTCACTAGATGTCGACCGATACATCGGTCGGCCGATATATCGGGCCGATATTTGTCTTTTTTTTTTTAAATTCGGCATCGGCCGATATCCGTGCTTAGTAGCGCCGATTTAAATTCAGGCACGTCGGCGGGCAGCCCCGTGTTATTGGTGCAGTGGAAAGTGCTGCTGCCGCATGTGAAGGACCCCAAGCCAAAACTTTTGGAAGATTCAACAACAGTCCTGGGAGATAAAGGTAGTCAGAGAATTTCACTCTGTAAATGAGGTGAAGTAGGTGGCAGTTCTCACAAACACTGCAGCGTGATTGAGGGCTCCGTTACTCCGCCCCGCTCACAGACAGCACCATGCTCAGAGAGACAGCTGTCCTGGAGCAGCACAGGACGGTGAATGACATTTGTTCGGAAGCATGGTTTAATGCAGACAATAGCCAGGTTTCCATCCAACTCATTTGCATTTAGGGATGTCAATATTTGATCATTTCCATGATCGATCGTCGTTTAAATTAACAATCAATGAATAAGCTTAATGCTGCAAAATGCGTCTGCAGCGGTATTATTATGTGCAAAAGCCACTCGGAAAAAAAGTTTTCTCACCCGAATTAAAGGGGTTTTAGTCTGAATAAAATGCTAGTAGCAGGACTGTAAAATTAATATGTGATTATGATCATTTGATAAAATGAAGGGAGCGCGCTGTACATTTGAGATCATTTTACTTTGTTGACTGTTTCCTGTCAAGGAGACCGCTGAATGCGCCTCTTTAAATGGTTTCGTGGTGCTCGTTGTTGTATTTTAAAACACAATTGCAATGTTTTCAAATGACACTATAGTATTAAAAATAAAATTATCCCAAACGTAACTGTGGCGCTTGTGGCTGTGCTGAGAAGTCAGTGAACCGCTTTTTTCACATTAAACATTTTATGCGAGTATTAATGACCAGTCCTTTATTTGATCCTGTTCTGCAAAATGTTCGATTTTGAATTTTTGCATTCCAGTAGGCCTATTTGTTTAAAAAAATCCGGCATTTACAGTGCCTCGCGAAAGTATTCGGCCCCCTTGAACTTTGCGACCTTTTGCCACATTTCAGGCTTCAAACATAAAGATATAAAACTGTAATTTTTTGTGAAGAATCAACAACAAGTGGGACACAATCATGAAGTGGAACGAAATTTACTGGATATTTCAAACTTTTTTAAGAAATAAAAAACTGAAAAATTGGGCGTGCAAAATTATTTAGCCCCTTTACTTTCAGTGCAGCAAACTCTCTCCAGAAGTTCAGTGAGGATCTCTGAATGATCCAATGTTGACCTAAATGACTAATGATGATAAATAGAATCCACCTGTGTGTAATCAAGTCTCCGTATAAATGCACCTGCACTGTGATAGTCTCAGAGGTCCGTTTAAAGCGCAGAGAGCATCATGAAGAACAAGGAACACACCAGGCAGGTCCGAGATACTGTTGTGGAGAAGTTTAAAGCCGGATTTGGATACAAAAAGATTTCCCAAGCTTTAAACATCCCAAGGAGCACTGTGCAAGCGATAATATTGAAATGGAAGGAGTATCAGACCACTGCAAATCTACCAAGACCTGGCCGTCCCTCTAAACTTTCAGCTCATACAAGGAGAAGACTGATCAGAGATGCAGCCAAGAGGCCCATGATCACTCTGGATGAACTGCAGAGATCTACAGCTGAGGTGGGAGACTCTGTCCATAGGACAATAATCAGTCGTATACTGCACAAATCTGGCCTTTATGGAAGAGTGGCAAGAAGAAAGCCATTTCTTAAAGATATCCATAAAAAGTGTCGTTTAAAGTTTGCCACAAGCCACCTGGGAGACACACCAAACATGTGGAAGAAGGTGCTCTGGTCAGATGAAACCAAAATCGAACTTTTTGGCAACAATGCAAAACGTTATGTTTGGCGTAAAAGCAACACAGCTCATCACCCTGAACACACCATCCCCTCTGTCAAACATGGTGGTGGCAGCATCATGGTTTGGGCCTGCTTTTCTTCAGCAGGGACAGGGAAGATGGTTAAAATTGATGGGAAGATGGATGGAGCCAAATACAGGACCATTCTGGAAGAAAACCTGATGGAGTCTGCAAAAGACCTGAGACTGGGACGGAGATTTGTCTTCCAACAAGACAATGATCCAAAACATAAAGCAAAATCTACAATGGAATGGTTCACAAATAAACATATCCAGGTGTTAGAATGGCCAAGTCAAAGTCCAGACCTGAATCCAATCGAGAATCTGTGGAAAGAACTGAAAATTGCTGTTCACAAATGCTCTCCATCCAACCTCACTGAGCTCGAGCTGTTTTGCAAGGAGGAATGGGCAAAAATTTCAGTCTCTCGATGTGCAAAACTGATAGAGACAAACCCCAAGCGACTTACAGCTGTAATCGCAGCAAAAGGTGGCGCTACAAAGTATTAACTTAAGGGGGCTGAATAATTTTGCACGCCCAATTTTTCAGTTTTTTATTTGTTAAAAAGTTTGAAATATCCAATAAATTTCGTTCCACTTCATGATTGTGTCCCACTTGCTGTTGATTCTTCACAAAAAATTTCAGTTTTATATCTTTATGTTTGAAGCCTGAAATGTGGCAAAAGGTCGCAAAGTTCAAGGGGGCCGAATACTTTCGCAAGGCACTGTACAGTGCATTAGATCGTGACAGTGCATGCGTGCGTGCAGACGAGGACGAGCAAGCGCGGGTTTGGCTAGATGTATTTGGAGGTTATTAGTCACGTCTCGTTCTGCACATATCCAAATGTTTCCATATTCGCAATGTATCTGAATGTTAAACTATAATATTTTTAATTTTTCTAATGTAAACTAGACGGAAAAGATCATCCTCTTCACATGAGCAAAAACGTCCTTGGCATAACAGCAGAGTGGACCGGTATACTGTGGTCTATTTAAACTGACCAGTGTAACCTTTTATATGTTTGGTTGACTGTACTTAATCTTAATAATCAACAGACTGCTATGTAAGTTTGAAGTTAGAATGCACTTTAGATGTTCTGTGTCATTTATACCAAACACAAATGTTGCTGGTTGCTAGTGTGTTTGCAGCACTACTATTATTTATTTTTTATATATATTATTTTTTATATTTTTCAGTTTAATTGATTTTTATTTATAAAATTTTATTTCTTTTATTTAAATGTATATTTAAGTTTACATTTATGTTCCAACAAACTTGAAAAATTCTGCTTGATAAATGCTCTAAAACTTTTATGTAAATGATTGACTTTTATATATATATATATATATATATATATATATATATATATATATATTACCTGTTTTATATATTTAATACTTGGTCAGTTTATTGATTTGTTTGGTTAACTTTAGATATTTTTTTTTTATTTGTAATACCGTGCAGTGCACAAAATTAAGATTCGAGAGATGGTTCAAGTCAGTGCTCAATAAATGATGATAAGTTTAGAAATGTTGTGCATCCACTTATTATAAGTGTGACATTTTAGTATGCAAATGAGGGGGAAAACTTCAAGATATCGGCCCTAAAAATCAGCCATCGGCTGACCCTGACCTCTAAACATCGGCATCGGCTATAGAAAAACCCATATCGGTCGATCTCTACTTTTCACAATCCAATCAACCCCAATTCAATGTAGATCTTTTTTTTTCCCTCACTGAATGTTTTTCTTTTTGTAGACTTGGTAATATGTCTCATTAGCAGAGTGAGATGGGGCACAAGCACACTTCTCATACAATAGCTGTTACAATAAGTAGGCAGCAAAATTATGCTTCCTAAATTATGAGATGCCTTGTTTTGGCCATACACTGAAAATGTAATACCAGAATGCACTGCAATTTAGTACGAATTCAGTATGAAATATAGTCATCCAAGATGGCAGGTGGAGTGAAATCCTGATTATAAATATATATTTAAATTAGATTCATTAACTATTTAATCAAGGTCTTCAGGCTCGCTAGAATCTTTCATTAATTAAAAATCAATTTTTTTTTATTTTTTTTTCAGAAATACCATGGATGGATCTGATTGCAAAAGACTATGAACACTGAAATACTACAGCCCTGGAATGAGAGTAAAAAGGAAATTTTACTTGATTTTGTCCACCTGGACTTGATTGGATGGTGAAAGGTGTCTCTATAAGACAGGGCTAAAGGGAGAGGTTGAAAAATAAGAGACCTTGGTGACATCAGCCAAGAAGGAAAGTAATTTCAGAGGTGAAGCAAGTTATTACATTTTGATGAAAATGACGCAAAAGTGAATCATTCATAATAAGACAAGGATAGCATATACAGAAAGTAAATGATTAATTTCATGTCAACTTTAACACTTTCATTCAGTGCAAAGTGAAAGCTACACATAGCTACTATGTATGCTACATTAGTCAAAAAAATTAGTCAGTGGAAAGCCAATGGTATCAGAGTTTTATTAATTTGAATGAGTGCGCGTATACAGTATACAGAAAAAAATACTAAGTAATCATCAAACTACCACTATCAGCTTAAGAGAGCTGTGTGCATGACAGGCCTGTGGCAACAGTTCTCCATCTCTACTCATCTGTGCGGTTCTACACACTGCAAATTACAGCAAATCAGTCCCGCAGGGCAAAATCAACACTGAGCCACTGCTGTTTGTCTTAAATCCAGATGAATACATAACACACTACATATTAAATCTGTCGGTATCTCTTCCTGTGGGACAGAATGCGTAGCAGTTTGTGAGCAGATCAGTTTTGATACAGTCACCTACCCAAGAACACAATTTCACCTCTCGCACACACACAGCAGAATGTGGTGGATGTAGATAAGGCCACAAATATAATCTATGCAAGTACATCACCAGAGGAAAATGCTTGGCCAACACACACTCCTTAAACCTACTTAGTTTTTCATGAAACACATTATTTTCTATATACTGTACATACATTATTGTTTCTGCTCTATGCCCCGCCTTTCTGAAACACGTCGTTTTTATACAAAGCTCATCGGTCTGAAAAGCAAGGTGTGCTCTGATTGGCCAGCTATCCAGGGCTTTGTGATTGGCTGAATACCTCAAGCATGTGATGGAAATGTTATACCCCTTAACATACTGTGATGCTGCAACGAAACACACAGCATCTCCACAACATGGCGGCAGCGGCAACAACAATACTACAGCGAGAATAAAAGTTACGCCTTCTTTCTTTGCGTGAACATTTGGGCGGTGTTATGCAAATCGTCCCACACAGTGACGTAGACATGTGGGGGCATGTTTAAACGAGGCAATTTAGGAGGACGTGGACAAGTCATAACAAGCTTATAACACTTATAACACTCCAAACAGAACGGAAAAATTGAAAATCGCATCATATGACCCCTCTAAATGTCTGTGCTGGATACAACATTGTCCAGGTAGTTTGTTATAAAAATTATGACAGTTTAACAAACTTTGTTTCACTTTGGACAGTCACAGAAACAACATGTTGTGTAAACAATTATTTCACTGTTTGAGGGGAAAATGTCAAATGGTGATGAAAAACATATGAATTGGAATGAAGAAGAGACTGTTTTATTCTTAAATTGATACATTTATAGTTCAAAAAAGTCATTTCAGTAAAAAAAAAATAAAAAAAAATAAATAAAAATAGTAAGAGATAGTAAAGGCAAATAATAAACAAGGATGCACAATACCACAGACTTTTTTAAACAAGCTACATGCTGCACACTGGCAGCTCTTGCAAAAATTATTACGAAGAAACCTCAACTTATTGCGTTATGAATTGTGTCCTGACACACTTCGGAATGCAACAACGCATGAAATTGAGCTTATGTAGCTAGAAGTGTTTGCGTTCACATACTTGCATAGAGTTTCAGGCCTGAGGCTGCAAGTGATGAAAAAGAGCTATGGATTCACTCATAATACATGTCATCTCTCTCAGTAATATCATATTCATTTAAATCCACTGAACAAAAACACTGCTCATTTTCCGTCTGGAACTAAAAAAGAATGCCAATTAAAGCAGCGTTGTTTGAGCCTCAAAAGCACGCTGAGAAAGAATGTTCCTGATTGTTCCTGAGACTAAAACTTCCGACTCATGTAATTATGAAATGACCATTAAACATCTGCAAGGCAGCAATCAAGAAAATTACCCTCTCTACAATTAAAGTGGATGTATGAGACAGCATGACACTCTGATGGAATGAAATTCAGTCTGGTCCTCAGTCTTTCATCTCCTTCATGCAGCGATTCGTCTGTACAGTTACTTTAATTAGGGTGTCTGCATTAAATTGCAGGTAAGGGATATGTTACTGTACAGATAAAGTGTGTAACACAGTGGTTTATATGGTGATAGATCCACAGCGGTTTATATGGTGATAAATCCATATGTTAAAATGTGTTATATGTTATAAAATGTGTTATATGTTATAAATTCATATGGGATATGGTAAATCCGTTTACATCAGCAATTTCCCAACAGGGAAGTGAGCATATTTCCAAGAAAACTGAGTTAAAACAGCTTTAGCACTAGTTTCATAGAGTTCGGAGAGCCAGAGTTACCTTTCAGTCAGTCACTATCGATGTCACGTAGGTGACCGACGAATTGGGATCTCGCTTAGAGAGACCAATCTGTTTTGAGTGTAAACTAAATGAGCCAATGCACATTGGCATGTGATTATTGCATCCAGCTGCCACCGATCACAGTGTGAGCATAAAATGGCAGCAGGTGCAACGCATACCAACTTTTTGCTTTGGAGCCTTGCGACAACATTGTTCTGCTCCTAGTTCAGAGCGTACTAGGGAGCTTCTTGTGTTGGAGGACGGTGCTTCAGCAGTGGTCATTCCTGTGTTGAGTGGGTTGCGCACTTCAGGCTGCACCCCACGTCGTGCTGCAAACGGCCATTTCCCCTGTGCGTCTCAGCTCCTAAAAGAGAATTTCCCTTAAAGAGCCTATTTATCTAAAAGAGCTTACACGGGTGCGTCTTTGTAAAGATGACGGATCGTCTTTTTAAAGATGCCGTTTCACCCGTGCGTTTCTGGATGCAGTCTGGATGCTGGCACCGGGTGATGGTCACGATCACTGCCTCACGTGTCTGGGCATTAAACACGCTGAGGTGGCGTTTGTGGATGAGTCATGTTCCCATTGTGGGAAAATGACCATCTTGGAGCTGCGGGCCAGCTCCATTTTCTCCAGGGGTTCTCTCTGGTGGCTCCACAGGTTGCACAGACCATTTCTGCGGTTTGTGTTCGAAGGACGTGCATACCAGTACAAGGACCTGCCCTTTGGGCTGTCCCTGTCTCCCCATGTATTCATAAAAGTGGAGGGGGCTCTTGTTCCCCTCAGAGAGCAGGGTGTTCGCATCCTCAACTATCTTGATTATTGGCTTATACTAACACAGTCTTGTGATCAGTTGAGCGAGCACAAGGACCTGGTGCTCTAGCACTTCAGCCAGTCTTCAGGTCAACAGGGAAAAGAGCAAACTCTCCCTGACACAGAGGATCTCTTTTCTCGGTGTGGAGTTGGATTTGGTTGAACAAACAGCATGCCTCACAGAGGAATGTGTGTGGTCGGTGCTGAACTGCTTGAATTCATTCAAGGGCAGGACAGCGGTCCCACTGAAACTATTTCAGAGGCTCCTGGGGCATATGCCAGCTGCAGTGGCAGTTAGCACTGGCTTCATGGCTGAGTCCCGAGGTGGACGTGGCAGCACGGCACTCAACGGGTTCAAGTTACAGTGGCCTGTCGCCAAACCTTCACCCCTTAGTCAGACCTTACATTCCTCCGGGCCAGAGTACCACTAGAACAGGTCTCCAGACATGCTGTGGTTTACACGGATGCCTCCACCACCAGCTGGGGAGCCACGTACAATGGGCACGCAGTGTGGGGGGTATGGACAGGCTCCCATCTGCACTGGCATTTAAATTCCCTAGAGTTGTTAGCAGTGCGCCTTGCCTTGAACCATCTCAAAGGGTGCTTACGAGGCAAGCACATGCTGGTCCAAATGGACAACATGGCGACCGTTGCGTACATCAACCAACAAGGTGGTCTATGCTCCAGTCGCATGTCGCAACTCGCCCACCACCTCCTTCTTTGGAGTCGGATGGTTCTGAGGTCACTTCGTGCCATTCACATTCCAGGTCTGCTCAACCATACGGCCGATGAGCTGTCAGGAGCTATGCACCCGGGAAAAATGGATTCTCCATCCCTAGATGGTCCAGCTGATTTGGTGGCATTTAGGGGGTGCCAAGGTAGACCTTTTTGCCTCTTATGAAACCACTCACTGCCACTGACCAAGGGAACACTCAGCATGGATGCACTGGCACACAGCTGGCCGTGGAACCTGCGCAAGTATGCGTTTCCCCCAGTGAGAAATTCTGAGGCCCAGGGCTGGCTATGTGCCCAAGGTTCCCACTACTCCCTTCAGGTATCAGGTGGTGAGCCTGCAAGCACTGCCCCCGGAGGAGGCAGACCCAGACCTAGCTTTGCTCTGACCCGTCCGAGCCTTGAAATGCTACGTAGACCAGACACAAGCTTAGGACCTCAGACCAGCTCTTTCTCTGTTACAGAGGCCGGCAGAAGGGAAAAGCCGTCTCTAAGCACTGGATTGTGGATGCCATCACCCTGGCTTATCAGGCACAGGGTGTGCCCTGCCCACTAAGTTGCGAGCTCACTTCTAATAGAACTGTTGCATCCTCCAATGGGTAGAGCCACTGAGAGGCCCCAGTTTAGTGTTGGGTTGCTAAAACTGCTCCAGAGTGTCCATACTGTAGACACTGTCGAGCTCCTCCATCCCCTCGGCAACCAGACGTGGAGGAATATCAGGTGCCAGGCCTTCACTTGATGAATCCTTGAGAACCGGTAGAAGGTTGGGTTCCATATATGAGACCTAAGTGGACCCATATGTGTAATCCCATACATGTTCCCAGTGTTATCCAATTTTACTGAGTGGGTAGTGCTATGACAACAGTGTCTGGTCTTCTTGTTGCGAGCCCCGGCCTACACCAAAAAGGGGCACAGGCGGCTCACACAGGACACTGGATGGGGCAGCACCCATGGTGCTTTGGTTGGGATACCAATTTGTCGGTCACCAAAGTGACATGGATAGTGACCGACTGAAAGGGAACATTTCATTTCAGTTTTACATTTTAATGCATTTAGCAGACACTTTTATCCAAAGTGACTTACAATGCATTCAGGCTAAAATTTTTTACCTAACATGTGTTCCCTGGGAATCAAACCCACAACCTTTTGCGCTGCTAATGCAATGCACTACCACTGAGCCACAGGAACATGATTTGAATTTAAAGTGATATTGCTTTCAAATGCTGGCACAATAGTCTCTGTGAGTGGTTATTAGCAACAATACTGAAGTAATTAGCTAAAAATATGTTCAGATTTCTGTTCATCTAAAATTAATAAGCACTGATTGTGTCACACACATATTTCTGGAAACAAAGGAAAATATTCAGTCCTGCTTTTGGGTATCTCATTTACTCTCTTATAAGTGATGGTCCTTGATAGTGGGGGGGGGGGTTGGGGGGGTTGATGGATGGACATTGCTGGTCAGTAGGTATCTGAGACTAAGTCAACATCACACATTTGTCCATTTCTCTTACTCTGAGTATCTCTGTTCTGTCCTCCAAGATTAAATATGACATAGTAGACCCACTGAGAATTGTGTATATTCTTCACTGTTGCTCAGAAAAAAAAAAAAAAACTTTATATGGAAAACTATTTCTTCTCACATCTAGTTAGCCACTCCATCATAGTGTAACCCTAGGAAAGAAGCCAACATATTTCTGATCCATACAAACAAAGGAGACTGAGGTGCTCAATACAGCAGCAGAGCACTTCAATGAGAACATACAGACACTTTCTAAAATAACCAGCACGGCTTTACACCATCTGAGATCTGCTCAAGTAGTATGCAGGTGTAACAAATATGAAAGCAACAAATGTTTCTTCTCAAATACTGTCATCTCTCCAGGGTCTAAATCTCTATGCATACCATGGAACACTTCTGCAGAAACATAAAATGTAGAGGCAAACGCAGAGGCAGATGCTTCATAATTGGACTTCAAGTGTCCAACATTGATTAGTTTCCCTCCATAAAGGAGTTATAACACCCCCTTGTTTCTGTTCAGGCAAGTGAAATAATGATGCTTTAAAAAGCTGGGCTAGATGGATTTGGAGAATATTGTTTGTATCCACACAAGAGAACACTGAATGAAACAACTGGGATGCTCAGACATGGGGTGGTCTCTAAATCCATTCAATATCTGAATGAAGACAATTCTTTACTGCTTGAGATCCCAATAAAACCTGTCTGACAACAAAAACATTAAAAACTTTTACTAGACTTTTACAGTCTCTGAAGAAATGTGAGTGATTATTGCAGGGTTGCCAACTCTCACGCATCTGGCGTGACACTCACGCTTTCAGCATCAATCTCACGCTCTCACGCACACGCAAGAAATGTCACGCCAAAATCCATTTTTCTCCCCTCTCAATCCGTTAATTTTCTGTTGATGACTACACCACAGCGTATTAATGACAGGAGTGGAGTTTAAGGCCCACAGCTGTTACATCTCCCTACAACGTTCTCACTGCAGTATTCTCTGATCGTTGATTGGCTGAAAACCTTGCACCTGATACGATCAGTTGCGTGTCAGAAGTTCAGAGAGAGTTCGGAGCCGGCACGTGTGAAAGTTTGGAAGACAATGAAGGTAAGCAAATAATAAAATGGTGAGCCTTGTCACTACAGACGTAGCCTTGCCTAATCAGTCTGTGTGCCGAGTTACAGACTTCAACTATAGTTGCAAATGTTGTCTGACGTGCGTTATGATGTGGGCTAGCTGAATTGCTCAATAAAAATTTCATGTAGGGTCCGAAATTAATACCCGCCAAGTGCCAAATGCGGGTAGATTTTCCGTTTGGCGAGTAAATCTCTAAAGGCTATCCGCCACACTGGCGAGTTAATGTTCATACCAAAATATGACATTTTCAGCGCGCACGGCACGAGCAGAGAGAGAGAGTGAGCCCCGGCCGCGCGCGCGCACTCAATATTCAGAGCGGCCAAAGCGTCAAGCTTCCCCGTACTTTTTGACAAGCGTCTTTGACAAAGCGGCCAGAGCTTTTTTGCAGCTCAAGTCGGTGGCGGTGTGTACGTACAGTTAACGCTCTATTTGTTGACGGCGCTGAGGAAAAAGGATATGTGAAGCTTCTGCCACTGGAAGAAGCGGTCGCCGCCCATCAAAGCCGTGCAGAACGTCTTCAGCACTCGCGGATCGTACACACTCCGCCGCTGACCAGGCTGCTTCTGCTTTACACACCATGAACGTTATTTTCTCGAGAAAAGGAGTTTTCTCATAGCGTTTGCAACGCAATACTCATTCCCTTATCTCTCAGGGAACCGAGGTTATGTAAGTAACCAAGTACGTTCTGCCCTTCCTTCCACACGAGTCAGGTAACAAAACTGACCAAAAAAAAATATATATTTCACCCCAATGATAGTAATATTTCATACATTTCTCTCATTTTGATCAATATATAGATTTTTTTTTTATTTTTTTATTTTTAATTTTTATTTTTTAATTTTTTTTTAGATTTTAATTATTATTATACATTTCAAATTTTGCTCTGGACAATTTTTCATGTTTGTATTCAATATAGGTATAATTGGCCTACCTTATTATCTCAATTAAATGTACTGAAATGAATGTGACAAAAAAAAGGCTGTTTATTATTTTGACTGGTAAAAAATATGCTTGGCTGGTGGATTTTTTCATCTACCAGTCACTGTGGCAGATGAGCCAAAAAGTAAATTTCTGACCTAATTACGTTTTGTTAGATGAGCTTGCTGAAATATTTCAAAAGAAAGATGGAGATGATGGAGAGGAGAAGAGCTTCAGCAGGTAAGCTAGTCACATAATTAATAATGTTCAGTTGTTTGTTAGCAAAAACCTATTCATTAACAGATGGACAGTGTGCCCTCCACCTGATACCTCACCATAACTCAAAATATGAACCTTTTTTTATATTTCTTATTGTTCTGATGTTGTTGTTTTACATGTTATTTAATCACCTTTATTTTGTTCACCTTTATCTTTATTTTTTCATAGTGCAATCAGCAAATTAATTGTACATTTTGAAAAAGCGTTTCCGTTATACTCAGGTTTTTTGTGCATAAATCAGGGTTTATACTAAGTAAACAAGGATTGACATTGATTTTCAGAATTAGGGTTACCAAACATTTTCTCCAGCCAAAGTCTCACTCCAGCCAAAGTCCCAAAGTTGGCAACCCTGTTATTGCATGCATAAAAGTCATGACAACAAAGCTTGATCTGGGAAGTGTTTCTCAAAAGCATCATTAGCTAACTATGGTTGTAAGTTCCATTGATTGATTTGATTGGTAACAACGGAACTTGTGACTTGTGGATAGTTCTCTTAGTGTTGCTTAGCGGTTGTTAAAGTGGTTCACCAAAATTAAATTCTGTCCTAACTGATTTACACTCTATGTTGTTCCAAACCTGTATGACTTTCTTTCTTCTGCTGAATATAAAATAATTTACTTTGAATAATACTGGTGAATATTGACTTTCATTGCATGGATTTTTTTTTTCTCTCTTTCATTTAACTCTGCAGTTGCTAGTTAGTTCTGGGTAGTGGCTACACCATAGATTTACATTTGTTGAGATGCCCTGGGCAGTTAGGGCATACCACAAATAATAATAATAATAATAATAATAATAATAATAATAATATATGACACAATAATAATAAACTACATATGCCTTCTCTGTGTGTCTCTCATATAGAAGCACTGGATTAATGTAGTGCATCATTGGCAAACACAAGCCCAGCTGCCTTTGTTCCTGTTGTCACAAAGGTAAGCAGATTTACACACGGACAGATCTTTCCCACATCACTGATGGGCATCATGTAGAAGCTGAACAACAGAAAAATGCGTCTGTTATCACCAAAGAATAGCCTGTGCCTAGCACATCTGTTTATCAGCAGCATATCGTTTCCTCTTCTTCAGACAGCCATGAAGGGCTTATCGTCACTTCTACCTCATCAACAGTGCTGCACAGCTGTCCGTCTAGCAGTAATTCTGTTCTTATCGGCTGCCGAGTCAGCGGCCTCAACGTGTCTGCCTCTGACACTAGCTCACCTCACCTCGCACCCCACTGTGCACAGTCCAAGCATGGACACTCCATGCACAATCCAAACCACTTCCTGTGAGGACACTAAAGGACACTGCTTTTAAAAAGCAGAATATCTCAAGAATGAATGAGAACTGCTTAAAACATCAAATATCCCACAAATGCAATTTTGCTCAACTTGACCTTCAAATTTTGAAAAGGACAAATGAATCATAAGTAATTTCAGCTGTTATCTCTCTGAACACCTTGCATAACATATGTGACAGGACTACCAAAGGTTAACACATTTTAAGTCAGTTTAGTGTAATTTAGTGAAATGTTGCATAACTGTTAGCATAACATGCATTTATACACTATTTAAAAATAAATAAATACTAGGTAATATATAGTACATCTATCTACCTAGTTTAGCTCCAGCCTTGATTAAACTTACTGAACCTAACTTTCTAGAAAGCCTGAAGACCTTGATTAGCTTGTTCAGGTGTATTTAATTAGGGTTAGAACTAAACTCTGCAGGATATTGGACCTTAAGTGGGACCCTCTCCCACACAACTCACAGTCATGCACTACACCTTCTTTTTGCTTTTCCAGTGCTCACTATAAAATAGAAAATCCAAGCAAATATGTTCCCATTGCGAATATAGCATACACACTGATACAAGAACTACAATGATTTATGACAACCCACTTAAGGTGACATTGAAAATAATGTTTAGGGTAATTAGTTGATATTTCAGATGTTAGTGATTTCATTTCAGTTTTTACCTAATTCATATTCATGAGCTAAACCATTTAATGGCATCAAAAGCTGAAGAAAAAAATCTAGAAGGGGACAGTTCAAAAATTAACATTTTATTATCATTTATGTCATTCCAAACCTGTGTAATTGTCTTTCATCTGTGGAATATAAGAGATATTTTGAGAAAAAAAAATAATTATTTTCATTAAAATTACATTTATTTATTTTTTTCATTTTCAAAGTCATATAGTTTTATATTAACATAAGGGTGAGTAAATTATGACAATTTTTGATTTTGGGGTGAATTAACTCTTTAAGTGGTTTGACATGACCTTTTATAGATAATAATACCTCAGGTTGTAAATTGTCACATGGTGTGACCCAAAAATAAAATAATATTTAAATATTGTGTACACTTTTTGTAATCACATTTTCCCTCCTTTATTCTAGACACTATTATGTGTCATTGACACTGAACTGAAATGTCCATCATTAACAAAAATTATATAAATAATATTTTGAAATCCACTGCACAGAATTCTAGATTTTGTCCCAAAGTTATTCTGGAAAATATGTCTGCAGATTCCATGTGTACCTGGTTATACAGATGTACGCTACGCTACATCATTAGGTTTGGAATAGCCATCAATGTAGCATCATGCTAAAGTCTTGTTCAGTAGCTATGCTACTCATGTTGGGTCGTACTTCCATAAAGAGACGTCTAGAAACACTAATGTGCTATTTGAGCTCATCTCAAAGACAGAGCCCTTTGTCATCTGGGTTATTGCTACATAAATATTTGATTAAAACATAAAAGGCCTCTCTGGCAAATTAGCCTGTACTCAAAGGTTTCAGGGCAATGAGCGGAGATTGTATTTGCTGCAATGAAAAGGAAAACAAGGCAGAACTGCCACTGCAATTATGTAGTGGGTCAGAATTACATTTCAAATAAATAAAACATCAGAGTTGTGCTCTACATCTCAATTCCAGCATCTTCAAATACTGTGTTTCTCAGCAGACTGAGAGGGTAAATAACTCATTTGCTACAGTAATCAGTTATTTACAGTTCTGCTTTTGAAGGATTTACTTGCACAATTAAACCCTTCATAGAGGAACATGCTGAGTGTTAAAAATGTCTAGTATATTATGGATTTACCATCATCTTTTCAATGCATAAATTAAATATTGATGCAGTGCACTTTTTGAAGAGTAAACAGCCACAGTGGCTCTAGGTCATGGTTCCCTAAAGAAGGGGGAAAAACAGTTAAACATTTTTTTTATTTTTATTTTTTTTGGAAAAAATAAAAAGGTTTACTCAGAAGGAATTAGAATTATGAAAAATGATCAACCTGTCAAACCTGTACTACAATCTCTTCCAAAAATCCACAAAGACAGTAGAAATCCTCCTTATAGACCAACCGTTTCAAGTATTGGTTCCCTTACTGAAAAGGTGTCCCTGTTATTTGATCATCATCTGCAGCCTTATGTAAAAAAACAAACAAACAAAAAAACCTCCTTTCTTTTATTAAAAACACAACAGATTTTTTGGTTACAATACAATCAATAAAAATCGAAGAAAATGATTGGTTAGCAAAATTGGATCTATCCCCCATAAGGGAGGTTTGTGGAAGCTATCACTTTTTTTCATAAATTCCGATAATTCTGATAAAATTGTCGAATTTATCACTGAGATGATTATGTTTGTTTTGACAAAAAACTATTTCATGTTTGATAATGTTTTTTTATTTAAAAACAGATGGAACTGCCATGGGTACTGCATTAACTCCAAACTATGATAATTTGTTTATGGGAAAGTTTGAGGCAGAATTTATTTATCATAATAATCCTTTATTAATTGAAACACAATTCTTGCCGCGGATAGTTTTCACCCTCTCTCGTTAAAAAAAAAAGGTTTGCCATTGAGTCAATTTCATAGACTACTTAGAATCTGTGATTCGGAGGAAAGTTTTGAGGAACAATCTCGTATAGTGTTTAGTCAGTTCAAAGCTTTTGGATATCCACATGCTTGGCTCCAGTTGGCATATGATAAAGCTAAAATTTTAAATAGACAACAGTTATTACATAAAGTTCATAAAATAACCATGGAGACCCTTTTCAGTTAAATGTGTGCTAACATTTAGCGAAAAGTCTTATCAAATTAAGGAAATGATGACTAAATATTGGGATATGCTTTCAACTGACCCTTCTTTAGGTGATACTTTTAAGAATTCTCCTTTATTTATAAAAGATCAAACAATATAGCAAATAGACTGGTAAAATCTGATATTCATACTGACAAGACTAAAACATTCATAAAAGGTTGTTTCCCTTGTAGAAATTGTGCCACTTGCTAATCGATAATTAAAACCAATCAATTTACTGATAAACATTATGGAAAAACTTAAATCACTAATTACCTGTTCTACATCCAGCGTGATTTATATGTTGAAATGTCCATGTCCATTTATGTATATCTGAAAAACTGGTTGCCAGTTAAAAATTTGCATTAGTGAACATAAATTTGCTATCAAGAGATGTGATATAAATTCACCAATAGCAATACATTTTCATGATTGTAACCATGGCATTATGGATTTAAGTTGTATAGGTATTGAAAAAGTAACAATTTCTAGAAGAGGTGGTAACATAGAGGAAAAACTTTTACAAAGAGAAGCTTATTGGATGTATCGACTAAAAAGTTTGTCTCCTTTGGGTTTAAATTAAGATTTTGATCTGTCTTTTGATGTAAATTCTTACTTTTTTTGATGGATTATTAGTGATGTATGTTTTCTAATTTGGTGCTTGTATTGTTATTTGAATGTGTTGAGTATTTTGGAATTATTTTGTGTTGTTTATTCTGAAACTGTTTGATTGATTGGTCAATTGAGTCTTTGATCAGTAACACCTGTTACATACTCACTTATTGAAAGTGGCAGACATGAAGTGTACAGTTACAACAAATGGAATGTTATCATTGATACGGATGCTTAAGTTATCATTATTGCTATTGGTGTAATTTATTTATGAAACACTTTATATGTTATTATATGTCATTGACCCATATCATATTCATTGCAATCTTGACAACCCTTGGAATAATTATATATATATATATATATATATTAGATTAGAAAGTACTAGGCTTTGTCTTGGCAGACTAGATCTACTACACTGCTGCTGGCATGATTGAAGGCTACTGAAGATTGCATGCTCATAATTAAAAAGGGGGTGCATGCTGCAGTAGGATACATGCTGCAATAGGAATGTAGGGAGAATCCCATAGCAAATCTAGACAGGTGGTGCTGGGGAAGGAGGAGGGCTAGGAAAATTCCCATTCAGTTGAGCCAGTTCAGGACAGAATAAATGAGGTCAAGAAGATAAGACAAAAAGATTTACTGGCCAACTTTAGAATCAACAGTTAGTTGCTTAAAGAGTTTCATTACTGAACTATGTATATATTCATATAGTCCTTATGCTAAAACTTTTTCTCTATGTAGTAACTCTTGAATCTTATTTGTATTAATGCACAAGTTGCACACCAACAACCTCTTTGTAGAATTCAAATATTTTATGAAAAATAATTAATGTAAAAAAACAATTCTCTCTCTTTTTTTTCTGTAGCTTGGTGCTAACAGGTTATTGGTTCAATTCCCAGGCAATTATTATTTTGGTTTTGGATAAAAGCATGTGCAAAAGAACTTAAAATGTTGGGAGAAAAGAAAAAGTCCTCCTTTTTTTCTCTTGAAAGTATATTAAGACACAGTGATCCCATCTGAAGTGGTTGAGGGATTGATTTCCAAGAATAAACCCATCAGCCTTTCCACTCAGTGGCCACATTAACCAAGTGTGGTGATGGTTCTCCTGGACTTACACAGAGAGTTATCAGAGGTGTTAAGGCCTTTGGGGGACTTTCTGTAATAGGGCTCTGCACAGGTGACAAAATCTCGTTTAGACGACATCTTATGTCCTCCATCACCACCCACCCCTCCTTCCTGGCCAGAAAACCTGACGGGCATTAGACTCTCACAGCACAATGCCTTCATCAGGCACATTTTCCTTTATCGAGAGAATGGTCTTAAGAGAGACGAGGCGGCTTTTACAAAAGGCTTTTGACAAACAAAAAGAAGGGGGAAAAAAGCTGATGGAAAAGCTGGCAGGAAGAGGTGAAAAGAAGATACCTGTGCTGGGAGAAAGGAAGAGAAAGCCATTGAAATATCAACGTTTCAGGAGGTGTGGAAAACGCTAAAAAAAAGAAAAAAAAAAAGTCTGCCGCAGCTACCAACAATTACAGAGGCCGACGATGCATGAAATGCATTATCTGAAGCAGAGAGAAAAGATATAGAACATCTGTCTTCAGTCGAGGGATCAGTGGTCACCGCACTGAATTTACACATCAAGAAACTGCGTGATGGGCAAGAGAAAATAGTATAAGTCGTGGCAGAGTCATTACTCACCAAAGTGCTTGGATGCAAGTCAAACGAATATGCGTGGGCCTGTAATATACAGGTTAGACGCAGTCACCCTGCAATGAGTATTAGGGCAGCATAGGTGCTCGCCGTTTCACTCCATTTGACAGTTTAAGTGACTAGGCTAGAAAATGCTGACAGAACAGGCACCTGATGAATACGGGTGAGCGGCCATGGCAAAGATCAGATGAATCAACCGTCTAGTTCAGTCAGAGATTTTTTGTTTCTGAACTACATAGTCTCATGAGAAAATGTCACACTAGTGCTGCTTTCAAAATGTTGCTCTTGCTAATATTCTGCATTCCGTAATCTGTTGTAATGGATGTTTTTGCTGGTTGTGGCCTATCATATTATAGGTTTTATTTAGCTTGTAACGTTTAACATTTCATATTAATTTTACCGTCAAAATACTTGCACTGTACATTTAGGACTTCACTCAAAAAAGAAAATTCTGCCATCAGTCTTTTGTGCATTTTTGAAACACAAATGAAGATATATTCATCATACCTGAACCGTTAATGATTCTACAAGTGGATAGAAACACTATAAAGTAATCCATATGAATCAGGCGGTTAAATCAAAGTCTTCAAAAGTGAATCAACCATGCTTGTTTGATGCGTGAGAAAAACCTCACTAGTTCTTTCACGATTGGCAAGTACCTTTGAGCTTCCTTTTACCATATTTGATGTGCTCTACGCATGTGCGTTGATCAAAGCTTATATCCGAATCAAAGCATAAATTAAATATTTTCATCATACAAAGCAATCATGACTCTTTAGCAGACTTGGATTAAACTGTGTGATTCATATGGATTTCTTTTATGATCTCTCCTCATGAATTTTTAAAGCGTTTGAAGCGTTCAAAGTCTTTGGAGGTGTAATGGACTGTCAATGGAAAGACAGAAATCTCAGTTTTCATTAAAAATACTGTTTCAGTAATTTCAGTTTCAAAGATATACGAACATCTTATGGGTTTGGAACAACATGATGGGTCACTGATGACAGAATTCAATTCAATTTTTTTTTTTTTTGTTAACTTGCATTTTATTTTTGAGTGGCTAAACATCTGTTGGAACGTCAAGCAAAAACACCAGGTTTTAGCTTGTGTACTTCTGTGCCAAGCAACTACCAGTGAGATTAATGTGGATTATAACGGGTATCATTCCATGTATTATAGACCTTGGTTTAAAGAATGTATAGATTCCTCTAAAACGAGGTCAAAACTGCAACTTTGTTGTGTGTAGAAAAATGTCACTACACGTTTTCATTGTGAAACCGGACTGATTTGAACTGAAGGCTGTCTTTTACTGAATGAACATTAAGTCCTTAACCGATTCAGGAGTCAGGGTCATGTCCTAGGCTTTAGTCCAGGCCGGATTGATGAGAGGTATCATGTTTTGGCTGACACAGCCATTCTGGTCATTCAGGTATAGGGGATATTTAGTGTTGTTCACAGGCAGAAATATCTGCTGCTGCCCTGCCACAAACAAACGGTCAAAAACAATTTGCATTCTACAAATGAAGTGTCTAATACTTCTTATCTGAAATGCACACACACTACATCTCTTCTGACTGACAGGTCTGTGTCACACATGGAAAACACCTTAGCTGACAGCTCCCTAAATTATGTGAGACTACAGTTTCCACAGCAACCACACGTCTTTTTCAGTTTTTATCTACAACGCCGATGAATGAAAAACAATTAACCGGTAGACACAACCCCTGCCCCCCCACAATACCATGTGATGAACAAAAAAGATGATAACAGATTGCTGGAAGAATAGTCAGCAGGGACTTATAGAGGACATGTGTAGTTAGAGAAGACTGGACATGTCCCTTGGCATGCATTAGTCAAGTGAGAGATTGTCTAAGGAACTTTGATTCAATAAGATGAATGTGACCTGAGACAATGTTCACCAATGCACTGTCAAGCTACAGCATAGTCTAATGGTTTTGCTCAAAGTTCAAACTATTTCAACATTAAACTGCATTTGTCACTGAAAATCTAATTAAGGCTGGAAAAATAACATTAATTTCTGAGTTTAATATATTCTGATTAACATGTTAAAAATGAATTAATGCATCATTCTATTCTAACATTTTTCCCCACATTCTTTTAATCCTCACAAAAAACAAGCGAAATATCACCCACAAGTGAAACATCATTCACAGAGAACACCAACAGAGGACTGCATCTTTACACCTACATAAAGTGTCAGGAAACTTTATTATTAAGCTGTTATTCTTATAGAATCTGTTTTGTTCATCTGTTGAGTACCTATTTAACCGTAATTGGGGACAAATTTGAGAGTTAAACCTGACAAAAATTTGCAGACACCTCATTCGTGCATGACTTAATTTATAAAAATTGTATAAAATAAAAATTTTCTGTTTAATATAATTTAAAATGTAATGTATTCCTGTTATGGGAAAGTTGAATTTTCAGCATCATTACTCCAGTATTCATTGCCACATGATCCTTAAGAAATCCTTTGAATATGCTGATTGAGTGCTCAGAAAAATTCCTTTACTGTCACTTTCCATCAATTTAATAATGTGTCATTACTGAATAAAATTATCCATTTATTTATTTAAAAAATAATAATAATAATACTCACCCCTAACTTTTCTTACCTTCTTATCAACCTCAGAAAATCGCCCTTTTGTGACACTGATCATACAGTGCTTTTTATGTGGAGGCCATGCATATGTTCAATGGTGTGTTGAAGCCTTGAAATGGGTCATTATGCTTTTACTTTTAATCACATAAGGCTTTACAGTCTAGAATAGATTATTTGTATAAGAATCTACTCAGGCTCTGTATTCCAGCTGAACTTCCTAATGTGGTTAATTGACTATCCACAGTCGGGTTTTGTAATGAGCCCTGTGGGAATTCTAGCCTAATTCACTGGTTTCATTGGCAATATCAAGAATCAGGATCCAGATCCCTGAGGGCCAGATGAATGAATGACCCAATGAATCAGATTTTTAAGATTATTTCAACCTGGAGCCTTTGGAACTTTTTCAAAAGACTTCAAATGACTTCAAATCTAATTTCCTCTCACATTATGAGGTCAAAATGATTGTAGAGGTAAAAAAATCAAGGTTGTGCTGCTGAAGGGTCAGTTCCTAGCATGGATAAATGTGCCCACAAAAGAAAAAGACAATTAAGTAAGGGGACATTTATGACCTTAACTCTTTCCCCACCAGCATTTATGAAAAAAGTTTTCAGCCACCGCCAGCGATTTTGATGATTTTAACTAAAATTTCATGGTCTACAGTATATTTTGCTCTATGAATATTTGATTATGAAATACAAACAAAATAAATATCAAAGCCTTTACTTAAAAAAAAAAAACAGTTTTATTCTAGCTTAAAGCATTCTTTTTTTATCAACACTTGAATATAGGTAGTTTTCATAAAAATTTATCATTTTGAGCAAAAAGGTGAGAAAATCAAATTTTTTTCAAAAACTACATCTGGATAATATTCATTAGGATTATCAAAGCATAAATCCAGTAAATCGCTTCCAACAACACCTCCGAAAGTTGCTAAGCCATATACCACTTCCTGTATCATCATTTTACTCCATAACATTATGCAGTTTTCATTTACGTGCTGTCTATTGCTGATGATCACATTATTTATCATAAGCATCGGTTTACATAAGATATTGAGGGATTGAGGGAGGGACAGCTGGAGAAAGAGACACATTACTGGAACCGAGTTAGGAGGCCAGGAGACATAAGGAAGGAGGAAAGAGTAATCTTGTATGAGACAAAGATGGGGTCATGGTTAATTCAGAGTAAGACTATAAGCTTAGGCTTTTTCTAGAGCCCCCTTCCTCAAATCTTGCCTTGGAGGTCCAATGCGCTGCAGAGTTTAGCTCCAACCCTGATCAAAGTCACCTGCCTGTGATTTTCTAATGATCCCATAGACATTAGGTGCGTTCGACTTCACGCAGCACTGCGCAGACCGATCGCAATCTGACTTGAAGCAGTGCATGCCGGTTAGAAATTTTGTCCGACTTGAGACGCCGCCGACGACACATGACTGTCATGTGTGGCATCAAAGTACTGCGAGAGCGTTTCGAGAGCAGCCGGGTGACTCAGCCGCCACAGTTTCTCCAGAGCGACTGCAGGAGCGCTGATGATGACACAGCTGTTTCATGATTGGCCAGATTCACCGCACGACAACGATCACGTGTGTGTTGGGCTTATTCTAACCTTTTCTATTCCAATAATGGCCACAGAATTGTGTTTTTAGGATGGTAAAAGTTTTTTTTATTTTACTGTAATCGCACTGTTGTATTGAGTCACGTTTATCATACAACACTGATAAAAGCATAAATACCCCCCCTTTATTAGTATTTAAATAGTATATGATTATGTTGAACTTTATTCTTGAAAAGATGGCGCTGTATTAAGCAGTATATAAGAGTTTTTCTGTTGCTCATGAAAATGTCTGTGTATTTAACAAATATTGCATTTAATTCACTTCATCTGTGATAAAGTATGCAAACACCACGTGAGTGTCACTAACAGGAGTAGAAAGTGTCCGGCTTGACGTGTTTGTTTTCAACTCCGCCCCCGACTGCAAGCGGCTGCTCTCATTGATCGACGTCTGTAGCCGTGCTTCAAGTCGAACGCATTTATTAGGCGCGTTCGACTTGAAGCAGCGCTGCACAGAATGATCACTGTATGACATCAAAGTACCGCGAGAGCGATTCGAATGCATTGGATCCGTGTGCTCTCTTATCGCTCTCGCGGTACTTTGATGTCATACAGTGATCATTCTGTGCAGCGCTGCTTCAAGTCAAACGCGCCTATTGATTGGCATTGATTAGCATGTTCAGGTGTGTTTGATTAGGGTTAGAGCTAAACTATAGCTCCCTGTTCTAGAGCTTGAATTCTGGTGTATAATACAAGCAGCACTGTTAGATTTCACACTGATTAGATTTAATTTATACTTAAGCATTTCCAAGATTCATTTAATACACTTCTTGTTATATTTGCTGACTTAACTCATCTTTAATGGATCGTATTGAGGAAAACAACAGCACTGGCGTTGCATTCAAAACAGTTGTAGCATTAGCATTTCCAACCTGTTCCTGGGCAGCCAGTGAGTTCTAAAATCAGTCTTACCTTTTCACCAAAAGGCATCTATTTAGGCTTATTTGAGCTAAAACATATCTTTAGTAGCACAATCATTGCACAAGGGAACGATCATCGGCATACAAATAAACAGGCATTTACAGATGAACGAAGCAGAGGTTGTGGTTGGTAATAGCTACAGGCTTTACATTTGCATCACTACGACATAACATCTGCTGTGATTAACCTCCTGTGTTCACTGCTGTAAACAATTAGCCTGATTAACCACATTAACCAACAAGCTGTTAAACAACCCAAGAACAGAGCATAAACAGACAAGCAGTAATTCAGCATGTAACGCGTTTACTCCTTGAATCAAATCTCTTTGACTAAACGCACTTAAACTGTAGACAGGAATAAAGCAACAGTTACCTTCCAGAACTTTTCGGCCCTGGACCGTTTGCGGGAGTGCGATACTAGCCCTGTAGAAGACGCATGGTCAAAAATCATCTTGAAGGCAAGAGGACTTGCACAGAATATATGGACTGCATACAGTCAGAATGCTTTATATGGCTCCCAGAAGCCCTTCCAATTATCATGCACCCATAAAAAATAAGAATCCAGCCCATTCGAGCAGGAGATCCCATTACACGCTAATGGAAGAGCAGACTGAGCAGCCATCCTGTCTGGCAGACATTTAGCAGGGATGGAACAAGACAACAGATACAAGATCTCCACTTGTAAGAGCCCTCCTTCCTAAAAAACATAATAGTTTCTCGCCAGGGTCATCACCTTAAAGTGGGTTATCACTTTAATGAGTTTAGTGTGTTTGCTAATGTGATTAGAGATTACGATCAGTGCAGAAATGTGAGCCTAGGTGCTGAGATTAGAACAGGCCTCCAGTGGCACTCAATAACTCATTTAAAGAGCAAATGTAAGAGCACAAGAGATAGAAGTTAAAGAGGTTATACAGCCGAGTATACACACAAGCTTACAATATAATGATGTTTTCACACCAAGGCGTTAACAGCAGACTCATTTGTCTGATGGCATATCACCAAGAAACTGCACGTCAGTGTGAAATCTGTGGTCAGGTGTAAAAAAAAAAAAAAAAGAAAAGTGGATTCTAGTTCACAATTGTTAATAAAGCAATCTAGCACGACTTGCAAATTGACCCAAATTGATAAATAATTTTCCTCAAGCATAGTGCCCTTGACAAACATGCATTACATTGCTATTTGTTTAAATCTTCACCTTCCACCAGCTCTCAAATCTCATTTGCACTCCTTATCATGCCAAATAAGAGAATTTGATGCCAGTGAATTGATGCCTTCTTGAAAAGACTTATTTCCATTAAAGGAGACTTGAGACCTGGTCATATAGACCACTTTGTTTGGCGATTTTGTGGCACCACTTTTGACACTCATAGCACCAGTCACAATTATAAATTCACATTTGACAATAGTTTTGCATGGAGTGACATAAAGATGTAAATCCTAACCAACAAGAACATAAGTAAAAAAAGAACAAACTTTTTGGCCAACCTTTACCTACTGTATAGCTACCCAGTTCAGCTGTCTTCGAAACAGAGCAGTCTTATTGTTTCCAAAAAACGATAAGGGTGCAGCATTACAAAACATAGCCATTTATCGGCACACTGTACGGAACATGCAGTCTTACAGCCAATTAAACCGAAACCAATTAATTTAGAAAGTTGTTGTAAATAAGTTCAATCAATGAACCGATTGAATCCCTGCATGCCATTTGACATCTTTGTGCTTTTCACTTAAGAGGATACAAAGATTAAAATACCCCACCCCCCGGCATCTTACAAATCACAGATAAGCAAGTCTAAAAAAGTGAGTTTTCAGAGATGTTTTAAACACATTAAAAGATTCTGCATGTGTAATATTATAGGGGAGAGAGTTCCAGAGTTTTGGAGCAAGGGAGGAAAATGCCCGGTCACCCATTGAGCGTAGATGAGAAGAGGAAACAGTCAAAAGGCCAGAATCAGAAGAACGGAGATTCCACCTAGTAAGGTAAACCGTTAGAAGATCTGATAGATAATTCAGTGCCAAACCATGCAAGACCTTATACGTAATCATGAGAATTTTGAAATCAATACGAAACCTGACAGGGAGCTAGTGCAGGGATTCCAAAATTGGAGTGATGTGCTCTATATTTCTGGTCCCTGCCAGGATTCGAAGAGCTGAATTTTGGACACACTGCAGTTTATTTAGGCTGGTTTTTGAAACACCTGCAAGCAAAGCATTGCAGTAATCGATGCGTGAGAAGACAAATGTGTTGATCAGTTTATCTGCCACACTAAAGGACAGCATGGGGCGAATTTGTGCAATATTTCTGAGATGAAAAAATTACGTTTTAACAGTGTTCTGAACATGGGGGTCAAATATCACACCCAGGTTCTTTAATTTTGCTTGAAACTCCAAGACTATACCATCTACAGTTAGTGTTAAAGGTCCAGCTTTACGAAGGTGGTGGGTTGAGCCAATAAGCATCACCTCCATCTTATCACTGTTATGACAAAGAAAATGCTATCCATATTTTTTATCTATCTATCTATATATATATATATACAATGTTCCAAGAAAGCAACAGCTGGATAATCACCCAGTTTTGAGTGAATGTATCTGGGGGTAATCTGCATAGAGGTGATAATTAAGACAACGAGATCTAAGAGATAGCCAAGAGGAAAAATATACATACAGACGAGTAATGGACTCAGAAGTGATCCCTGAGGTACCCCAAATTTGACAGAGCCAATTTTAGACTTGTATCCACCCATGGAGACAAACTGCCTGCGGTCTGAGAGGTAAGACTTGAACCACTTCAATACAGTTCCCATAATACCAAACACAGATTCCATCTGAAAGAGTTAAAGAGAATGATCAACCATATCAAAGGCCAAGCTGAAATCAAGAAAAATCAAAATTGACAGGCAGCCAGAGTCCGCGGCAAGTAACAGGTCATTAGTAACCTTCACTAATGCTGTTTCTGTGCTATGATACTTACAGATTCCAGATTGAAAAGGCTCAAACTAATGATTAAGTGTAAGGTGAGTATATAATTGAGTTGCCACAATTCGCTCCAGAATTTTGGCTAGAAGTTGAAAATTTGAAATGGGGTGGTAATTACTGAAATTATCCAAGTCAATGTTAGTCTTTTTTGGTACTTCTCTTTCCTCAGAGAAGTTAAATCAAGTGTGGAAAAATTTGAAAGTGGGGCTCCAGAGAATTGAATGGTATTTAGAGCAAGATCAGCTGAAACAGAAGTAGTACTCACACAGCTATGAGCCTTCTCGATCTTAGCATTGAAAAAAATCAAGAAACCTATCACAGAGGTTAGCAGTAATAGGTACACTGGGAGGACTGTTGCATTTCAGGATTTTGTTAATAACATGAAACAATTGTCTGGGATTACTTTGATTATTTACAATTATTTGTTAGAAGTACTGAGACCTGACAGATGCAATCTCAGCCTTATATTCATTTAAGTGATCCTTCTATGCTAGGTGATGAACATTCAGGCCAGAGAGATGCCACCTACGCTCCATCTTATGGCAAGCTGCCTTTTTGGAGCACAGCTCAACATTGTACCAAGGAGCTGGGCCATACATAGGACACAGATTTCCTAGGTGCAAAAGAGTCCAAAGCAGAGCAGAGAACAGAATTTAACACTGAGACTTTGTCCTCCATGGAGTCAGATGGAGTGAGACCACTAACAGATGACTCCATAAAAGCAGAGAAACCCTGAAGGTCAATCGATTTCCATTTACGATAATTTACCATTTCTGTAGATGACATTTTTGTACATGACAATTCCATATTAAAAAGCATAGCCAAGTGGTCAGACAATGCTAAGTCTACAGAGGTAGGCTGAGGCACAGATGAACAATTGGTAATCACTAGATCCAAGGTGTTACCCTTGTTATGAGTAGAAAAGTTCACTAGTTGTTTCAGTTCAAAACACTTTAAAAGAGGCAACTTTAGCTTAATTTACTTGGTCAAATGCTGTTTAATGTGGCCATCACTCATTGTATTTGTCCAAGATAATAGCATATAGTGTAATCACAAATGTAACAGAAGTAGTGACAGATCTTTTTTCCCATATTGTGATGTATATCTGAGTGAAGCAGATTATAAATTCCATCTGATTTAATTCTATCCACCAGTTATGAACGTGAAATTGAGGTTGGATTAAAAAAAAAAAAAAAAAGTGGCGGGCTTAAGCAGACAAAATGTTTGGGGAAGACTGGCACGTTACCAGAAAGAAGTCGGTCCTTTCACTAAAAGATCAAGTTATGACATTTTGATTAAGAATTAGAAGGCAAATAAAGTAAGTAAAGCAAGTAAATAAATAAATTAGCAAGCAAGCATTTAAAAAATGGATGGAATGGTTTTCCAATTAATGTCAAATTTAAAGGGGTAAGTTTACTGTTGTTGAACTACTTGCATTACAAGTAAAATTTAATTTGGAGTAAAATAATCGATTTTCACTTTTGTCCAATTTTTAGGTGGTGGGACTAACAGACCTGAATAATGTGATTGAGCTTGGCTTTGTTCAGCATGTATTCACATTAATCAGACTATAATTGCCCTCAGTGTTGTGTGCATGCTCCCGAAGACAGACATGAAGCTGAGCTTGTATTTATACCTTCAAATATTCTGTTCTAATGTGAAAAGAGGCCTGAAGGGGGCAGATCGGTAGAATCAAGTCTTGGTTCACAGCTCAAATCTGTTTCTTTCTTGTTCTTTGTATGCATTGTACCCACTCAACCATTTAAAAAAGATGAAACCACACTGTGACCCTCAGGTTAAACTCACCAAGACTCTCTTTTGCTCTATGTCAGAATGCATCAGTTCTTATGGTAATAAACCCAATGCTGGTTCTCCACCACTGCCTCCTAGAGCTGACACTGAGAGCTTCCAGTCCCCACTCTGGCCCTGGCCTTCTGGGCTCTTAGGGTGCAAGGTTAAGTGATGGCAGGCACATCACACATATTCAGAACAAAGCCCACTCAGGAGACCCTTACTAGCGGCTAATCACAAAGACCCATGTAGTCTTTTGAATTAGCATTAACCTCCCCCGCTCCAGCACTTCAGCCTTTATCTGTTCATCATAAACACTCTAAACATCCTCTCCAGCACCATGAGTAACACCTGCGGGTGTGATTCAGGCCTAGACGTGGGAGGTTTTTATTTTTCTTTTTTTTTCAGGGACTAAAAAGCACTTGATTATTATTCACCTGTGTTAACTGGATGGGCCAAATAGAATGGCATCTACTGTACCATGACCAACATCACTTGAGGAGACACAGTGAATTAATCAGACCAGAGTTCTTAATCAACAGAGTTGCTGGTGGATCCTGAGTTATCTGAGGTGAAGACCCCAGATGAGACAGTGAGCATTTGGGGCCTGCTGAGAGTGCCACAACACTGAAACACCTGCTAATGGATCAAATACAACAAGAACAAACTGCAACAGAGACCTGCGCCGTGGAGACCAAACACCTGCAGAGGGTGAGATATAGATCAGTGCTTCACAAGTGGTGGGTCAAGATCCAAAAATGTCAAATAGGCCTGTTCTGATAGGGGCAGCAGTAAATCCTTAAAAGTTAAATGTCAGTGTTCATTTTTAAAGACTTTCGGTAACACTTTAGAATAAGGTTCCATTAGTTAATGTTAATGTATTAATTAACATGAACAAACAATGAACAATACATTTATTACTGTATTTATTATTCTTAGTTAATGTTAGTTGATGAAAATAGAGTTATTTCTTGTTAGTTCATGCTAATTCACAGTGCATTAACTAATGTTAACAAGCACCACTTTTGATTTGAACAATGCATTAGTAAATGTTGAAATTAACATTAACTAAGATTAATAAATGCTGTAAACGGATAGTTCTTGCATAGTTTATGTTAACTAAAGTAGTTAACTAACATTAACCAATGGAACCTTATTCTAAAGTGTTACCAGACTTTCTTTTTCATATGTGTACAATAAACAATTCTGGTATTGGTAGTATTCTGTATTGGGTTGTCATTGTAAAACCTGGGATCATAGAGAGTGGAAAAGGTGGCAAGGCAACAGCTAAGGGTTAAACCCAGAGAAGGCTGGATACATGTGTAACATTTTAGGTACCATGGAACATTAGGAACATTCAAATATACCACACATACCATGGTATTCTTTGAAGTAATAAAATAAAGCATTGCTATTAGCTCAGTGAAATTTTAATTCATGACAGTGGATAAAATTAAGGGAATTGTTCATTCATATACAAATCTAATTCATATGAACTTGCCCAGTGTTTTTGTGTGCTGTGTTGTCTAACGGATTCACTTTCTTAGGAAGTACCATTTTAGTTTCTGTGTCATGAACAATTTGGTCCATCCTACCAACCTTTTGTACCCCTATGGTAAAGAGAGTATCTGTTTGTAGTGCTTAATCAAAAATGCATAAAAATAATTTGAATGTATGCTAAGGATACAAACTAGCATCAGCTGTTTGTAGTATGCTACATTAAGATAATATAAAGAACAGTTAGCTTGTAAAAATTTAACGTTTGCATTTTGCAGACATATTTATCCTAAGCAGCTTACATTACATTCAAAGTATACATTTGAATCTATTATAAATAAAAAGACATGGACAATGTGAAACATTTATTTCACAATCCATAGCTTTGGTTGTATACTATATATACTGTAGCAATTTCAAAGATGTT
This sequence comes from allo-octoploid hybrid of Carassius auratus x Cyprinus carpio, assembly GCA_024542945.1. NCBI lineage: Eukaryota > Metazoa > Chordata > Actinopteri > Cypriniformes > allo-octoploid hybrid of Carassius auratus x Cyprinus carpio. The sequence continues at coordinate 17,110,958 of CM045082.1, read as the reverse complement.
AAAAAACATGGTAAGAGTTCAGGCAACAACACCAAGCAATTTTGTAGGTTTTCTAATCAGTTCGCATTAAAACTTGTTTTGTCCAACAGAGTCATTTTGGGTTTTTTTTAACCAATGCTTAGTTGCCTCATTTATGAAAAACTGCACGGATATACCATGGCATTACCATTTCACACCATCACTGTACCATATACTGACTCAGTTCTTTTTAATACCTTTACTTTACTTTACCTTTAAAACAAGTTAGCTGCCTATGCAGACTGTAGACAGTAAAGCAGCTCACTAGGTTTGGAGCAGAGCCAACATGTCCATTCATACTACCCATTTCCACTGTTTGGCCCAGACAATCAGAAATCTCTGAGAGATCAGGAGGGTTATTTTCTGGAAGGACAGTGGAGTGACATGTCTAAGCTGCTGTGTGCACTGTAAGCATAGTATCTGTAGTGTCATTAATGTCTTGTCTGTCTTTATTTACCCAGCTGTCAGGTCAGAGGTGAAGAGGACAAACAGTCTATGTGCTTTAACTCTACGCACAGATTTACACTTTCTAACCTTCCTGATCCCGTCAGTAGAAGCAGTGCTGACGCAAGCATTAGCGTCTAATACCCTGGCGGTAGTGTCTGACACCCTGTCAACGGCTACTGTGGAGAGAAGGGTCATGGTGAGCTGGGAATGTGTTTTCCTCATTTACAAATCTTGACGCTCATGCACATCGACAACATGGGTCCCAGGGTACCTGTCAGATTACACTTTCCTTTACACAGTCCAGTTCTCCAGGGCTGAGTGGATGGATTTCATACTTCTCAATGCACATGAGTGTAAACATGTCATTCCGAGGTGATATGAATGAAAATTCCTTGACTTGGTTTGCTGATGCAAAAGCATGGTGTAATTTCTGGCTGAGGGTGATTGACTGAACAAGCTTCATTAACATAGCAAACACAAGAAACTCTGAGTAAGCACTGTGAACTTAAACAATCAGACTTGTAAATAAATACAGCAATGTACCACAGGGGTAAAAGTTTTTCACTTTAATTAAAAGAGCAGCTAAATTTACAGGTTTGCCACTTTAATGAATAGTATTTCGGAGCAAAATCCTATCTGTTAATTTAATGCTGTTCCATGTGTAACAAACTGTCATTCGCTTTTAGAAAAGACACCTCATTTCATGCAAATGAGTCTTATTAAAAAATGTGCAATTTACACAGTGTTCTTACCAGACACAGTCGTGACGGGCTGCACTATATTTTGTAGGTCGTTCTGTGTCTATTTCTGTGACATTGTGCCAGGTAGCCCCACTCAAAATGAAATCTCATTACACTGATGTACCACCTCCCTTATGTATATTAAATGACAAACATGAATGAGGAGAAATCAATATATGTCAAATCCTCTAAATTCTACAAGGAAAGCAATAAAATTTGGGGGAAAATGATGAAGTGTTGCATCACACCCATTATCATGTTCAGTATGAACTGATAAATTGCTTGCTGCTGGAATCTTGCGCCATTTTGTCCACAAAACGTTGGTGTTAAACAGAGTTGTAAAAAAATAGATTTCTATGCCTTTTTTAAAGATATTCAGATCAAAACAGATTAAAAATTTCATTCAGCAAGGATACATTAAACTGATCAAAAATAACAGTAAAAACAATTATGAAGTTACAAAAAAAATCTATTATAATGTAAATAAATGAGGTTCTTTTGATCTTTCTGTCAAAGAATCCTATTAAAAAATGCTCTCTTGAGCATCAAGTCAGCATATAAACATTTCTGAATGATCAGATAATGAAAAGAATAAACTGATGGCACCAGAATATTCAGCTTTCTCACCAGGAATAAATCATATTTTAATAATAATAATAATAATAATAATAATAATAATAATAATAATAATAATAGTTTATTGTCATTGCTGTAAAACAAAATTTCGTAAGTGCAAATGCATAGGAATAACACTGACATTGACAACAGTGACATAATAAGGACCGACATTATCAGCCATAGCACAGTATGTCAACAGGACAATACAACATTGGTAAGGAATACAGTGTATAAGGTATAGGGTAAGGACAGTAGTAACCAAAAGTGACGTGACATACAGCCAAGTATGGTGACCCATACTCAGAATTCGTGCATTTAACCCATCCAAAGTGCACACACACAGCAGTGAACACACACACCGTGAACACACACCCGGAGCGGTGGGCAGCCATTTATGTTGCGGCGCCCGGGGAGCAGTTGGGGGTTCGGTGCCTTGCTCAAGGGCACCTCAGTCATGGTATTGCCGGCCCGAGAATCGAACCCACAACCTTAGGGTTAGGACTCTCTAACCATTAGGCCACGACTTCCCCAAGATGTGTATTGTTGTGTGTGCTTCAGCAATGCAAAGTCCAGATCACAGTTAATGCAAATTGTTGAAGAATGGTGCATTATAGATACAAATTAAGTGAATGTGGTGGGGAGAGGGGAACAGTGTTTATTCAACAGTCTGACTGCCTGGGGATAGAGGCTTTTGGCCATTCTGGTGGTCCTGGCCTGAAGGGACCTGTACCTCCTACCAGAGGGCAACAGGTGGAACAAACTGTGTGTTGGGTGAAACCGGTCTTTTATGATGTTGCGTGTCCTACGCAGGCAGCAAGAGGTGGACACAGTAGAAACCTCCGGGAGAACAGTCTCGATGATTTTACCAGCAGTTTTCACCACCCTCTGAATCATCTGCTGTTCAGCTACAGTGCAGCTGGAGAACGACACTAGCAGCCCATAAGTCAGCACACTATGGATTGCACAATTGTAGAAGCTTATCATGAACTTATGGGGCAGTTTGGCTCTTTTCAGCTTCCTCAGGAAAAAGAGACGCTGCTGGGCCTTCCCTACAGCTAAGGTGATGTTATTGCCCCAGGACAGATCCTCTGACACAGTGAGACCCAGGCATTTAAAACTGTTCACCCTCTCTACTGCCTCTCTGTTAATGTAGAGAGCTGAATGTCCAGGATGGTTTGATTTACGAAAGTCCAGTATAATTTCTTTTGCCTTTATGATGTTAAGAGTCAGGTTATGCTTTTTACACCACCCTGCCAGTAGTTCAGTCTCCTCCCTGTATGCCATCTCATTGTTGTTTGTTACAAGGCCAAGCACAGTTGTCGCAAATTTAACGATGTGATTTGTGGGGAAGGAGGCAGAACAGTCATGTGTGTAAAGTGTGTAGAGTAGCGGACTGAGCACACAACCCTGAGGGGCACCAGTGTTGATGTATATGGTGTTTGAAATGTGCTCACCTGTTTCCACACATTGAGAGCGGTTGGTTAAAAAGTCCAGTATCCAGTTACATAATGAGTTGTTCAATCCAACGTTGCACAATTTCTGCAGGAGTGTGTTCGGCCTGATTGTATTAAAAGTTGAACTAAAGTCAATGAAGAGCAGCTTTGCATAGATGTTTTTGTGCTTCAGGTGTTCCAAAAGTATGCGAAGCACAGTAGCAATGGCATCCTCAGCTGATCTGTTCTCCAGGTATGCAAACTGATTCTGGTCAAAAGCAGATGGTAAGGCCTTTTTGATGTGTTTCATGACCAGCCGCTCTAGGCAATTGGCAGGGATAGGTGTGAGTGCCACAGACCTGTAGTCATTCAGGCATGTGACACTTGCTTGTTTAGGGACAGGAATGATTATGGCTGCTTTGAAACATGCTGGGACCCATGACTTGGACAGTGACAGGTTAAGGATGGTGGTGAAGACCTCTGCCAGCTCGGCCGCACAGTCCTTTAGCAGCCGGCCCAGCACCCCGTCTGGACCGGATGCCTTCCTGGGGTTGATGTTGGTCAGGCAGAGTCTCAGCCAGGCTGATATTAATGCTGTTGTGTATCTGTGCTAGAGCCAGTTTAGCATTAGCATCTGGGGGGATATACACAACACAAATATACACCACAGAAAATTATCTTGGGAGATAAAATGGTCTACATTTAAGCAGCATAAACTCCATGTCAGGGCAACAGCGTCTTTCAACTACAGTGGTATTTGTACACCAAGAGTTGTTGGTGTAAATACACAAGCCTCCGCCAATCTTCTTACTGGAGTCAGCTGTTCTGTCAGCCTGATAGACGGTAAGGCCTGCTAGCTCAATAGCCGCGTCTGGGGTGGTGTAATCCAGCCAGGTTTCCGTGAAAATCAAGCTGCAACAGTTGGCAATATTCCTTTGTATTGTCAGTCCCAGTCGAATCTCGTCCATCTTATTGCGTATTGATCGGGTATTGGAGAGCAAGATGGTAGGGATTAAATGGGTTAGCCTTTAACCTAGCTAACACGCCAGGCCGCTTGCCTCTCTTCTTCTGCTGCTCGCAGCGTCTCCTCCTCCGTCTTGCTGCTGCGGGTGTCCCGACAGTTGATTCAACGATCTCAGGAGGGATAAAAAAAATCAGCTGTTGAATAATATGTATCCCCGGCGTTGAGTTCAAGGAGTTCAGCATGGCTGGACTGAAGTGCCTCAGCCAAATAGATGTGCAAGAGAATGCACAACAATGCCACCATGAAAACACTATGCCAAGAGCTCAGAGCTGCTGTGTCTGTGCGCGCCGCGGTCGTCTTTGGTGATATAAAGCCTCGTTTACACTGCAGGTCTTTTAAATATATTGAAATAGAAAAAAATATATATTTTAAATTGTAATAATAATTATAATAATAATAGTTATTTTTTTTACATCAAATAAATGCAGCCCTGCAGCATGAGAGACTTCATAAATAAATAAATAAATAAAATTATTTAAAAACACCTTATCGACCCTAAACTTTTAAAGAGAAGTATACCATTTCAGAGGTTTTAAATTTTTTAGAACCTTGAGCCTGAACAAATTGCTGTGTAAATTATTCATAAAACAATTCTGAAGTAAATTATCGCACTGAATTCTATGTGACATGAAGGATGTACGAAACAGTTGGCAGCCTAATGTATCCTATGGTTAAATGCCATCCCACAATGCATTGCTAATTTGTGTAAATCCTTCTTAACAAACATTCTTACATAAATTGTAGCATTCAATTCAGTGTGACAATTAACATAGGATTTACACAGCAATTGTTCTGCTCATGTTTCATGAATTAGACTCCTTGTGTGTAAGAATCTACTTCCTGTTTGGAAAATTTCAACACTCACTGTCTTTGTCTGGGTGCATTTACATGCAGAGGGAAAAATTCCTCTTTGCAAACTGTAAGCAACCTTAAACTGATTCACATAATTCCTTTAGTGATTCGTGTGAAATCAATGCTATAAGCTGCTCTCCCTATATTGTTAATAAATGAATCCTCCATTGGTGTCAATTTCATAAAAGCCTTTATAGATTTCCCACTGTTTTCTTTTGCTTCACTGCATGCACTCGCTGTATGTAACATCTTTGCACTGATTTCAAAATAGCTCTAGCAGCTGAACACTTTTGCAAAAATATATATATATTGCTTTTGTTCACACAACAGAAAGAATCAAATCAACGGCTTTCATCTCAGCTAGAATGAGAGCGGCTCTGCAATTTAATATCTTAGAAATAAGCCTGTCCTGCCATATAGCAGACAAATATGATCTCGTCTTCTCCGGCCTATATTCTCCCCACTGCATATATGTATCTCCTCATTTCATTTTCACAGACATTATTCAAGATATACAGATGTCAGTGAACTCTGCAAAAGCAATAATGTTTGGCTGTCATACGTCAAGGAAAAGCCTTCAGAGCGGAAAACATTGACACAATGCAAACAGCCAGCGCAACAGTCAACCCCACTCCCGGAAAACCGAAAGACAATGTGGAAAACAAATCGAAAGCCAAGCTTTGTAATGAAGGAGAAATCTGAGAGAAACACGATAGAAAAGTAGAGGAGAAAAACAGATGGAGTAAGCCATAGAATAATTTAAAATGACAGTTTGAGAGATCCTCCATTAGTCCATATCGTAGAGGTCAGCTCAGAAGCTAAAAACGTGAGGCAATTGTTCTGTTAAGAACTGTCTCAGGCTGAGAGATGTAAAGCTTGCTGCGTCCTGACCCGAGTCTTGAAGTGCAAACAGATAAGACAGCGATGGCCAGTAATGTTTTGCTTGATAGAGCCAACAATGTTCTCTGATATGCTGGGTCGAAGAGCAATGAATGGACGTTGAGGGAAAGCTGGTCCTTTTATTCAAAAAAATCTTCTCAGGTTGCAGCACTGAATGCTGTGAGGCTTCAGACTTTATGAAATAACAAACTGGAAACACTTCAAAAATATGCTGGATGCCTCATTTAGAGTCACTGTATTGTCTTTGGCCTTCGCTATATCTCTCACTGTACCCCACAGATCATGACCTTATTATTCAATGTTTGTGCTGTATAATTGTCACTGAAGTAAATGTAAACTTGTGATGTAAGATTGTATAAACAATAAGACCCTGATTTAATAAAGCTTTGTTTATAAAAAAAAATGTGTACACTTAGTTGTTAAGTGGATCGTGCCTAGTGTTTTAAAATATGTGTATATTCTAAAAGTTGTGTATTCCAGTCTTAACAGAGGACTGTCTGCTGAGGACTGTGTCTTTTGTGAGAAGCACAAAATATCAGTTGTCAGTTTCAGTGGGAAACCTTAACGAATATGCAATAAAGTTATGCATAAAGTTAATAAAGTTTATCAGTCCTAAGAGTCCTTTCATAAATGGTAACTGTGAGGAAATGAATATGACTGAATGGCAAGTATTAATGTGATTCACAAGCCTTCAGTCATTTTGGCAAAATGTACACTTTGAGAATAAAAAAATATGTACCAAATGCTGCTGGACTGCTGACACACATTAATGTAGTACAAAATGATTTCTAGTGGGCTTTTTTGTAAGCTGTTATTTTAGTTACAATTATAAGTTGAGAATCGGATGATAATTTAAATGAAATCCAAAATTTAATTTGTGCAATTATTAGTGCATTCAGGTATACTTAAACATGCTACAAATGAAAATAGCATAATCTTATTTGTCTCTACTTACACTCACCCAGTAATTTTTCACAATGTTACTCTTTTTACTGTATTTTTGATCGAATAAATGCAGCCCTGGTGAGCACAAGAGAGACCACACTCAAATGTAAGCTGGTTTACTTGTCTTAGCTTGCCTAAACTGGTCCCGAGAAACCACACTGGGAGACAAGTGAACCACCTTAGGCTGGTCTTTTTTCAGTAGGCTTTTCCACAGAGTTAGAAAGAGAGCTTCACCTGTGCAGGTCAAACATGCTTCAATGATTATTTTAATGAGTTCTCAACCCTGACACAAACACAACCAGACAGAGATAATATATGCTCTCTACATTTTAAAGCACAACAGCTGAATCCTCAATTGAAAGCGCCAGAGTGGGCTTTTACATCCTTATTCATTGTTCCAGATTGTTCACTCTCCTTCTCTCCACATTGTTTTAAACTGAGCACCTACACCTGCACTGGGGCCATTGACTTTCCAAGGACGTTCTTTCCTTTCCGAGTTATTCTGGGAGGATTACAGCAACACTGACAGAGAGAAATGGAGACATTAGGAGGCATAAAATCTGGTTGACCATTGAGCAGGAAAAAAATGGGAAGGAAAACTCAAAGTTGTTTGAACAGGACAAAAGGGATATATTTCTGCAGAGAAAGAGAGGGGGATGGGGAAACAAGAACGGACAAAGGAGAGCTAAGTCAGAGAGAACAACAGAAAGATACTGTTGGCTGGAGCGAGAGCATGTTCCCTGACAAAGACTCTGATTCCAATTAGAGCTGAAAATGCAGCTGTGCAGGTGAATCTGACAAGATTTTTCTGTTTGAGTTAGAGAAACCCGTCCAATTAGACCGCAGCCCTGTGTGTGTGTGTGTGTGCATGAGTGCAGGTTTGTTTCGCACCGCTAACTGCAGTGTCACCGGACAGTGGCAAACCAGGAAGATGATCAATTACCAGCCCCTGCATCTGCTTTCATGATCTATCTCAAGCACAAGGCTTTATGACACATCAGGCACCAGCAGCAGATTGTGATACTGCAGCCATGCGTCCAGAGGCTCTGAAAGTATCTCTCTGTTATATGTATCTGTTTATCACATCTGTCTCTACAAATGTGGCTGCAGTAGGCATTAGACAGCATTGCCACATCCTCTGCTGCACCACAGATGACTGGAGCTCATGTATCATGAATCAATGTATCATATTTTCCATAAAAATATTAAGCAGCATGATTATTTTCAACAATGATTATAATAAGAAATGTTTATTCAGCAGCAAATAAGCATATGTGTGTGTGTGTGTGTGTGTGTGTGTGTGTGTGTGTACACTATGGGAATCGTAATATTCCAGTATAGTAATGAATAAATGATCCCGAATAATAATCCAGAGCCAGCGCCATTCTAGAGCACTAAACTCTCAAATGTAATTCATGTTTCATTCATACTCAACACCTGACTCAACGCCCTCATGCAGAAATCCACAATCAAGACACACAGGGGTAATAAAACTTATGATGTTCCAGGAAATTCTTTAAATGGACATTACAAACATCTATTGATGTAGCTGAATAAACTCCAGAAAGAAAAGTTTTGTCTGATGAAACATGAAATCAACAATTTCAACAGTTTATGGTTTGTTTTCTAGTTATCTCAGGTATTTTCATAAGGATAATGCATATTTAGGCAATGCTGATGGACATAGCCTTTATCCCTGATTAGAATCTGCCTCATTTTGTGGTAAGAATTCAATTCACTGAAAGAAGTTTTTTAATTTAAAGTAAAAAAAATAAAAATAAATAAAAATAAATAAATTGTCATACTTTGACACTGTGCTAAGCTAAAAACTGTTAGCATAACTTGTGTTATTTTTGTATGCAATATTGTGATTCATTGGTCAAAATATATTATTATGTTATTCACATACCACTTAATCAGGTGCTAATTTGCAATGCAGTTGCTATTTATATTGATCAAAACATTTATTTCATAACATTAAACATATCCACCAGCCACTGACAGTTAGTTGTAAATACAAGTATGTTTAATAGGGATGTCTGTATATATTTCTATTAATCATTGTAGCAGATATTTGGTGATTGGGTGAAATTCTCTGTGGAAAATGCTAATTATTTTGTCGCCATGTTGACATCATTACTTGAGGAAATTGAGTGTTAAAAAATGCTTATGGCATGTGCAAATAAACAATGCCTTCATTCTCCTTTTGTTTGTATTTATAGGACAATTCAGTGTAAGGAATGAAATATGAGGCTAAGAGAGAGAAGTTGGATTGAGACATGACCAAAACAGACTCAAATCTGAGTTCTCAACAGCTCTTATAAGCCTTGAGTATCTATCCAGCCCAAAAGGGGGCCCAGACACAGGAGACTCCTAAAGCATCATCTGACAAATGCAAGAAATGTGTAACAAAAGGCACAGCAGTCTCCAGAAAACAAAGTTTAAGAAGGCTTGCTGCTATCGTTTGCTGCAATCCTGCCTGAATTTATTTATTTTTCTTTAGAAACACCACCAAAAAACACTATGGTGATCCCAGATGGTAAAAGAGCTTTAGAGTGAAGCAGCGAAAAAAAAAAAAAAACAACACCACCTGTCCAAATCTGATTTATGAGAGAACAAATAAGGGCATGTGTTTGGAGGGAAAGCTGCAGCATATTGTGGAGGCATAACTTTTTAAATGCTGTGGAAATGACTGGGTTGCCTGCTTCAATTAATTCTAACAAGCAAGCGATGTTCTCTATTGAAACCCAGCACTCATGAATTATAGTTCAATACCTGTCAGCACTATTAACATACAACTGTTTTATACTTGTTTATATGTTCATATTTATATAGTCTTTTTGCACATATTTATATATATATATATTTCATTTTCTTTCTGGTTTAACTGTACAAATTTAAGCCAAATGTTTGTCCTTGCGACTGGAGCATTACAGTCTCTAGTGGTGTCCAGTGAGAACTACACCAGACAGAGCTCAGAATCACCTTATGTCAAGAACACAGCAAACAGGATCAGACTAGCCAATGATAAATCTGACGAATAAGTGGTTGAGCTTGAATGACAGCAAAGACACCTCTCTAAGAAATGCACATCAGCACTGAGGATTTCAAAGGCTCTTTTGAGGTGCACTGCTTTCCTTGATTCGTCAAAATGATTACCTTTCATATCCATATATTACAGGACACTGAGGCTTCCTGCTGTCACTGTAGTTCAAAGCAAAGTGCTTGATTTGGAAAGTGCATGTAAAAACACTGTGAGGTCACAAGTGATGTGAAAGACACCTTGAAGATGTCAAGATCAACTGAGGAAGCCAAGTAGATGGAGTGAAATGAAATGAAACAGAACGCAAGGGTCTCAGGATGCATTTATAAAAGTTATGTCTTCAATCTGACACAGCATCTTAAAAATACTCATTATATATATAATATAAAGCAAAATTACTTAAGATATCAAATCCTGTTTTCTTAAAAAAAAAAAAGTGTTTATCCTTCAAACAGGAAAAAAATATAAATAAACCTAAAGGGGAAAATTATTATTTTTCTTACCCTGCATTTTGGGCATAAATGTTTCTTGATTTAAGGTTTCTTGATTTGTGTTTTATTTATTTTTTTTGTAATGGAATGGAATGGAAAACAAAACAATAATACAAAGAAAAAACTGTAGTGCAACCCTTGTGACTAAACATAGTTCACTAAAACCCTCTCTGAAAAGTTACATCTCAAAATTCATCCCCTTTAAAGCACCCCTGTTAAAAAATGACAACCAGTCAACCATCCTGCCCATTGCTAAGGACAACGGGAAGGTGAATTGTCAAACCTACAGTGAGAAGTACAGAACTTTAGACTTTAGCTTTCATGCATCTCTCTAGGGGGTCTCTCTATAGTCTGCCCAAATCCATGGAAATAGGACATTTTAAACAACATCAGAAAAAAAAGAACAAATTAATCTAAAAAAGTGGCTTTTATGTCTTATAAAACGTAGCCTCATAGCCAAGGGATGAATACAAAATGTGCTTGTGCATTTATAAATGTGGCTGTTGATGCTTTATGATTCTGTCTGCTGGTGCTTTTTTTCTTTCCCCAATTTCCGTAAAACAAAAAAGCATCATAAATTATTACTAAATAAGCACTTTGGCTTTAAAACGAATGCCCTGCTGTCTCTCACAGTACCATAGAGGGTTATAGAGAAAGAGAGGCATGTATTTTTCTCTCTACCTTTTGTTCTTCCAAAACATATTTCTGTTGTTTAGATCCTTCAGACACCTAAGCAGAAACCCCACATACTAGCCCACATAACCCCAAATACTTTTATTTAATGCTATCATCACATTTTGGTAGATAAGAAAATCCATACTGAAAATCAATGAAAATATGGATGGACTCCAGTTGAAATGCTTCTTTCATTTAGGATCCAACAAATCACACATTTTGGAGTTTGACTTCTGCTGTGAATTATATTTTTTGGTCTGTGCGGGAATGAAGTGCACAGCTACGCATATGTGGATCTTAAAGGGGATTAGAGATCAGAGATCAGAGAACGGATGCATGCTGTGCAGGAGGTGGAGTTGCATCTTGCAACAGTGAGTGTGGTGATGGTGAACACAGACGGTGATGAATCTGTTTTAGAGTAAGATGAAGTTATTATTGTCTGCCATCTGGTTGTGCTGCTGTCAGAAGTCAATGAAACCCAAACTGAATCCTTAAAGCTGTCTGCTGAATGCAAAATCCTCTAATAAGCTGTGTCAGGTGTCACTCACCCTTTATAGTCTAACATTTTGGTCCCAGTATGAATGCAGTAAACATATTTTGAGCGTGAAGAACAAAACTTAACCTCCTCAAATTGCATCAAGCAATAGTGTGATTTATAAATGGCTAAGGCACTGCTTGGTCAAAAAAAAAAAAAAAAAAAAAAAACATATAAAAAATGGATGTTATTACTGTGTTATTACCATGTTATTACTTTGAAGCACAATGGTAAGGCCATAAAAACTATTTAATATTCTTATACATGATAGATATTCATATACATCCAAACATTTAAAGGTAGAAACCATTTCTGATTTTAATATATATATATATATATATATATATATATATATATATATATATATATATATATATATATATATATATATTTACATATTTTGTCGATTAAAATTTTTTAAAAGAATACTTATTAGCATGGGCTTCAAAATATTAGAGCATTTTACCTGTTGCTCTCAACATTAACATTACAATAATGTACAACAATATTAACAAGAAAAATAGAAAATCTTTCACTGCTCTTAATTGGTTTCTTTGTTCTTTATTGCTGCCTGTTTACTTAAATAATCGCTTGGAAAATAATCATAAAAAATATGTGTACTACAGAAATTTGTACAATGACAAATTGTTTTAACATTAAAAATAAAGAAGAAATATCAACAAAACAAATCACATCACCTCATAAGTCTTGGATCTTATTTTCAGCTTTGGTATTTTGATTTCTGATATTAAGCTAGTATTACCTCACCCCCTGTACCAAAGTGCCTAACAATGTATGACACCACCCATCTAAATCTGCTGGCTTAAATCAGCTGAACGTTAACATGTGTGATGTAACTGTCTGTCTACCATTTACCGAACTCCAGCCGTGAAAAACAGTGCAGGCCACTGAAGACAGATTTGTGCTCCGATGTTCAGTGTTGGGTTAAAAGCAAGGACATTTTTATATGAGAAGCTGATTTACCTCAAACTTTATATGCTACAGATGAATAAACCATATAGCTGCTCTCTGCCCTACTGACTGCATAATTCACAGCATAATTCAAGTCAACTTACTATATTCCTATGCTATTTTATCACTGTAAAGTGTTATGGTGCAAGAGATGCCCGGACAGTATAATAAAATACAAACTGTTCATCGAGGTCAAGCACACAAGCCAGGATGTCTGTCTGTAAAATCTGTCTATTTGTGACAAACGAGGTGTACCTGTGAGCATGCATATTCCTGTTTATGCTGATGGCATTTGGATTTGCTTGGGCCAGTGCAACATTTAGATTTATGTGGTTTTAGAGTTGTCAAATGTATCAGTAATTTGGCCCAAGTCGAACATTTTAAAAATGTTACACTACCAGCCTTTCTGCAGTACCAGTACCAAGTACAAGGTCAGTATCTGCTGACAGGCAGCTGCTTTCAGATGTTTCCATGCCTATTTGTGGGAGTGCTCTGTGAAAAGTGTTAAAGTTTGTGTAAAGGCAATTCAGAGAATTGTTTCTAAACACATTATAAATATTAGAAATGTATTGCTGAAAACACGTTACAAAGACTATGGACTATGTAGTTCTGAATTATGGAGTTAGACCGTTAAACAGGTTTTCACAATTTTTGTGTTCAGGATTTTTTGGGCGGCCCTGAAATCATATCTTGCTGCAGTGGAGCCACTGAGCATGCCCCCTCCTCTATATAATAACTTGAGCACATTAGCATTAGTGGTTTGCCTGCTCAGTTGCGAAAACTGATGCTTTTGAATGTTAGCATCGCACATATCCAGCTTCATATCTATGGGTTTTCATAGATGGCAGGTTTGTTCTGTAGATCACGGAGTACGGAGATGTACTTGAGAGACGAGGAATGCTGGTTCAAATCCAGTGTAACCACAGTTCAACAAAACAGTTCAAATCTGCATATAAGGAAGTTGAAATTGCACGGTTACATCAACAAATGTGTTTTTATATCAGTTTTGCATTTGTTAACACTATCGGGTAGGTTTAGGGTTGGGTTTGGTGTAGGGCATATTTCCAATTAACTTTTAGCGACAGTCCCCGGATATTTGAATTCTGAACCATCGCAATACGTACCAGAAACAACATAATAAGAACACAGCAATATGTACCTATATCAAAGTAATTAAAATGTGCCAGGGTTCATGTATTGAACCCATGTTTTAGCACCACTCAGTGGACATTTATCTTTGAAACTGCCGCGAAACGTCCAGTAAGGTACGTAAAAATGGTATTGCACAAAAAGAACACAGAGGTACGTATTTTTATGAGACCAGGTTGTTTATTTCACAATGAGATTTCACCCCCACTTTCATTTGTTTTACTTCAATGATAGGTTAGAATTTTGTGAATTTTTTAAATGAAAGATCAAAAGGATAAACAATGCCAATTTATTTTCCTAGCCGCCTTTACTCATATTTACCAAGGGTGCCAATATTAGTAAAGGGCAATATATTTAATATTACAGTACATGGACTTTAATAGTTTATATTTACAACATTTACTGAGTTTTGCATGCTTGCAAAAACTAAATAACTAAAAACTAAATAACTAAATAATTAGTAATTATAGTAATTATAAGTAGTTTAATAATTATATTTTAATTCATACATTTAATAAATGTAAAAAAAGTAATGAATAATTTTAATATGATTTTAAGGAGTTTTTGTGAGAGTTTAAGTGCAGTCAATAATGTTAGCATGCTTCAGCATGATTGATTGATTGATTGATTGAATGTCACAGGGGTGTCCAATCCTGCCTGGAGGGCCAACTTCCAGCATAGTTTAGCTACAGCCCACACCTAAACCAGACAATCACGGTCTTCAGGATATCTAGAAATTTCCAGGCAGGTGTTACAGCTAATCTCCCCTGACACCTGAGAAAATATTATAATAAAAGGTCATTTTTATAACAAAACAAAAATGATTCCTTGAGGAAAAAAAAAACAAACAAACAAAAAAAACAAACTTACAATTCCAATTAATGTGCCATCTCATTAGGTTTTAGAAGAGCTCAGAGCTCATGTATTTCACCATCCACGGTTTTATGCTGTAACTGTTAGACTGTCAGCAAGCTAAACCCTTTTCCAGGCACTGTGCGTGGGAGCATTTCAGCAAAATGGAAGATCTCATATAATGCAACACTGGCAAAATTATAATAGCACATCACGGTTCAGTGTCACCCATGCTGACACATCTTAAAAACCATCTATCAGTTAGTTTCTACAAATGATGACTCCAGACCTAGCATTAATTTTACCGACTTTGTTCACAGTTATTTTAGTCTATTTATTTGGTGAATATCTGTCAGTTACACTACTGACAGATGGGTGTGTTTAGCACCCATACCATGCTAATAATACATCTGATTGAGATCAATGACCCTAAACCAACAAAGCTTTTATACAGTCGACTAGTCATTCAGATAATCCACTAGCTGCTTTTTAAAATCTGACATAGGGCTGTGCAATTAATCAAAAAACAGTTTCAATTACAATAATCGAGATAAAACGATTATTCCGCCCCCATTCCACCCCCTTTCCAGCAGTGTGCTTTTGTTCCAACATAAAAGCCCAATTTCATGTGCAAATCAGTAAAATCATGTAAAGTAACTTTTGCAAAATGGGACGTGCTTGATTTATGGAAGTATATTAGATTTATTCATGTTTTTAAAAGCGTGAAAGAGAACTTGCGCTGCTCCTCAGGAAGATAATGTTATATGTGCTCAGAGACGGAGCAGAACACGGACATGTAATATCATCTTTTAGCTCAAGGTGTGCGCCTAAATGGTCAAATACATGCAAAAGTGTGATAAAATGTGGCGCTTATTGATTATTCATGTATACCTTCATTGGTCATGTAGTAAATGAACAAAGAGTTGAGAATGAAAATATGTGTGTAACAGTAAATTAGATCCATGTGGTTCTTAAAGTGACAGCAGGCTATATTCCTGCTGCGACTGTGTGCTTAATATTAATCAAAAGACATATTCAAAATCACACACTGGTCTTGAGTGAAGGACTTTTGTAGCTTTAATAAGAAACAAAGAAAGTGTAATTCTTAAAGTGAAGACTATGTGGTTTTATTTTACATTTGATTATTCATTTCTGTAGTAGGCTGTTAAAGGTGGGGTAAACTGCTGCTGCACTCTATTTACACTGTGCACTGTACGCTCTCTTATCCCCATCATGAGTAGACACGCCCCTTACTGCTGACTGGCTACAAGTTTGTTTTACTAGTCTGCCCGAATCAGTTTTCTAAAGCGTTTTTGAAAAATTGCTTACCCAACCTTTAACTGCTTGAGACGCGCATAAAAAGAAAAAAAATAATAAACCACAGTTTGTTTCATTTGTATCTATATTGTATTTGTCCTTTGATTTTTTTTTTTATTACTGACAGTTTAATTATTTTTAATAATTTTAAGGACTTTTTGTTTGTTTATTTGTTACTAATAGGCTAGTTACATAATACTCTGCTGAGGAATTGAGAATTGTGAAATTTCGCTGGCCTCTACAATGTAGATGTCCTAGCAACCTTATTTACAGGAAATATATATTTGATATAAATGAATCTTTAAATAAGTCACTCATATATAGTTTTGGTCATATGGTCCCCTCATAATCATGTTAAATAATCGTGATTACATAATTGACCAAAATAATTACATTTACATTTAGTCATTTAGCAGACACCTTTATCCAAAGTAACTTACAAATGAGGGCAATGGAAATAATAATAATAAAAATAATCGTGATTATGATTTTTGCCATAATCAGGCAGCCCTAAACTGACATTTTGCACACACTAGTTATGGCTTTGGTTTTTGATTGTTTCATGTCTTCTCGTCTTTACTTAATTTACGTCTGTTGCACTTGACAGTTATGGCATCATTCACAAACTATATCTCTTATCATAAGGTTAGAAATTTCAAATTTTTGTGTTCAACAGCGTTTGAATAGTGATCCATTGCCTGGGCAACTCTCATCTAATTCTGCCTTTATTGGCAAACAAAACCCAGAGCTGTGCCAGCTGTCGTTCATTTGCGTTTATTTGCAACATCTCACTCTGGCTCCAAATCACCCATCCCACGATACAGCTGCTCCACAGGGCCTGCCTCTCTGCACCAACCCTGCCAGCATCCTAATGTCTCTATTATTATATTTATCTCCTGCATTAGCACTGTGATTTTTCCCCAACCATCATGAGTGGGAGCACTCAGACCTGGTTGAGGATGGCAGGCTGCTCAGAACTTTTAGGAACATTCATGTTGTGGCACACGAAGGCCTCTAGGGGTTTGACCAGTATAGGTCTCTGAAAGAAACCCTATGGGAAACATTTTCTAAACAGTTGTTTAAAGTGCACAGGATTACAGTGCAAGAACTGTGTCTCATTCACCAAGTAACCACAATCCGGATAATTAGTTTAATTCTTTTAGTGCAGAGGTTTTCAAACTGGGGACCCCTCTAAAGACCACAGTAAGGTTCTTGGAGTCTGTGGAAAAGTTTGAGAGGAAAGGGATTTTACAAAATGTACTGTGCTGCAGAAATGAGCCCTAAAACCTGGAAATGAGTTAGGAATGGTCTTTTGAGCGGATTTTGGTTAAAAGTCTGAAATAAGGTCAATATTCAAAATAAATTCATTTGTAAAGATTATAAACTTCTGTTGGCCACAGAAGTTGTTTTCAGCAATGGAAAAATCTATTTATTTATAATATAATGCTTGCTCATAGTGTATAAATGGGGCTTTACACTATATATGCAACCTTGGCTGACTGGAAAAAATCATCTCCACCTAAAGTACATTTTTGCAAAGCTCCAAAAACATACCTATAAATACAATTCACTTCAGTTCCCAGCTAAAATGAACACTATGGTGGGAGTAAAACACAACTTTTATTCCTTTTCACACTAATTATTATTAATGACAATACTATGTTATGACCTTAAAACACTTTTACCTAAGTGCATGACATGCAAAGTGCATTTTGATATTTGCATCACATAACCAGCAGCACATTTATAGCTTTACTTACTATAAAAGTAAACTTGCTCTGCAGCTCACCTAATACATTATCCCACTTGCAATATGGAGCTTTCAGAGACTTGCGAAACACAATTCCTGACAAAAGAGCACAAAGGACTAGTGGAAGCAAGCCGAAATGGCATGTTTTATCATGATTGTTTTTGTTTAGACTCAGATTATCAGGTTTAGGGTATGGTTTAGTGTAGTTGACATGTTATCTTCAAACGTAACTCACTTCACGTAATCACCACTTCACATTCATCTGTTTTGGCTAAAACTGAATATACTTTTACAACTACTAAGTGGATATTTCAAATTTAGAGTGTCACAATATGTGCAAGAAGCAACTTCTTATAATTATGTTGCATAAATGTTGCCACAGGCATGTTTTGCCTGGGTTATACAGTATTTATAGCTGCCTTTGTATTTTAGATTTTTAAAAAAATACTTTTTATATATACAGTATATACTTTAAGGCACCATCAGATTTGTGAGTCCATGTCAAAAAGTATGCAAACTCTTGCTGAATCGAGTGCTTAAAAAAATGTGTGCACATAAACGGCACTGTCAGCACAGCATAATTCAGTCTTAGTGTATTCCCCCCGAGGCTAATGTTGACACTACGTTTAGCTCTGGGTTTAATGCTGACCCTAGTTTGCAGTATTTCACCCAGGATGAATCTTAATGTCCTCATTAGTGAGGAAAATGTGGATCTTTCAGGTGAATTTGGGATGCAAATATCTTTAACACATGAAGATTGATGTTTTTGACATTGGCACTTAAGCTCAGTGTCACAACCACCAAACACTACTGTTTAACCTAATTGTTATAACTGTAACAAAATAAAGAAAATAATGCTGAAGTTGTCCTACACTGACAAATTTTTTTTAGAAGTAGCCATCACAATGTTAGGTTGACAGCTGTATGGATGGTTTTGGCATGTTTGACTCGACCAGAACAGACTGGTGTCATCTGAGCATGTCATATTCTGACTTGCATGTGCCCTATAAGCAAAATCAGACTCCATGAAGGCCCAGCGAGCTGCTCAGTAAAAGTAACCTGCAGGTCACAATCCATTTTCAATGAGAGTGAAAGGGCAGAATGCAGAGTAGGCTTGAAACAATATAAATTTCATTCCCATGTCGTACTCAGTATATATTTTTTTTTAACTTGCAATTTAAATTTCAAACAATCAATCCCATATTTTATGGTAGTATCTGAGTGCTTTAAATTAAGTTGTGATATCCGGCAAAATCTTCATAATTCCAAAATTTACGATTACAGAGAAATGTACA
Organism: allo-octoploid hybrid of Carassius auratus x Cyprinus carpio; assembly: GCA_024542945.1. Classification (NCBI taxonomy): domain Eukaryota; kingdom Metazoa; phylum Chordata; class Actinopteri; order Cypriniformes; species allo-octoploid hybrid of Carassius auratus x Cyprinus carpio. The sequence goes on along the minus strand of CM045082.1, from coordinate 17,091,902 downwards.
TTGTGCTACAATATTAAGCTTACTGATGAAATCTGTTCAGATATGTAGCCTAAAGGAAGAAAAACATGACAAAGACTCTTTGAGTGATAGGATCTGAGGACAGCTGCCCATGAGGCTTTACCCAGCCTGATAAAAGAATGACCCCTCTCATCCAACACTGCAGTGTCTGAACCCTAAATATCAATACAAACCTGCATTCATAAAATCTGACTCATTGACTATTTAACATTTTTATTACAGCTTAGCATTTTTATTCATCTACAAATAAACACTAAAAGAACGGCAGTCACTCCAAAATTTGAGAAGGACCCTCTGTGTGAGTGTATGGGATTTATTATTATTATTATTATTATTATTATTATTATTATTATTATTATTATATTGTTATTTGTTCAGTTTACAGGGACATTGTACACTGATAAAACATTTCTGCAAATGTACCAGGCTCGTTGGGGAAAAAAACATACCTGTGGTGCCATCTTTGCATCATGACATTACATTTCTCTCATATATTTTGCGACACTTTCAAAGTGAAATGTCCAGGGGTTAGTTCAAATAGTAATTGTGATGCTTGCCTTAGCAAATACCCTTAACAAGTTCAAACTTGTTGCATTCTACTTGAATCTTTATCTTTTGTTATAATTCCACTGCTGTAATTGACTTGCTAGGAATTAAGTCCCAAAAGAGTTCAACTGAAAACTAGACTGGTTCAGACCTAGATATCTGGAGAGAGACCTGACAGCATCCTAAACTCTAAAAGGAATCTTCATCAACAGTATCAGGTTAAAGTGACAGTGTGAAATCACAGCTGCTCCAAATGTATTTGACATGTTGTATATTCACAGATGTAACCACATGGGACAGGAGAATAAAGACTTGACGATGACAGCAGCACACAAACACATCCAAACACACCTCATCTGCATTCAGCGCCTCAGGTGTGTGTGTTTAACTGCATACGCAGCGAGAAAGATTTCTTGCAGAGAAAAGTTTGATGAGATTTTAATCAAACATCTCTTCATGCAGAGACTTAGAAGGGTTTGAGATTAAGGCGCCAAAGCCATTGCATAGTGTATTGACAAAATGGGATTTTTGCACAACAAAAGCTGCAGCTCAAGTCGCATAAGGGCATAATTAATCGTTTTAAATGCATAGCATTTTTTTTTTTTTACATCCACGCTAATTCCACCACGTAAGCCACTCACGGCCAATAGCCTAAATCAATAGACTTCCATTAGCCTCGGTTGGACATTTTCAATCACGTATTAAAGGTGTGTCGATGTTATGAAAGGCCATGCTTTAGAGGATGGAGTCCTTGTCCTCGCTGAGGCCAATGAAAGGTGAGGGGACGCAAACAGAAAGCAGGTAAAAATGAAAGGCATTCTGCTCAATACGGAGAGATTCGATAGGTTATTTTCACAAACGTGCTTGCTTTAAATGCCAACTTTCTTAGGCAGTAGGGTTAGAATGAGTAATTAAGGTCAGGTTATTCAATTATAGGGATAGCATTGAGAAATGCACTTAGAATCCCTCATACAGCTGGAAGATCTACATCAGTATGCTGCAATCCATACTAGTCCTGCTGCGAGTCCATGACACTGACACTGACTAGATAGATATTAACACCTACAAACAGTTATTGTTCTTTTTATGAATATTATTATTGATTATTCATTTAATGTTTTATATAAATAAAGTTTATTAATGAATTAATTTATTTTCACGTCTTGCCTCTTTATCAGACAAAATAAATAAATAAATAAATAGTTTGACTGATTGATAGAATAGGGGTTGTTAGTAGAAGGGCTGAGACATGATAAACTCTAACCCGGGAGCAATGTATTTGCAAGTAACGAGTACATGTGCTAACCACTGTGCCACAATTACAATAATCTAATTTATTTATAAACATAATGCATTTTATGACTACTTAATATGTCATACATTTGATAATCTAATTTCCATGTCTAGCTTATTGCATTTTTTTTTTTTAAATAAATAATTTATAACATATAGTAATTAGTGTGGCAGCTTTTCTGGCAAGGGACCATCAACACAAAATAAAGCAAGAGACATAATTGCTAATTGCAAAAGACAAAAAAAAAAAAAAAAGGCATTAGTTTTCTGTTATCTGGACAGGTTCATTAAAAGTCACATGCAATTCAACAATTTATAAACCACCACCAATTAGCTCCCACATATCTAATGTGTGAGAATACAGCAAATTAAAGGAATGAAAATTGGCTGAAAATTTGCTCACCCTCAGGCCATCCAAGATGCAGATGACATTTACATTTATGGATTTAGCAGACACTTTTATCCAAAGCGACTTACAGTGCACTCAGGCTAAAAAAAATTTCCTAACATGTGTTCCCTGGGAATCAAACCCACAACCTTTTGCACTGCTAACGCAATGCTCTACCACTGAGCCACAGGAACGCCAAAGACGAGTTTGTTTCTTCCTTGTAACAGATTTGGAAAAAAAATAGCATTACATCACTTGCTCACCAGTGGATCATCTGCAGTGAATGGGTGCCATCAGAATAAGAGTCTAAGAGTCTTGATAATAGCCTCAAAATAGACAAACAAATTAATACAATAGTTAGTACCGGTATTTATCATCTTCGTCGGTTAGCCAAAGCCAAACCTCTCCTAACCAGGAAAGGTTTCGAAACCGCTATTCATGCTTTTATTTCTACATGACTTCTCCATCTCTCATCTTCAAATGGTCCAAAATGCTGCTGCCCGCCTACTCACGGGTAGTCACAAATGAGACCATATCACACCAATTTTATGTACATTGCACTGGCTACCAGTCCGGTATCAAATTGATTTCAAAATTCTGCTATTTGTCTACAAAACTCTTAACAGCTCAGCCCCTAAGTATCTCTCCGATTTACTCACCGATTTACTCACTCAGATCCCAAGATGGCCATCTTCTGCAAATACCACGGTCCCACCTGCAACGCAGGGGAGACAGAGACTTCGCAGCAGCTGGTCCTAACCTAAGGAATAGCCTGCCACTACTTGTCAGAACTGCCTCCACATTAGCCGAATTCAAATCCAGGTTAAAAACGCATATTTTTTCTACTGCTTTTAATTCTCCATAATGTGTATGTGTTTACTTGCTTTTACCCTATTGTATTTTATTTTTTACTTTGTACAGCACTTTGGCCAACAAAGGTTGAATTTAAATGTGCTTTAGAAATAAAATTTAATTGAAATTGAATTAAACAGCAGATGAAAACATCACAATACACAAGTAATCCACATGAGTCCATTAATTAACGTCTTGTGAAGTGTAACTGTTGCTTCAGGCAAAAATACCAGTCAAAATACCACATTTATCCATAATATTGCTTTGCTTAGTGAAAAAGTCATCTCATCTGAATCAAGAGAGAAATATGCACAGATCAAGCAGTGTTTGCATGCAAAAACAGTCCTAAACAAAATGTCGGTAGATTTTGATGTAAGGACAACAAGAGAGGAAGCATTACTAGATAATGGACTCATACTTTGGCCAGAAGTGATTAAAGTTAAAATTCCTTAATGATAGTTTTGTATTACAAAATGGATACGTTTGGACTGTTGATGCTGTTTGGAATCTCGATCTGACAACACCCACTGACAGCAGAGAATCCACTGGTGAGCAAGTGATGTAATGCTAATTTTCTACAAATCTGTTCTGATTAAAAAATACTTATCTATGTCTTGGATATCCTGTGGATGAATAAGTGTTCAGCAAATTTGCATGTTTGTGTGAACTATTCCTTTAAAATGTTGTACTCGATTATTTCTTAAATTCCCTTTTAGCACAGTAAATCAGAGCAGTGCTGCAGCACCATGGACAGCTCCAGATCACAGGCTGTGTTTTTCAGAACCATGGACAGTGACTTAAAAACAACAGACTTTGTAAAAGCTTGCTGTGACACGCTGCATTAATTACGATTGTAAAATATGCAAACTAGGACAGGATGATTGTTTGACAAGTGAAAGCAGCAGAGCTGTTAGGATAACTAAACCATAGCATATAAATGTAGTTCAACTGGACGGTTTACTTTGCTGGTTTAGCTGGTAGTGAATCTCAGAACCTAAGCAAGCTAGTGTTCAGCCATCACACCAGAACCTCCTGACCAGTGGAAACCAGCAGTATTTTTCAGGAGGAATGTTCAGCCACAAATACGTAGAATCTGGGACAACAAAAGGTCTCAACTGTGAAACTGGCGTTCCGGGTGACATATATGTTGTGCCCTTTGGCTATTTTTAGAAGAGAATTGTACCCCTGAAAACAAGCACACAGGAAATTATGTCTTCTAATAATAGCAACAAGAAACAAAATTACTAAAGGCTCTTTATTAGTATAGTTCAGTGTTGTTTTGTCTTATGTTCCCCTACAGCCCCTTCATAAAGGGTCAAACACTGCTTCATCAAGCACTCGTAACTCAAAACTTTTACTTTATTTAATTTTTATTTATTTATTTTTTATTTAACAAAGCAAAAAGTAAGATAATAACTTGTTTAGTTTTTTTCATTTGGGTTTTTAAGTGGCCCTGGTTGGGACACACAGTTATAGGACACCGGAACTTGTTACAGATTATTTAGGATGCCAGCTGGAGCATGTAAAGAGATACACAAAACTGTGAAATCAAGCGGTGGTAATTACAGTAGCTTTAGCATTTCACTGCACTCCTCACTAATGAATAGAAATGATTGGATGGAAACTGCTGGTGACACTGACTGTTTCTCAAGTAGGACTGCAATCATGGTCAATGGCTTAGAGTCAAACACATCACAAAATGCATTTAAACTTTTAACAGACTGTAAGAGAGGCTGACATTAAAAGCCAAGAGGGCATAGCCTTCCAGTGAAGTCACGATAAATTGACGTTGGTAAAATTATGCCTTAAATTAAAACTAATTCAAAATGCAACAAGACGTTGAAAATGCAACATGATCATAACACTTTATAACTTTCATGAAATAAATGAAAAAAAAAAAAAAAAAAACATCATTACATTATATAATTTATATAATGAAAACACTAAATTGACATCAATTTTACAGTTCATTTTCTCTGAATTTGAGGCAAACTTATCTATTACAGAATAGATCATAGTCATGGTTTCATTGAAAACTCAATTTTGATTAAAATTGTGAATGCATATTTATTGTGTTTTGCCACTTTAGGGCATATTTATGATTAGTGCGCTAAGAGATTTTGAGCTAGGCAGAACAAAAAACTCACACATAGTCATTTAGAGAATAGGATATCATAGACTTGATAATTGGCCATAGAAACCACCAAGAACTCCCTAAAAACAATTGTCAAATACCTTAACAACTGCATAGCAAAGAAAATAATACTTTTATTCAGCAAGGATGCATGAAACTATTTATTAAAACATTCATTACAAAGGATTTCTATTCAAATAAATGCTGTTTCTTTGAATTTTCTATTCATCAAATAATCTTGAAAAATGTGTCAGATTTTTCAGCATTTAACAATAAATTGATAATTATATATTATTATTTATTTATTAATAATTATTTTAAAATAAATTATGTTTCTTGAGCAGCAAATCAGCATATTAGAATGACTTCTGAAGGACCATGTACCACTGAAGACTGGAGTAACGTCTAATGAAAATTCTGCTTTGTCAAAAATACAAAATGTTTCAATTGCAATAATATTTCACAATATTTCTGTATTTTCGATCAAATAAATGCAGCCTGGGTGAGCATATGAGATTTCTTTTTTAATAAACAATAACAACTTTTAAGAACCCTAAGTGTTTATACAGTTGCATACATTAAATATTTAGTAAAAAAATTTTTTTTTTCTTGTGGCAAAAAAAGGCAAATTGTATATATATATATATATATATATATATATATATATATATATATATATATATATATATATATATATATATATTCCTTATGACAATATAATCATTTTGAGCAGTTTTTCCCCATTTATATACGTGTCTAACAATGCAGGTTATTGTCATTCAAGATGAAATTGCACCTGTCATAGAAGACACATTGTAATTTTCTTACTAATATTTTCTTTTTCCTTTTGGTGTCTTTGTTCTGGATTTTATAAAAAATAAATAATCTGATGGTAAAGATTGTTAAGAGATGTAAATTGTGACCCTTTAGTGTAAATATCAATGAGGAGCAGACTATCATTCTTGTTTTCAATTTGTTTCAAATCTTATATAACAATGCAGTTACTAGTAAAGTTACTGTTCGTGAGTAACTGAACTATCAAAGCTATTTTACTCTGTGTGAGTCTGACCGGTGTGGGGTCTTTGCACTTTCTGTCTGCACAGCGGCATTTATCTTACTGGAAAATCATTGGTACAGCAAAGCCATTAGGAAATATCACAAGATATACTCTTATCAAAGTGCAGTGTGTGCTTTAGGAATGCTGAAGTTGACAAAATGATCTTTTAAGCCCTCACACTCAACACACAGACAGAGCCGATGAAGATCCAAAGGGAAAAAAGTCAAACAAGCAGATCGATAAGGTTTAAATTCAGAGAGTAAGATCCGAGATGATGGGACGAATAGTTCACATGAAGACTTAAGTTCAGCTTCATCATTATTCTCCACATGTCCATTTTCTTTGTTCACATTCATCCGTCCATTGAGTTTATTCAACCTCAAAAACCAGAGAAGATGGGGACAAATGTCTCTCAGCCGAGAACAAGGATTGAGCAGCCAATGAACTGATTCATGATAATTTCCCATGTGTGAATAGTGGCCAAACTGATCAGAGATGAATCATAAATCAGAGAAAATACAATAAAAAAGGTAAAATAATTGCTATGAATGAGTCAAAACAATGACATCATACTACTAAAGAGTGACTTTTCTGCAGTGATATATACATCCCAAGTGTTTATCTCTTTCTTTACACTGATCACAAGAAATACTAGAGTGCCTCCATGTGGCCAGAGAAATCTCAGCAGAATCACTCACACAACTAGACACCTAGAGTCAAATGTTTGGAGAAACTGTTTGGATTCAACAATTGTTTCTTTTTATCTTAAAGCCTTTTGACAAGTCCCTCATACTCTATATTCTATATACAGTATAGAATGTGGTCCCTATGATGTGTGTATAAAATGTCAATAATAATTTCAAAATGAACTTCATATTTTTCTTCCAAATGTTTTATTATTCTCCACTGTTCAAATTAACAGTTTTTTTTAGTAGTAAGCAGATTTTGTTCTTTAACCCTATGTTGTATCAGAAAGTAGGCATGGACTGATATGGAATGATATGCATTTTAGAATTGTCACTCCTAATTCATTTATTCATGTTCCACATTTAATACTTGCACTGGGAAAAACATAAATAAATAAATAAAAAATAAATTAACTAGATTTATTTTAGTCAAAAGTATTATTTAATATTGCTAAATTAATCTAAATACATTAATTTATACCACCAAAATACACTTTAAGGACAATTTTTTTTTTTAAATAAATGTTGTTCCTTTTTAACTTCACAAAGAATCCTGAAAAAAGTATCACAGGTTCCAAAATAAATATTAAGCAGAAGAAAAGTTTCCAACATTGATAATAATTTCACATATTAGAATGATTTCTTAAGCATCATGTGACACTCAAGACTAGAGTAATGATGCTGAAAATTCAGTTTTGCATCACAGGAAAATATTATTTTTTTAAAAAAAATATGAAAATAGAAACCTTTATTAGAATGTAAAAATGCAATAATATTTCATAATATTACTGTTTTTTCTTGTCTTTTTAATCAAATTAATCAAAAATAATAATAATAATAATAATTTGAAAACTGATTGAGGGGTAGTTATGTTAAAATTATTGAATTCTTTTTTGTTGTGAGAGGTAATTACACACTGAACAAATGGGTCTTTCTTTACAACACAATGTACCAATCTGCAGTGTACGGGGCTGAGAGGTACCTGCCAGACCCACATACACACGCAACCCCAGGCGGTCCGTAAGAGGAGTAAGGACATCTGCTCCATCAAACATAATCAGCCTCTGAGAGATTTGCATATGCAAGAGCTCCTTAAATGATGCATCACTCAGAAACACCTACAGGGGTAAAGTATGCATTCATGAACATGTTAAAAACCTTTAACCGGCCCAGAATGGAAGCAGGTTATGAAAGGAACAACACTCTGCCAGCCTGACGTCCAACAAGAAACACAGAAACAACAAGACACAAACACACATTTGCAGTATGACGCTGACTTCATATATCCACTAAAAATCACCGAAACAGAAGTTTAAAAGTAAGAAAAGATAAGTTAGATCTGAGAAAAGCAGCATTACAGTGCAGATGTTACTTGATAAATAATACTGTCATCCAGTGGATTTATAATGTTTCCTTAATGTGTCCTTATATCCTTACATTTACATTTAGTCATTTAGCAGACGCTTTTATCCAAAGCGACTTACAAATGAGGACAATGGAAGCAATCAAAATCAACAAAAGAGCAATAATATACAAGTGCTATAACAAGTCTCAGTTAGCTTGAACACAGTACACGTAGCAAGGACTTTTAAATAATATTAAAAAAAAAAACAAAAAAAAAAACGATGCAAGCTAGTGTTAGAGGTCTTTTTTTTTGCTTTTGTTAATTGTATAATAAATGAAAAGAAAACCGATAGAATACAAAAAGATTAGAAAGCTAGTTAGATTTATTTTTTAAGAATAGAATTAGAATAGTGAGTGCTAAAGTTAGAGGGTCAAGTAAAGATGGAATATATATATATATATATATATATATATATATATATATATATATATATATATATATATATATATATATATATATATATATATATATCCTTAAATTCCTCTAATGTCACTTTCCTTCAACTGTCTCCAAAAGTCTGTGCCTAAGCTTTATAAATGAGGTGGTTGAGGAAAACAAGATTGTCAGTTGATATTTTACTCCTTGTTTTGAGGGCCAATCATCTCCATCTCACCACCCAGCTTGATCTGCCCGTTCTGGTTGGATTTATCATCCATATCAGACAGTTTTCTCCAGTGTAATAGGCATTAAAGTTCTCCTCCTAATATGACGGATGCTCTCGCTGTGAGCAGCACACACCAAACTCTTTTTCTGGACTATATCCAGTGACTATGGCTGTGAAGTGTGTGAGTGTGGTTTTGGGGTACTGATGTAAAAAGAGAGCTATTCCTCTTATGACAAATATGTGAATTGAATAAATATACATATTTAGGAAGAGATAGAGCATGTGAGAGAATGAGTACAGAACCATTTCTATGTATGTCTGAAACTTTACAGAAAAAAACATTTCTTTAACATCTAATGGTCATAGACCCATATATAGACTTATCTTTAAAATGTAGTCTATCATATATAGATAGACAGAAAAATAGACAAATAGATAGATAGATAGATAGATTACCTATTCCTTAAAAAAGACAATAATTAATTCAAAAATATGTTCAATTAACATTCTTCATAAGGGTCTTGAGTGCAACTGTGAATGTGTCAATTCATCATTGATGTTGAAAGTGAAGAACAGCTACAGAGGGAGGAAGAGATGCTTGACCTTGTTGATAAAGGTTCTGTACTCCAGTGGAGAGAGACAGAATGGATCTTCATGGCAGGAAAACCAGAAAGATCACAAGAATTTATTCCTTTGTATCACATTCCTCAGCCACAATGCTTTGATATACTGTAGCCTTCATATGTGCGAGATCAAAATGGCCATTACCTGGATATTTCACATTTCTTTACTCTACAACAAAGGGTCCAACTAAATTAGTCCAGACAATCCTTTCTATAACCCAGCTGAGGTGAAGAAGGCTGTTGGAGTGTAACAGATGGCTGCCCCACTCCTCTTCACAATTTTGAACTATTCTGGCTAGGTGTCAGAGTGATATGACCAAAGTCAAATACCACAGTACGGTCATTTTATAGTTATTTCTTGTCCTTTGATTTCAGTTTCAAGAGTGCTGATATACAGTAGAGTGTATGTGTCTTTCTGCTTTGTGTGGCATTCCAGATTGCAATATAGTCAATAGTCAATATAATCAATAGTATTTGTGTAATACTGTTATTTTGTTTTAAGAAATGTCTATAGACCTGCCCACTGATAACCACACAAAAATACAGCACTGTGTGTAGCAGTATAATGGTGTATTCCCATTACATTATACAGCCCTATCCTAGTGTGTGTGTCTGTCTCTGTGTGTATGTGTGTGTGTTATGGCTCCGATGGAGGCCCCGTTGAATGACAGGGAGAGATTGAGGCTGCTGGAGCTTGACCATGTTTGTCTAAAATCCAAACGGTGAAATTAATAGGCCCTGTTACTCTTATCCACTCCTCCACCCCTCTGTTCCAGCCTGTCAGAGAAAGACACTCGCTCTGAGTGACAGCTCCATGCACCCAATCCCTCCCCTCAGATCAAGCAGGAAAAACAACATTCAGGAAAAATAAATGTGAAAAATAATGTTCTGTTTTTGTCACGTAGTTCCCCATCAAAGAATCAGACTTTCAAACATGCAGCCAGTATGTAGGGCAAATGGAAACCCAATCCTATTAGAAACACTTTAAATAGAAAGAAAGAAAGAAAGAAAGAAAGATGTACCATGGTATATATATATATATTACCATATAAGGTACTTAAAAAATTTCATTTTACATGTTACATCATGTTACATGTACCCCCCAAAACACTGTATTACCATGGTAAAATGGTAAAAAGAACAACCTATAAAACAAATATCTACTTTTTGGTACTTTCTCATTACTGAAAGAAAACGAGTGTAAAATAACAGAGCATATGTATTTGGTGGTTGGTGTGTTGTGATGTCTATAATACTGTAGCTGTATATGAGAATTTGTGCAGCACCCCCCTGCTGCAGGACTCAACACATCAGTCAGGATTCTGCCAAATTCCTTTATTACTTGAGTTTCTAGGGCTGCCAGCCATACTGGACACAGCAAAGTTCAGTGTTATTATCTAGACCTCCAGATGAAAGGGGAAAATGGATAAAACAAGAGATGGCACAAAGACAAAAAAGACCATAGGGAAAACAAAGTCAAAGGTACTATACAGTTCAGGGCAACAAACACAGTGTAACTGCAAGGAATTTGAGGCAATTAGTTGTACTCCAACAGTTGTTTCTGAGGTTCTTGTTTCCTCAGTTGAATCTCTGATATAAGCTACAACAAAGACAGTCTAAATGGGATGCACTGATATTATAATTCTTGGCCAATACTAATAAGCTAATAAATATTTTCAAGCTATGGCATATGACCAACTTGATCTCATGATGAAAACTTACGTGTGGGAACTTTTCACAAGATGCAAAATACATACCAATAAGTTCATATCACTTCAGTTTCTAGCAGAAATGAACAGTAGTGGTGGTAAAACAGCGAGCACATGTAATCATTTTCGTTCATAATTATGATTACAGCTCCATATGTTTCGCTTTACGGATGTAACAAGCTTGCTCGGTAGCTGAGCAAGCATGGAATTGGATGTGGAATCCCTGGGTATGAATTCTGTGAAAAAACTGTGAAAAAAACATGACTCATGATGAAAGAACTGAAAGATGAGAGATCGAAAAACAAGCTAAAACAGCATGCTTGTGATTGCGTTTTTATGTCACATTCGCTTTTGTTCATACGACTGGGTAGGTTTAGGTGTAGTGCAGATGGTACGTTGTTTTAAGACCTCACAGAGCATTAGAGTTATAGCATCACTCAACAGACATTAAGTCAGAACTGCGGTGACACATACAAAACCAGCATCACATAAAACATACCATGTGCATGATTATCTGTTCCGGGGAAAAAAAACAAAACAAAGTCTCTTTTTTTAGCGCCACTCAGGGGACATTTCACATCAAATATGTCACGATATTCAGTAATTATCGATAATCATTTGATTGAATTCGTCGAAAGTTATAAGAACCTAGGTACTATTATCGATAATAAATTCAATTTTGCAGAGAATACCAATAGACTGTGTAAGATGAGCCAACAAAGACTTTATTGTCTTGCGGAAATTAGCTAAATTTAAAATTGATAAGACATTGATGACTGCTTTTTATAAGGCGTACGTTGAATCGATTTTAACTTTTTCATTGATTTCTTGGTTTGCCTCTTTAAAGGTCAAACAAAAGAATTCTCTATCAAAGGTTGTAAATAACTGCAGTAAAGTACTGGGTGTGAAATTACATGGGTTGTTAGATTTGTTTGACATTTAGGTGCTAAAGAAAGTGGATCACATTATATCTAACACATCTCACCCTCTTTATGACACATTTATACCCTCCCCTCAGGATCCTTGTATAGGGTCCCTCTAGCTAGGACAAACAGATTTAAATTTTTGTTTATTCTATATGCTATCAATTTGCTTAATTCAAATAGGAAGAGGTAGTTTTTCGTCCTTTTTTAATGTTGTGCATTTCTCTGTCTTGTATGTGGTGAAATATATCATGCTGCAGTTTAAATTGCCCCTAAGGGGGGCAATAAAGTTTTTACAATTACAATTTAAAATATACATGTCGCTACGTATTTCGTGTCTTGCAAAAAAGTTCCCATAGGTAAGTTTTTGTCATGAGATCAGGCTCCATATGACAGACAACCCAATATTAAAATTGTGTACTATTTTACCTAAATAAATTAAAAATAAATGTTAATGTTAAAACATAATTATATAGTAAAAGTACAGTATGAAATTAAATACTTATTTTGAGATTTTCTAAATATTACATGTAACAGTATTATTACATTTTAAAGAGTTTAGCATGGTAGTGTACATCACAATGTTAATGCATTTGGTCTTAGCGGAATAGATCTGCTATGTTGCTAGTCAAGTACCAAGACTACGGTACTGCCAATATATCCACAACATGCTGCTGTGAGCATGTAAGAAATACTGCTGCTGCACATATAACATGCTGTATACTGAAATAACCCCTATTTATAACATACATGAAATCACTACGTAGCAGATCTGGGGAAGGCGGAGGGTTTCTGAAGTGTGTTGCAACCGCTACAGCAAGCACTAGCCAAGTGTTTGAGTGTTAATCTCATTGGCTGCTGATGAGAGACACCAATCAGCTGTGCCATTTGAATAATGCGCCATCTAGTTTCATGACAGAACTTTGTATTAGTATTTTTAAAGATTATTGACTGTAAAATCTGTTTTCAGAGCCCTTGAAGAGATACTATTTGTATGTCACATTTCAAATCAGTCATTTATAAGGTTCATTTCAGTGAAGGCAGTTCACTAGGTTTGGAACATAGCCATAGTGTGATGAAAATAAGTCTTTTCAAAAATAAGTCTACTGCAGAATTTCCACAGTCATCCATTATAATCCTGCCCTGAATGGTTGCTGGGAAAATGAAATTACGGACAAACCGTTTTGAAAAACAGCAGTGAGGCAGACATGCTCTAACTACTGATTATACCAACAATCCAGCATTTAAAAGATTATACCTAAAAATGGCATTTTAATTTGCTACGGTGGCAACCTTATTCTAAATGTTTTTGACTTGAAGGCGATTCAATTACGCTTAACCTTTAGCAAGAGTTTGCCTTTGTAAAAACAGAAATAAATACCAAAGATCAGTATGTTTAATTCAACATGATTCATTTCTCTGAACAGCTATTTTTATTTTTCATTTCATATTCAGTCTGTTGAGAGATAAAGGTTGAGTTAGTGACAGGACAGCAACAGGCCGCATGTCAATATTGATTTCTTCAAGCTGAATAATGACTTAAAGGGCAGAGGAATCTTCCCCAAAGACAAATGCTCTCAGAGAAGATCTCTTAGTCTTTTTCATACTGTATTTGACACACTCTGTCATTTTCCACAGATGAAACAAAAAAAATCAATATATATATAGATTTTGGAGGATGTTCTTATGGTCAAACTCACACAAAATAAAGACCGTAGACCTCACCTTTCTTACCTAAAGATGACTTAAAACTGATTTTGTTTTCCAAAAAAGAAAGAAAAAGAAAAGAAAAGAAAGAAACATAGGCTAACTATTAATTTTTGGAGGCTGGGATTGATGTTGAATACTTTCTGAGACACCTGATCATCTTTCATAAAGAAGAATGACTCCACTGAGGGAGTACAGGTGAGAGATAGGCTGAAATGGATGCATTAGCCGAGAAATGAAACGTCTCAAGCAAAAGGACTGATGTTTCATACACAGCATGGGTTTGATGGGAAATTCAATACTTCATATTAAACCTGCCACATCAATATGTTCATGTCCAGAAATAAAACATTTGCACCTCATCTCCTTGAATCAAACGGATGACCTCCTAGTTCCCAACTTCTTTTTTTCAAAAGGAGTCAGATGTTGGAATACAGAGTGATATTTACATTACTACATCAGCAAAAAATTACATTCATTCCTCTGCATATTGATATTTGCAGCAAATAAAATGCAAGACTCAAACGGCAGCACCACAAATACTCAATCAAACTGACATGTCAGCATAACTCTCTCTCATTCACAACATCTTAATTCCTCTTATTAGGAGCTTGTCACTTGATGAAAGCCATCTACATCAATACAGAAAAACATGCTTATGCAGCTATCTTGACCAGGACTGTCCAGAGATTTGAATTAAATAAATAAATAAATAAAATAAAAAAATAATGTCATGTATTTTAAATGTATTTCATTTAATTCATTTAACAAACCTGATCCTCAGTGCATTCATTCTGAGACACAAGCATTACAAAACACTACTACTAAAAATGTAAATAATGTAAAATAAATTAAAATCAAAATGGAAAAAATGTTTAATAATTAAATTTAATTTAACTATGTTTAAAAAAATATTTTGAACACTTTTCATTTTAAGAAAGACAGAAGAAGAAGAAAAAAAACATCACAAAGCACTGCAAATAACACAAACATGCCACCAAATACACTGTTTACTACATCAGGATGCTCAAATTAATAGGAAGAGAGTATTACAGAGCAAAAGATCAAATCAGATAAGTGATATTCAGTTTGGAGGTCAGATCTCATATAACCACATGTACAAGAACAGCAATAACAATACGATTCCCCTTATACTGCAATATTAAATTATTTATTGTTACCGGATGCCTTTCCAAAATTCTAATAAGATATAAAGCCCTTGGAAAAGAATCTGTCTCTCTGGAGGGATAAAACAGCACAGCCATCACTGAAAGTTTCTTACCATGTTAGAGGAGGCAGCCGTATCGATCTGTTGGGTGGCAATTAAGACAGACATGATTGAGATGCCTGTGTCGCTGCCGTCTCCTGCTGCTGTCTCTATCTTTCACTTCAAGTCTTCAGGAAGTCCGCTGGGGTATGGATGGAGGGGGTCTATATGCGACTCTGACTTGGGACCCCACACCAGCTCACTACAAGACACTCTCCAACAAATCAATCGTCTAGTAGACAACAAGAAGACAGTCTATCTATCCCAGTTTCTTACTCTGTGGCTGTCTAGCTCACATTCTCATGCTTTCTCGCTCTCTTGGTCCCGTCTCGCTCTTTTTTTTACTCCATCCCGCCTTCTTTTCCCACCCACCTCCATCCACTCACTGAACGTGCCTCTTCATGAGTACAACATGACATCAAAACTGACCCTATTTACTTTTCTATAGTAATACAAGATCTTGGTCTTACTGAGCATGATTTATCAGAGCATGGTCTTGCAAAGAAAAAAAAAAAGTTCATATTTGTAATCTTTTATCAAAATGTATTTGCTCATTTATATACACCAGTAAACAATTACCAGAATACTGCTGACCAAACTGAGACACCTGGTCATTTTTTATAAAGAGGAATGGTTCTGTTGAGAAAGTACAGGTGAGAGATGGACTGGAATGGGCGGCATTAGTGGAGAAATGAAACGCCTCAAGCAAAATGACTGATGTTTCATACACAGCACAGGTTTGATGGGAGATTTGTTTCTTTATAAAAACTGCCACATCAATATGTTTATGTCCAGAAATAAAACATTTACACCTCATCTCCTTAATTCAAAGTCCTATACCTAAAGGATGACCTCCAATTTTCCAGCTTATTTTTCAAAAAGAGTCAGATGCTGGAATACAGAGTGATACATGCATATATGATATTTACATTACTGCAGAGATTCAGCAAAATTACATTCATTCCTCTGCATATTGATGGTTGCACAAAAAATGGTTGCACGATAGTGCCACACACACTTAATCAAACTGACATGTCAGCATAACTCTCTCATTCACAACATCATGAGTGACCCAAACCCAACATTAATTCCATTTATTATAAGCTTGTCATAAGTCCTCTACATAATCTATATATATATATATATATATATATATATATATATATATATATATATATATATATATATAATCAAAGTAAAATAATCTCACCAACTACAATGCTGTTTTAACTATGTATAGATCTGAGTTTTCAGTCTCTCTCATATATATGAGTCACATTATTGGCACTGTTTATTAGGAACTGTAATATTAAAGCACTTAATTGCTGTAAATTCAGGCAGATCTGCAACAAAAACATTACCACTATATCATTAATATTTGATATATCACCCAACCATATTTGGGATACATGGAGATTCTCCAAAAAATGGCTGCTGGCAGTGTTTCAAGAAGAAAGTCAACCCACTTTTTTCCCTTTAATATTAATTATTCTGCTTCCCTGAGAAAAATCTGTCACATCGCAGATGTAAAATTGGTTGCAAATAGCATTTCTTGTTGACTTACCTCTTCACAGGTTATTTTGGTGGCTCAGTGGTTCAGCTGTGTCATAGACTATATCTAGCCCATTCTACAGGACTGGTGCAAACTGCTGTCCCACAACCAAAAAACACATTTAAAAAGCATTTACTGTAAGTATTCAAATCTTAGATGTTTGTTAAAGGGAGAGTTCACCCAAAAATGAAAATGCTGTAATTAATTACTCACCCTCATGTCATTCCAAACCTGTAAGACCTTCATTCATCTTCGGAACACAAATTAATTATTTATTATTATTATTATTGATGAATTCCAAGAGCTCTCTGACAGCAAGGATCCTAACACAATCAAGAAATGTAGCAAGGACATCGTTAAAATAATCCATGTCACCTTAGTGGTTCAACCATAATTATACGAAGCTAGTTTTTTTGCACAAAGAAAACTAAAATAATGACTTTATTCAACTATTCGTCTTTTACGCGCCACCTTATAGCACCATTTTGGAGAGTATCACATACATAAACAATGTATGCTGTTCTTTGTCAGCAGCACCGTACGCTGATACAGTATGTTGTTTACATTGTTTACACTTTGATCTGAACGTAAACAACGTATCTGCATACATATGTTGCATACCTTTTTTTATGTATGTGATACTCTCCAAAATGGTGTTATAGGTTGAAGTGGAGGAGACAAGTTGTTGAAAAAAGTAATTATTTTTGTTTTCTTTGCACACAAAATGTATTCTCGTAGGTTTGCAAAATTACAGTTGAACCACTTGAGGTCACATGAATTATTTTAACATGGATCAAGCCTTCCTACTTGATCATGTTAGGATCCTTGTTGTCTATGGAAGGGTCAGAGAGTTCTCAGAATTCATCAAAAATATGTTTGTGTTCATATTGACATATTGTTCATACTGTGTTCATATTGACACTGTACATGTCATGAGAACAGTCCTCTATTTAGGTTTGTACGTTAGCATGGACGCACTAACTTTAATGTTAGCTTTAGCCAGAGATAAGTTACCTTGCTGAAATGCAAGATGACATTAACATTCTGCTTGAGTGTATGACAACAAGAAAATGACAATTTTTTGTCTTCATTGGGATTGGGGTTGAATGCTTAAAAAACATTTTGCTCTGTTTTGTTTGGGTTTAGGAAATGTAATAAAATAAATTATATTGCCTATCCTCTCAGGATACTTGGAATCAGTGTTACAAGTACCCCAGGCACATTGTTTTTCCATTTTTTGTAGCACAAACACCATTAAAACAATGCAAGCTTCAGATCTTCCAATGTTTCTCTATGGCACTGAAAACTAAAGATGTCCAAGTTCTGCTCCCCGTATCTTTTTTGATTATTTTAAAAAGTGAAGTTCAAAAAATAAAAATATATTTTATATTTTATTTGTAAATTATGAAACTTTAGGTAAAAAAGTGTCCTGCATTTTTCATGTCACTACCAGTGTATGTTTTAGTCCATTGGCCGAGACTGATTTTAACTAAACACATAAATTGTGTGTGACTAGATAGGTCTCATCATTTAAAGGTAAATGTGTTCAAAAGTCTGAGTGAGTAAAATCTGTGTGTAATGTCACTACCGAACACATTTTTTTTCTGTAATTAAGCACACTTTTTAAAGAGTTATTCCATAACATTCAGTTTTTATATGTATACCACTGTTCAGAACTGTGCTAGCTAACCATTTGCTGATTAGCATCTTTGAGCTAGGTTCAAAAGTTGTTGTTTTTTTTGGGGGGGGGGGATGGGGGGGGTATTACATAGAGTTATCACTACCGAAATATGTCATCATTGTTTTGGTAGGGACAAAAGGGAACACATAATCCTCATATTTGGAGGAAATCAACAAAATTTGTGCAAAAATAACAGTTATAGAGTATGTTGTAGTAGTGTTTTGGTATGCAAGTTAAAATTCTGTAATGTAATGTGGTTGCTACCAAAGCAATAATGTCACTACCGAAACATGAGATGTTTTGTCAAAAATAAAGTATACTGAATTATCAGCTAAGATGATATGATAGTTTTTGGTTCAACATATATTAAAACTAATGATTCCTTAACTTTGAAATCAGTATAATCAACCTTTTGCTTTTTACAAAAAAAAAAAAAAAAAAAAAACAAGTCTCATAAATTACAGTTGAAATATTGTTACAAATTTAATTTACTTTATGAATAATTAAATAGTAAAATATATATAGAGAGTGCTAGAGTGCCGATGTCCTGCAGAGTTTAGCTCCAACCCTGAAAGAAAAAAACCCTGTAGCCTTAGTAATCCTGAAGACCCTGATCAGCTTGTTCAGGTGTGTTTGATTAGGGTTAGAGCTAAACTCTTCAGGACAGCGGTACTCCAGGACTGACGTTGCCTATCACTGCATTAGAAGCTCAGGATCCCACAGAAGCTCCAGTTCTGAGATTCACATTTAGGACTGTACATGTGCATTGGCTAGACCGACCAGCAATATACACTTTAAGTATTCCTTTTTTTTTTTTTTTTTAAGTATTCTTTACTATAAGTAAAGTGTATTCAATATACAGTACACTTTAAGTATATATTCACTTATTTCTATGTTCAAGTATATACTTCAGGAGTTGGTCTTCCATGCCTGAAATGACACTTACAGGCATCAAATATGGTTGCCAAGTGTGTCCTTGAAAGGGACTTTCGCTATTTTGTAATTTTTAGAGAGTGTTTAGAAAGCTGTGGGACCGTATGCATGAACAAAAACACCATGCAGTCTGGAACTTTTTAGTGCTCAAAATAGTGAAGTGCTTGCCTCGACCTCCTCCCAACAGTGCTTGAGGGTGCAAATTTGTTGGATCATTTCCATCCGTTCCACCGTCACGGAATCAATCCATTCAGTCTTTGTGAGGCTGGGAATCACTATGCGGCAAGTCTAGCATACCATACCTGCACCACTAAATGGTACTGGTGCAATCCACTGCAACACTGGTTTATTATGTACAGCCAAAGTGTCAAAGACAAATCAAACAATTTGTTACCTCAAAGCCGTTCGGCTGACAAGTGTAGTGATCCAGAGGTTCAGCGCTATGGCAGAACAAAACCTGGTCGAAGAGAACATGTTTTGGGAAACTGACGTCTGACGCAATGAGATGTGTCTGTCGCTGTCAGAATAACTTCAAAACTACATGCAGCGTTTCCTCAGAAGACATGGTGAGGTGCTGCTCAAGACATGAGCTTCAGGATACAGCCCGCAGGAGAGAAAAAATCACAAGCCAGATGTCTTCAAGACAGCAATGAGAATACACAGAGAGCAAATGGAGACTTCTACTAAAGTCTTCTGCTTCTCCTGAGAAAACGACTCAAGTAATATCACAGTTTCAGAAGAGATCAGATAAGATTATACTCAAAGAACAATTAGTGTCCATGATAAAAAGTATTTTGAAATCAATTTTATAGTGCTTAATGCTGCAGTGCTACAGTTTTTTTTTTTCTTATAATATTATTAATTATTAATTCATATCTCTTTGGGGAGTTGGACCAGACAAGCTAATCTTTCAATAAAAAGGTCAAATTATCGGATTTTAAGGATCTTGACATTAACATTCAGTCATGAAGGTCTTTTTCTGCATGTTGGGCACACCACAAGACATATATATATATTGCAATCAGATCATTTTAAGCGGCTAAACTTCAAGAAGGTTTTCAGTCCAGTTATCCAGCAAGCAAATCCATTCAAGCAATCAGTCCAAAACAGGGCTAAGGTAAAGAAAACCAGGTTAATTACATGAGAGCTGGTGGAGAGAATAGATACGTTGCGTTTTCAGTGAATTATTAATTCCAGTGTGTTTCACTTTGAAACAAGCTCTGTGATTGTTTCTGAAGAGCGCAGTGTGAAATACAGACTGAACTTAAAGTCAAAACTTGCAGAACTAATTTTAATATTAACATTAATAATGGTATTAGTTAGATGTCACATATATTAACCTATGTATTTTTAAGCTATGAGTCTCCCATGATTCTGAAAACAAAACAGACAACCAAACAAAATATGTTATTTCGTTTCTGACAAAATTTTATAAACGAGTGTATTTAAAATATTTATGAATTTAAACGAATTAGCCTAATTATGTTAAAATTTTTTTTTAAATCATTTGAAAAATAAATGAAGACTTTCAAGACTCTCTTGAATGAATGATTCAGACATCAAATACATTCATTATAAAACAATATGGAGCATCCTTCTGAAATCAAATGATCTGAGCTGCTATTTGCATTTAATTTACAGCTCTATATTTGTAATGTCAACAAATGCATGTTTAATTTGTGTCCATTTTTATGTGATCATAGGATTTTAAGCAGAGACATCTTTGATACCTTAATGAAACAGCTGAAAACTCAATTAAGTCTCCACTAACTTCAGTAATAAGATTTTACTCTGGGAACCTCTGTGGTAGTAAAAGAACATTCACTTCCCTCATATCTAGATTCATTTTAGATGAACATATTATTGGTTAGTCATAAATCAATTACGCTGAGAGGCATGAGCTGAGGTTATGGATCCTTCAGAAGGGCTGGTCCGCACGTTCACACTGCGAACTCCCAGCAGGTCCATCTGACATAGGTGCAGAGCAAGCATTTTACACTGCCAAACACACACAAGCCAGAGCCAGAGCAGACACTTACCTATCCACGCACACCTGACATGAAGAAGCAAATGATAAATCATCGCGCCATACATTGGCATGCAGTAAAGCGTACAGCCTATTACACACTAAACAGTATGCTTTATATTGCCTTTTCAGTTTTAAAAACATGTCAAGCAATATGCAGTGTGCAACAATAATGTATCAAACAGTACTATGCTACAAGATCTCATTTTTACCTTGCATGGTTATGATGTCCTAATATCACTTCTGATATATTAACATTTGCATACAAATTATTGTATTATATGCAGTGGTAATTCATAGTATTCTATGCACTTTGTTTTGGTTGGACAGCTACTGCACTGTTCGTGCTACTGAAAAGAATGATTCCTCAAATCATGCCACTTGTGACGAAGCCCCTAAAGGGTACATGGTGAAAAAAAAAGAAAAAAAAAAAACATATGATAATGCTTTTGTGTTTGCTCAAAAAAGTAGTGTAAACTCAAAAAACTCGGTGCTTTGTGTTCACTTTCAAAATGTTTGCATTCTTTTGTAAAAATTGGCATTCGCTCACCCAATGTAAACTCGTTATAGAAATAATATGGGGTGGGATGAAAAAAATTATTTCAATGCCTTTGTGTTCGCACACAAAATGGTCTATGGAAATAATATAATGTTGTGCTCACTTACAAAGGTTTTGCATTCACTTGCACAGTGCAAAACTGGTGATAGAAATAACAGGAGGTGGGAGGAAAAATGATGTTTCGATGCTTTTGTGAATGAATGCAAAGTTTCAGGGGAATGCAAGTTTAGCAAAGGAAATAGAAAAGATTTGTGAGTAGATGAAAAACTAATAAAATACTCCCCCCCCCCCATCACCATGTCCCCTTACTACAGTGCTCTTCAGCTCCAGTCCTGGAAGGCCAGTGTTCTGTAGACATTAGTATGAATTCCAATTTTACCCACCTGTCTGTAATTTGGCCCTCCAAGACTGGAGCTGAAGGAGAAATGTTATGTTTTCTCACACGGTCTGACCTACAATTTTTCACAGGTGCCGACAATAAATGCGGAAAGTCCATAAATACTGAAGATGGGGCCTTAGCCAAATCTAGAGACCAGAATATTATAGTTTTAACAACCAAAAATCCAAACATCTTAGAAACCACCTTGAAATGATATAGCAACCACACACAGTAGGACACCTTGGCAGCTGCATTTCAACTCTAGTTGTGGTAAATACAAGTATTCGAAACATACAGAAAATGCACAGTATAGTATGCACACTTCATTTTAAAATGTCAAAAAGGGTATCTAATATGCCATTCCAAATACTCCCTACGATTCCCCTCTAACTAATAAAAGTCAGTTTCTATGACACATTGTTTGCTCTTCATAAACTTAATAAAAAACAACCGAATCAAAAGCAACGGATGTAACAATGTGGGATTCTTGGAGACTGAGCATTCTGTCTCCAAAACGAGACAATTCAAGAGTCCCCAGATGATGAGTTTATTTCATTATTGAACAATGCCTCCCCAATTCCCCGCTTCATGAAGGAGGGATGAATTAAAAAATGAGCAGTCACCCAGAGGCCTGCAATAGCACTGTCATCTTGCTGAGATTTGCCTCAAGCAAGATAAAATGAGTCCGTATCCGTCGCTCCACATCAGTTCAGAGTACTCGACACAGACCAGAATCCCAGTGATGGAAACAGAGTGGGCTGAAATATATGTAAATTGTGTTTGTTTGTTTGTTAGGTGGTTTATTTCAAAGATTGTCTGTGGATTTGCTGTTTGTCAAATTATTATTATTATTTTTTTTTTTATTTTTTTATTTTTTTTTTTTTAGAAATGCCAACTTGTACACTTAAAAGCATATTTTAATGGCTGTTTCTTTCCAACAACACTTTACAGAATGCAACAAATATGGTAGAATACAGCAGATGGCATTTATAATTAGGGGGAGTGACACTGTCATTTTTGAGAGCATTTTACTGGACAAAAAAATAAGCCACTGAGTGCAAGATTAATCGTCAACATTTTTGGTTAATTTTTAATGAAGGAAAACATACGTGAATTTTAAATGCATGGCTGTCACTTTTGCACTGATGTTCTGTATGTGCTCATTAATATTAATTAGATTATGCACAAATCTTTTACCATTTTAATAAATTATTAGTCCGTGACATATTGACATCAGTAGAAGAGTATTTGCTTATTACCATGCCTGCACACAAATCTAACCAACATAAGAAACGTCCAAAAATCTTTCAAATAAAAATTTTAATACCACACTGACTGGCCATTTTTCAACATACCACGAGTCATTAACTCATTACAGAGTGATTGAAGGGAACAATAATTCTTGCTGACCCATTCAAGTAATCCAATGAACATGCAACGTATTTAACATAACCTAATTCCTACATCTGTCACTGTCTATTCTGGGATTCTGTAGTTTAATGGATAAATCCAGTACAATTTTGTTTATAACGTTTATAAAGGTTAAGTAAAGGTTCTCTGTTCTAATTTGCCTGATAAAACTTGTAATATCTTTATAAATCAAAACTGTAGTTGTATATCAGAATTATTTGCAGTTTGGGTAGTGATTATACAAGAATGAATAGTGAGCCAGAGCAGCTGTGAAAAAGCAGTTGATCAGTGTGAGAGTCTGTGTGCACTGCTGTTGCCTTCAAAGTGCTCACCATAACATATTAAAAATGAACAAATTGCATGACTGAAACGCCACTCATTATAACACAAAACATCTAAATTAAAACTCCTGTTCTCCGATTTGAAATGCATTTATTTTTCCCTTTTCCTTACCACAGCCAGTTTCATAAATTGGTGAAGAAAATTAGGACAAAAATAGTGGGGACAGAAATTATTTTTAAATGTGCATATGTGTTAAAAGCCTTTACCAATTTTAATAAATAGGGATATCACAAGCACTTTTTTGCCTTACATTTTGTAATATAATACTATCACTTAAGTAGATTTCATATGGGATTATTTTATGATTGCATTGTATTATAAAGTTTTCCCTAAATACCTGATCCAGACTTGCCATGTTTTGTTTTGTTTTTACCATCTGACCCATTAAAAAAAAGAAAAGAAAAGAAAAGAAAATCTGATCCAAACTAACTTGAAAGGCGGCTCAAAACACATGGAGGCCAGGTTGACCATTTGGTCTGTTTTTGTAATTTGTTTTGTTATATGTTGCTATCAGCTGTCTGTTTCTCTGGTAGTAATTGTGTAATAAATTATAAACACACACTGTATGTGACCCCAATTTACACAGGCTCAGATGATTAACCACATGAAGAAAAAAGACAGGTGACATTATAACAAAGGACAAATACAATAAAACAAAGATACAAATGAAATAAAAAAAGATTTTTAGTTAGCTCTATCTAGCAATATTCAGGCTGTCTTATAGTATTCAAAACTAGACTGGGCTAGATCAAATACTATATTTTCTTTATCTTGGTTTTGTAATGGACTCGAGAGCATTTGGACATGGTCTTGACTTGGACCCTATGTCAGGCTGGAGTACTAAGACACTGTGGATACATTTTGTGGCCTGTGCTGACTTTCGTAGATGCTCTACTCTTTGCTATCATGTCATTAGACTAGAGCATGCTCTGTGTTTGCTGCAAAGGCTTTATTCACCCCAAAGAATGCATATTTACAGTACTCTGTCCGAATTGTTCAGACCCTCTTCAGTTCTCTTTCTTGACTCAGACTTGACTGTCTTCCCTGTTGAAAAAAAAACAAAAAAAAAACTGCACATGCTGTTTAGGTATGTTTTGAAGCATAGTAGCTGGTTTAAGCCGGTCCTTAGTTGGTCATGTACTAGTCATAAGGACCAGCTTAGACCAGCTCATGACCAACTAAGAACCGGCTTAAACCAGCTACCAGGCTCCAAAATATACCTAACCAGCATATGCCTTTTTTTTTTTTTTTAAATCTCAACAGGGTTGGGCAATGTACACGCTGCAGCTAAATTCGGTTGTCAATTCACCTTTTAGTGCTTAATCCTGTTTTGTACACACAGTTCAGTAATTTAAGAGAGTGACAGCCACATTTACAGAAATTCTACCCAGTGTGTACGGAAACAAACTAAACAACTAGTTGCTATAGGTGCATGTGTGGTGCAAGATATCACTGGGTACATAAAAAAAAAAAAAAAAATTAAAAAAAGCTATTTTGATGGTGGTTTAGTTAAAATCACCTAACATAACAAACCTTTTGTAATATTACTTTGGTTAAAAATAGCAGATTTCAAATGCACAGGAAACCAGAACGTTCTGTTCCAAACACACGCACACAACTGTATTTTAGGGGATTCACTCCTGTATTTAAATATGGATGTCACTTATGGCATTATGGAATTGCAAAAACTAGAGCGACTGAAGAAGACTTCACCAAAAACAATGAATATTGCCCTATTCAGACAGTAATTGTCTCTCATGTGGATGTCTATTAAAATAAATTTCCTTGGCACCTCAGGGATAGAACTCATGGATTCGGATGGCAATTTATGTACAGTGGAGAAGTGAGTTCTGTAATCCTACAAAGCCGGGAATGTGTTGCTCACATGGCTAGTCGCATGATTGTCTGCTTTAAATTAAATGTCATATGTTTGAAATAATAAGAATACATTTGTTTTTAATTATATCCTATTTATTATTTGTTTATTTAAATCTCCTGTTTAAAAAAATACAAAAGTTACTGTAGTTGAAATGGTTTTCTCTCTTTATTTCTCAAAATGATGGATGTCATAAAAAATAGGAGATTAGAAGATATAAAGTAATGCAACCTCTTATTTACATAAGGTAAACATACAGCTGATTGGTTTATGTTTTTTATGTATATAATTTTATCAAACACATTTTTGAAATGTTATGTGATTTTCTTGTTCTTAACAGCTCACTCACTCTGGTGGAGCAGTGAAATATTGTAATATTGTTGAAATATTATAGAACATTGTTCTTGTAAGTGCTTTTCCAGCATTTCAGTAATAAATATGCATGCAGATTACAGCAAAGTGCAACAGTTAATAGGTGTTCAGCAGTGGTCAAAAAGGATTTAAACAGTGAATTTTGAATCATGAGAGATGTGGATTCTGAGGGCAGTTATATTTCCACAAGACCTTGGTTTTTGTCAAAAAACAGTAGGAATTTTGACCAGAGATTTTTACGTGACTGGTGGGAGAAAAACACAGAGATTCTGGATTCAAACAGCAATAAAATCACATACTAAAGTTCTGTTCGCACGGGATTAGTAATACCTGGTGACCTCTAGTCATTTGTAATAATTGCGGAGGTTGTCTGTGATCTTAATCCCATTCGAATCGGCCATGTCTGTAATTTGTAATGTAAAAATACCCCCGTAAATGACCTATTAATATTAGTCCCGTGCAAATCAACATTAGCATCTGGCTATGATTTGGCGGGGTCATATATCATTTCTTCAAGGTTTTTGTTTCCAGAGCGCATTTTTATCCATCTTTCGTGAAGAATGGAGGCGGTGTTGGACCATATTTTGGGTGCTGGGTCATATCGCTATACACTATTATAACAATATAATTAGCAGAAAGAGAAAGCTGAAAACCATCAGAAGAGCGAAAACAAAAAGAATGATTACATGGAGATTGATGACATGCATAGCAGCTTGCCATAAGCAATGTTCTTCTGTTTATGAAATAATGTTACGCAAAGCATTGAAATCGGGAGACAAGTCAGTACATTTGAGTAAAATCACAGGCTTTGCTTATCCTATGTGAATACACCACATGAAATTACCGTCTGAATCTGTCTTATGACACCTTTTTTTATTTTATACTGCTGTATGCAACAAACTTGTGGACAACCCTACCCTCATGGAAAACACAATCAGTGGTGAAACATCCATTGCTAAAGTCTCACATATCATAAAGCTAGTGAAAACAATTGCAGTTTGAACGAGAAAGAAAAAAAAATCTGGTCCCTCAAAACTCGCAGATGGTAAAACATTTTTTTTATTTGATAATCACATTTTCTCTGAAGTGAACAAAGCCTTTGATACCTAAAATAAAAATTAAATAAATAACAAACACTGTTTACTTTAGTATCTTTGTTCTGTGGTTTATAAATTGTTTCTTTGTTCTTTAATTTAGTACAGACTGCTTACTTGAATAATTATTCGAGAACATGAAACAATGTTTACTTTAATAAATACTTGAAAGTGACATGCTGATGTTTTAATATTTAATATTTATTTTTATGAAGCATATATTTCTAATTATCACCTTTAAAATATTTACATTTTTGCTGTGGCATTGTATTGGTATCAAAAATTACTTTGTGAAATTTTACTGGTTTTGGTGTTGATTATTGTAACGTTGTTACCGTGACAACCGATTTAGGAGTGCTCTTGCATACAGACAGATTTAAACACAAATATCAGACATTCGTTATCTCTGGGAAAAAAAATGTGACTTTAACTGCTGGTTTCCATTATGCAAAAAAATGAGTGCCCAACTTTTTCTAATTTCATACAACAGCAGCAACGAGTCTATGTACAGATTTGCTGTGCTTAATAACTTGACATTCAGCGAGCGACTGAACTATTTAGATAAGTGATGTGCGTGTTTTGAACACCCACAAGCTTTTCGTGCCAAATTGGCCCATTCCTCATAATAAAAATATGTCTGATGGCGCTTGGCTGTGATATTTTATTGTGTGTGTTATTAATAGGACTGCATCAGAGTAAATTTCTTGAACAGAGAGATTCACGTGACCAAACAGGATGGAGTCAGATGTGCTTGTTGTATATTTGTGTGACAGACGTCTACAGTGCATGATTGACATGACTTAAGTATCCATTTACTGAACGCCCATGTGTGTGTGTCTGTGTATGTGTGTGTGAAACAACACACTCATACTAGAGCATAATATTGTTTATCTCTCCTTGGCTTGATATCAAATAGGGCTCTTATTTGCATATAAATGAATGATTGTCCTCTGCCGTTCAATTATCAGAATATTTTATGAAAAAAAAAAAAAAAAACTAAACGTAGGAACATGTTCCTGCATACTTTCATAAGCCTGTCAAAAAAGGTGTAAGGTTTATAAATAATAAATAAATTATTGAGATAAAAGTTTTAATACAGGCCTCAGTTTATGTGGAAGGAGCTAAATGGCTCATGCTGAGGAGTTTACACACTAATTAATGTTGATGCATGATTTTTACTGATCACTGCACCCACCTCACACTGATATAGATTTAATATAGATCTTGAAAGGTGTCATATTAAAAAAACAATATATATATATATATATATTCATTTTCAAATTCCCACTTATACTGTTCTTTTACAATAAATACTTCAGTTATTTTCATGAAAGTAAATAACAAAAGCGCATCAAGAAAAAAATCCCAGCTGTGTAATGTTGATATGAAACCATGTACTAACCATTGAAACAAACTGTGAAATAAAAGAGGGTTTCTTATTTATTACTTAATTTTGATGGTCCCCTTTGGAGTAAGTTATTTTGCAACTACAAATCAACTAACTCTCATTAAAGTATTAGCAGATTTTTAGGTTAGGGTTAAGTTTAGGGTTAGTAGTATAAGTTTATGTACTTGCAAAGTTACTTAAAGTCTAAAGTATAACTGTCTGTTGGGGCATCAAAATAAAGTATTAGCAGATATTAAGTACACAGCCTACTAATAATGACTGGTATTTGCAAACTTGCTTACAGTAAACAGAATGTCTGAAGTGGACCATCAAAATTAAAATCAAAAGTGTGAAAAGAGCAGTTTGGTAGCATTCTGCTAAATATCTCCTTCTGCTAAATATCTCATGTCTTCCATGGCAGAAAAAAAAAAAAAACATGAATGCTACTGTCACAGCCACACCATCTACACTCCCTGAATCAGACACTTACGCCACGCCCACTCGTTCCCAATCACCAGCATTCTGAACACCTGTGCATCATCACCAGTGCCACACATAAAGCCCTCAGTCACCATCACTCAGTGTCTGGTCTTGCACCGATCTCCCTACTTACCTGAACGCCCTTCGTCAAACCTACCTGAACTGTTTAACCCTCTTCATCCTCCTCTGCCTACCTGTTCCCATCGTCTTCGTCGGAGTCACCATCTGTATCACCATCACCGTAAAGGAAAGTTGTGTTACCACTGTTTGTCTACGTGTCAAGATTCACCTGTGTCTGAAACCTCTGATTAAACTTTAACACTTTTGCACTGAATCCTCTGTGTCCTCGTCTGTGTCTGACAGAAGACCAGACCTCATGCAGAGCTCTTCAGACACAGGCGAGGACCGCACCGCGGATCCCTTCACTGAATTGGTTCACGCTGTACGGTCCTCACTCATGCAACTTCCCTCACCTGCTGTCAACTGCTCATCGCCATCCAACACCGCTACAACTCTGGTCACTTCTTCAGTTGCCCCTGCGAGTCCCATGGCCAAACCAGCGACATACAGCGGCGCGGCGGAGGATTGCAGCGGGTTTCTGCTACAGTGTTCACTCTACCTGGAGTCCAACGCTCACCTCTTCACCACCGAACGCAGTCGAGTTGCCTTTATCATCAATCTGCTCACAGGTAAAGCTCTCCAATGGGCCCAATCTCTCTGGGAATCGAATTCCTCTGCTACTGGATCTGTTACTGATTTCTGTTCCCAGTTAAAGTCTGTCTTTGGTCAACAAGCGTCTGAATTATCTGTCCATGATCAACTGTTTACAATTCGCCAACAGCGAAATGAGTCCGTGAGTGATTATGCGG
The DNA here is from genome assembly GCA_024542945.1 of allo-octoploid hybrid of Carassius auratus x Cyprinus carpio. Lineage (NCBI taxonomy): Eukaryota > Metazoa > Chordata > Actinopteri > Cypriniformes > allo-octoploid hybrid of Carassius auratus x Cyprinus carpio. The sequence continues at coordinate 17,061,730 of CM045082.1, read as the reverse complement.
TTCGCTTCCGTACCCTCGCTTACATCAGCGGTTGGAATGAAACGGCCTTAATCACCGCCTATCGCCACGGTCTATGTGAGAAAATACAAAGTTTGATTGTTGTATATGAAGATTCACTGGGACTGGAGTCTCTAATCCAGAAATCCATCAGAGTCGCCCAGAGACTCACTGCATGTAGACAACTCACTCCCGCTGTATGTCCTCCGCCCGCTCTACCATCTGTCGCTCCTCCAGCACCTGAACCCATGCAAATAGATTCACACCATCTATCTACATCAGAACGTCAGCGGAGGATTAACACCGGGCTGTGTCTCTACTGTGGGGGAGAGGGACACCTATTACCATCATGTCCCGTCCGACCTCCACGCCCAGCGGTGAGTACCATCCATCTACCACCTCAAACTGCTCAATTGATTCAAACCTGGGTTACTCTAAGACATCTCCACTCTTCTATTTCAGTACAAGCCCTCATCGACTCCGGCTCAGCGGGGAACTTCATCAACCAGCAAACATTAAATCGTCTAAGTGTCAAGCGTCATCGAAGCCCCGTCGAACTCAGAATCACGACCATACAAGGAAAGCCGCTGGGCCGAGGTCATATCCGCTACTTCTCCCCCACAGTCATCCTCCGCGTGGGTTCCCTGCATGAGGAAGAAATCACGTTCATGGTGCTGGAGGAATCCACCGCAGACATCATCCTGGGACGCCCCTGGCTTAACCAACATCAACCACACATCCATTGGCCCACAGGTGAGATCCTGAAATGGGGAAAATCCTGCCATTCTACCTGCATCACTCCACCAGTTAAAGTTCCCAAGGTCAGTCAATCCATCAAGAAGTCATCCCTACCGGTCCAGTCCACATCAGTGGAAAGCCCCGAAACTCAGGTGGAACATACCATCCCTCCAGAATATCGGGCGTTCCAGGATGTGTTCAGCAAGCGGTTGGCAACGAAACTTCCACCTCATCGGCCATGGGACTGCGCTATCGACCTCCTGCCTGGAGCAACCCTTCCCAAGGGACGAGTCTATCCTCTGTCCATCCCGGAGCAGAAGGCCATGGAGGAGTACGTACAGGAAGCTCTCGCTCAAGGATTCATCCGACCATCTACTTCCCCTGCCGCTTCCAGCTTTTTCTTCGTGGCCAAGAAGGACGGAGGCTTGAGGCCGTGCATTGATTATCGCCATCTCAATTCTCAAACCGTCAAATTCAGCTATCCTCTTCCCCTGGTCCCAGCTGCCTTGGAACAACTACGTGGAGCAAAAATCTTCACAAAACTGGACTTGAGGAGCGCCTACAATTTAATCCGTATCCGGAAGGGGGACGAGTGGAAGACAGCTTTCATCACTCCTTCCGGGCACTATGAATACCGGGTCATGCCGTATGGGTTATCCAACAGTCCTTCCGTCTTTCAGAACTACATGAACGAAATCTTCAGAGAATACCTTCACCAGTTCGTAATTGTCTACATCGATGATATCCTCATTTACTCCACATCCCAGGAAGAACACATCCAACATGTCATCCTTGTACTCCAAAAACTCCGGGAACACCATCTGTACCTCAAATTAGAAAAATGTGAGTTCCACACGCCCTCAGTCCAGTTCCTTGGATACATCATCGGCCCACGTGGCGTGAAGATGGATCAGGGGAAGGTGGAAGCCATCACACACTGGCCCCAACCTGGCTCCATAAAAGAACTCCAACGCTTCCTGGGCTTTGCCAACTTTTATAGGAGATTCATCAAGAACTACAGTTTACTCAGCTCACCTCTAACCTCACTCCTCCGGAACCGGCCCAAGTCTCTGTCCTGGAACCCCATGGCCACTGAAGCTTTCCACCAGCTCAAACAAGCCTTCCAGACCGCTCCGATCCTAGCTCATCCAGATCCCAACCGACAGTTCATAGTGGAAGTGGATGCTTCATCGACCGGGGTCGGAGCGGTACTCTCCCAGCGGCAGGGGGATCCTCCACGACTCCATCCATGTGCCTTCTTCTCGAAGAAGCTATCCCCGGCGGAGCAGAATTACGACATAGGAAATCGTGAACTATTGGCTATCAAGCTGGCTCTGGAAGAGTGGCGTCATTGGCTGGAGGGAGCCAAGGTCCCTTTCGAGGTGATCACTGACCACCGGAACCTGGAATACCTCCGTGAAGCTAAGAGACTGAATCATCGCCAAGCTAGATGGGCCTTATTCTTCACGAGATTCGACTTTAAAGTCACGTATCGCCCTGGCTCCCAGAACAATAGAGCTGATGCTCTATCCCGCCTTCATCAGGCAGACCCAGAACCAGAATCTCCCGAACCAATCCTCCCTCCAGCCATGATTGTAAGTCCCATTCAATGGGACCTTAATCGTCTGATTGAACAAGAAAACCATCAACACCCTGCTCCGCCGGGAGGTCCAGAAGGGAAACTCTTCGTCCCTCCTCAACATCGGATTACCCTTCTGGACTTAGCTCACACCTCTCCGGGATCTGGACATCCAGGCAGGAGGCGGACCCTCTCGCTCCTGCAACAACGTTACTGGTGGCCCTCGATGAGTCAGGATACCTCCCGTTACCTCAAGGGATGCTCAGTCTGCGCCATAGCGAACACCCCTAGGAGACTCCCGGAAGGTAAACTGGTGCCTCTGCCCATTCCTGAACGTCCATGGACCCATATAGGTGTAGATTTCATGACTGACCTCCCCCTTTCTCAAGGAAATACTTGTGTGCTGGTAGTAGTCGACAGGTTTTCAAAATCATGCAAACTCATACCTCTCAAAGGACTTCCCACAGCGTTTGAAGCGGCAGAGGCACTATTCCACAATGTGTTCCGTCACTTTGGCATTCCAGAAGACATCATCTCCGACAGGGGTCCCCAATTCATCTCCAGAGTCTGGTCAGCTTTCTTCCGCCTCCTAGGGGTATCCGTCAGCCTCTCTTCAGGATACCATCCACAGACCAACGGCCAGACTGAGCGGAAGATCCAAGAGATCGGGAGGTTCCTGAGGGTCTACTGCCACCGGAATCAGGACTGTTGGAGCCAGTACCTACCCTGGGCAGAATATGCACAGAACTCCCTCCAGCAGTCTACCACCGGGCTCACCCCCTTCCAATGTGTCCTCGGATACCAGCCTCCACTCTTCCCATGGTCGGGTGAGCCCTCGGAGGTCCCAGCGGTAGATCACTGGTTCCGACAGAGCGAGAGGGTCTGGGACTCGGCTCACGTGCATCTCCAGCGGGCAGTTCGGAGGCATAAAGAGCAAGCGGACGCTCGTCGAAGACCTACGCCACAATACCAACCTGGACAGCTGGTCTGGCTCTCGACGAGGGACATCCGCCTCCGGCTGCCCTGCCGTAAGCTGAGTCCTCGATACATCGGACCATTCAAGATCGAACGGCAACTGAACGAAGTGACCTATAGACTCCAGCTACCAGCACAGTACCGTATCTCACCTTCATTCCATGTCTCACTCCTCAAACCATTCACTGAACCTTTGTCTCCTCCATCCACAGAGCCTGGTGATGATGCCGTACCTCCTCCTCCCGCCATCGAAGAAGACAACAGCATCTTCCGGGTGAGAGCTATCCTCGACTCTCGACGACGGGGTCCTCAACTGGAGTACCTTGTAGACTGGGAGAACTACGGCCCGGAGGAGCGTTGCTGGGTTAATCGTAATGACATCCTGGACCCTAGCCTGCTCACCGACTTTCACCGAGACCATCCAGACCGCCCCGCTCCCCGTGGCCGTGGTAGACCCCGTCGTCGTTCAAGATCCCAGCCGTCAGGAGCCGCCCGTGGGGGAGGGGGTACTGTCACAGCCACACCATCTACACTCCCTGAATCAGACACTTACGCCACGCCCACTCGTTCCCAATCACCAGCATTCTGAACACCTGTGCATCATCACCAGTGCCACACATAAAGCCCTCAGTCACCATCACTCAGTGTCTGGTCTTGCACCGATCTCCCTACTTACCTGAACGCCCTTCGTCAAACCTACCTGAACTGTTTAACCCTCTTCATCCTCCTCTGCCTACCTGTTCCCATCGTCTTCGTCGGAGTCACCATCTGTATCACCATCACCGTAAAGGAAAGTTGTGTTACCACTGTTTGTCTACGTGTCAAGATTCACCTGTGTCTGAAACCTCTGATTAAACTTTAACACTTTTGCACTGAATCCTCTGTGTCCTCGTCTGTGTCTGACAGCTACATTGCATGTATTAATTCTGTACTTATTTTACAGCATGTCCTCTTGCTCCTCAAAGCATTGACTGGTTTAATGGCATACGGTATGTGGTGTGTGCTTATAATGACCGAAGTAATGCCACCCTGCAGACCCTGCTGTGACCAGCAGAGGGGTTGTATATTATCTGAAAGTGCTCGCCTCAGGGAAACAATGAACAAGTAAAACAAATGAGAAAATGAGAGGCAACTGAACAACTGAATAATAATGAAGAATAAATGGTTAGTTGGTTAATATGAGAATTTATGAGATGGCATCATGTAGAGGGTGTTGTAAAGGCTAGATCATAATTAAGGATAGTGATTCAGGAAAACAAAAAAATCTATTTGTGTTACAGGCATGAAGAATACCTCAAACCATGCTGCTTGTTGAAGAGAAATATGCTGATACTTTTTATGTGAAAAGACATTAAAATTCCACACATTAAATTATAAAACCAGGCAGAAAATGTATATATTTATATTGAAGTAAAGACTTTGGGAGTCTTTGGGAGAAATTGGGAGTGGGCTCTGTTGAGTTGGACTGGTAACCACCTAGTAATCACACTAAACAATCTAGCAAACAATTAAACATTTAAAACATATTTCATTGTACAGTACAGTCCATCACAGTTGCATTTTCTTTGGTAATTTATAGTTTTTGTGCTTAGCACCACTATTAATTCTAATAAATGTATCAAGATCAACAAATTAAAAATTATCTGTTTCAAGTGTTTTGGACTGTTGCACATTTCTAGCTGCTCACTTTTGTATTTATGGTTGAACTACTTTTATCTGAAGTCTCAGATTTTAAAAATGACACAAACTGTACTAAAAAATGTTTATTAGGGAAAAGTAATCAAAAAGTGCTTGAATTATGATTATGAAATGGAAAGGTATTAATATTATCATAAGCCAGTGTTCCCCACAGAATTCTATTTTCACAATGAGGAGGTTTGTAAAACTTTGATTTATTTTGATTTAAATGAATTTCGTGATTTTTGTTTCACAAATCTCAAGTGCACAAAACATCATCACTGACATCACTGAAAGCAAGATGTTTTGTACTGTATGTTGGTAGCGCAATTTTTCAGACTGCAAGCTGTGTAAAATACAGGCTAATGTCTTATGTTGTGGCACTGTAGAATTAGCAGCAGCTAAAACCCATTATGAAGCTAAAAGACACTATATGAAGAGTTCATTTGCAAAAACCGATAAATTCCACCAAAAGTGCAGTGAATTACACATATAGCGACAAACTTGATAAACCTGTGATATCTTCTTTAGGGCGTAAAGGAAAATAAAAGCTTTTTTCACTATATCTTGCATGAGCATCACAATGGTGAAGGAAAAGCTGCTCCCTGTATTGCTTGTAATCACAACCATACACAACATCTCACAACAACATTTGTCAGGCGCCTACACTGTCAGCAAACAAGTGTTTTTGTTTAACTCTAAAACATGAAATGTGGAGTTATCTGCCTTTTGCGACTGTTGGAGTTTTGTGTGTGTGTGTGTGTGTGTGTGTGTGTGTGTATATATATATATATATATATATATATATATATTAGGGTTGGGCGATATGGGCAAACATTCATATCTCTGTATTTTTTGGCCAATTTGCGACATACTGTACAGTATATATCTCAGTATATTCATTTTTTTATTTGGATTAAATAAATCTGTATTTACAATATATGAATTTCACTTACCTCCCAATGTTGTCCAATAAAACAATGCATATTAAAGGCTATGAAAGCAAATAAAGTGAATGTAACCATGTAAGCCTCTATATTATGTGCAAAAAAGTTAAAAATCACATTTTATTCTAACATGGTAAGGTTTTTTTTTTTTTTTAAGTGGATATTATATTCACTAAACTAAAAATGAAAATAAATGAGAACAAAAGCACAGAGTTGTGTTAGGCTATTTTGATTACCCTATTACAGTCACTTTACAGTCAGTGCTATCATAAAAATATACTTACTTGTAGGTTTCAAATTCTACGTTACATTTATTGTTCAACTACAAATATTTCAGCAAAATGTATATTTTATTCAGAATTATTGTGCTCCTATTTATTAAAACTCTGTTTGGTGGCGGTGCTCATTCACTGAAGTCTGTTAAGTTTAGCGAAGAATCCCAAAGCAGAAGGCTCATGCACTTCTGACAGAAAAATGGAAATAATTCCATAGCAATCTAACATTTACAGATGGAGAATATACCTGTAAAATGTAAGTTATGCATTCAGGTAGACAGCACATCTGAAACACATTAAACAGCGTGAGTAGCCTGTTGTCTCTGTCAGCGGCACATGCAGCCATTCTGTCAGAGCATATGATGGGCAGAGCCGCTTAAACTAATATGCAAAACGAAACTATTAACTATGTCTTACCAGTTTTTAAAGGCCTTAATATGAAGCTTGTTACATTTAGAAGAAATTGGATTATGCACTTTCTCCGCAGCAGCTCAGTCTGTGTCCTCCACTATATTTTCAGATGTGCTTGTATCAAACTACTGTATATCTATATAAACAGTATTGCCTCATATCGAATCGCTTATAAAGAAAATACTGATATATCGTACAAACTCAATATACTGCCTAGCCCTAATATATATATATATATATATATATATATATATATATATATATATATATATATATATATATATATATATATATATATAAGGAACCAATTACCAATGAACTTTAATTTTGCAAGTTACCTGTATTTGTTAGAGTTATTATTGCTTAATCAAAACAACCCAACTGCAGTTTGATTGATATTACTTGGAATGCACAATAAAAAAAAATAAAAAAAACATGATTTCTGAAAATAAACAAAAATTGAGTTATCTGTTTTGGCAAATGAACTCTTCATATATTGATGTTTTTTTTTTTTTTTCTCGTGATGTGTTTTTGTGAAGCCTGATGCTTTCTTCTGGAAAAAGACTTGTTTTTTTTATATATATAGTTGAAGTGTTTGGTTTCTAAATGCATCTTGAATTTTTATGTTTTGCTTTTCTCTCAAATACCGCATTCAACACACAAAACACATTGTGGCTGGCACATGATTATTCTCATGGTAAACCAGTATTAATATTCTGGTTGCATTTTATTGCTTTTTTTTCATCAAAATTTTTAAGGATGAGGGCATGTCACACAACCTAATCATGACTGTACCTGTCTAATTAAACTAATTTACCAACTGACAGATGAATTTCCACCAAAATGCAGTAGAGCTTGATTGGATATGGAAAGTGTTTTCTCCCCCTTTTTAAAAGCTCATAAGCTTATTTATTTTGCTATCCTAACTCTCCTACTGTAACTGTGATTATCTAGTTAGTGGGCATTTATTATTTGCATCTGGCATCATAACAGATCTGCAACGCATTTTCGAGTCACGACCCATCAAGTCGGAATCACTGATGTAAAGACTCAGCGACCACATCCCAAACCAAAACTGTAAAACAGCACAACTCAAAGCTCATCTCCCCTGTAAAAAATAGAGATGGACATGAGAGGAACAGCGAGGAGTGACACTCATGCGGAGCAGCTTTCCCTACGGACCGAGATGCCAAAGGTTTTTCTGCACTGATTGGATCCTCCAGGCCTGTGTCTTTCCCCTGAGCTCACAGAACGACAGAGTGAAATAACTGTCTCTCGTGGCACACATGGCTGGGGCTGAGATGGGGGTATTTTGAGAGACATCATCCTGGATAAAAGCCCACTTCAGTTACAGCCTCATCCATCTGGACGTGGGCAGGGTTCATAAACAGCTGCCATTACGCCCTCCTCCCATTAGACACACACTCACAGGGGCCACAGTGGCCCCGACCCTACAGACACAGACAGCTCAGCGATGTTTACTTTGACTCTGTGCAGGTGCCCATGTAAAATATAACCTGATGTTATTGTATTTGAACACCCCAGTCCACTAGCATTGATCTGCAGTAGAAAAGGTGTTTCATTTTCACATGTGTAACCCTGCTGATCCAACTGATATCTGTTTTTCTGAGTGTGATAGTATAAAAGATCTAGAGTTAAGATCTTCTTGCAGCTTACTTCACACCACATAATTGGAGATAAGATTTTCAACCTCTTTATTCTCTCATAGTGTATCTCATGGAGTAAATGACCAGCTTAATTTAAGAAAGGTTCTAATGCAACTATTCTGATATCACAATGAAAGGGGAAAAAAATCTAATTAAAAGAATAAAATTCTTAAAAATAAACCTTACTAATAGTTTTGCATAATATTTGATTATTAGTTATATATATAATAAAAAAAAAAAAAAAAACAGGAAATGGTATCATTGAACCCCCTCTTCTCATTTCTTCTCATGTTTTTTCTCAGGATGCTAAGTCTCTTCAAAGAGTTTTTGATCTTATTGTGACATGCCAATTTAAGTAAACTACCACATGGTACAAACTTATATAACTTATATACTACTGTTTTTTTAAAGTATGTTTTATCTTGAACAATATTATTTAAAACTCTTTTTGAAAATAATCATTAAAAGCTGAAGACTCATATGTATTCATGGGGTAAGGAAAATATGTTATTTGTCACTTGATGGTTACACCATGATGTATTGTGGACATGAGAAAGATGATGAGAGGTGACGGACTGGGCTTTCAGGCACAACCAAGCTTGGCAATATTTTGATTCTTAATAGGCTGTTGTAATCAGACTCATGAGAATCTTCTTTTATGGTGGAAAGTAAGAGTGAAATGCTATGTGAAACTTGGTCACCAGCCATACTGTATCAGTATGTTCTTTGTAACATCTGTACTAACAGAGTTCAAATGTGATGCCTTGTACACCATGTAATTGTTATAACTGGTGATGGATCTGTAGTTCTTGGGCCCATCACAGATCACTGATATTTTTCTAACTCTGGCTAAGTGCATTTTTTTTCCCTTCTTTTTGACATTTTTATCTTTATGTTCAGTTTTGTTGAGTCCAATCCCATGATAACAGCAGTTTCCTGTTCTTATAGCTGACAAGAGCGAAGCCTATTGTGTCTTCTTCTGCTGTAGCCCACCCACTTCAAACTTTGATGTGTTTGCCTTTCTGTCAGCTTGAACCAGTCTGCAAATTCTCCTCTGACCTCCTCACAGTACTGCTTTTCAAAATGCATTCGTCTCTGACTAACTCCAACAACCTCAAAGTCGGTGGTTTTATTCAGACAGCCAAAAAAAAAAAAAAACCCCACCAACAACAACAACAAAAAAAACCCTAACCCCTTTTACTTGTTTGTGGTATGGACAGGGGAAAAAAAATCCAGATTTTCATCTGTTTTTATCCAAAGGTTTTTTTATTATTATTATTAATTTTTTTTTTAATCTTGTATCAAAGTCGATTTTTTTTTCCATAAATGGGAACAAGCCAGTTAAGTACATAACATAATACAAAGAGTGCAGGGTTTTTTACTGTGTCTTATTTCACTCATTTATTCTCGCATTTAATATTCATTGATTGTATAGTAAACAGTGAATCATTGACATTGTGTTGACACTTCAATCACTGCTGTGGTCACTGATGTAAATACAACAGATATTGACTACACCAGTGGCTAGCAACCTTTTGTCCTCGCAGCCCATCCCCCACCCCTTCTTCTAAGGAGACATGAATATATATATATATTATTATATATAAATATTATTAAATAGACAGGTGTAATTAGCTTTAAAGGATAATTAAATTTGTTACATTATTAATACTTTTAATTTTTAAAAAAAATCTTGGTTGTTTTTTGTGATATCTGGCAAAACTTTTACTGGAGCTTTAATGAAACAAACATGCACTTGTCTCTTGTGTGGTAAAAGTTCAGAACAGAATAGAAGGAGAGAAGCGCATGTATGCAGACTGAACAGCAGCTACTGTTGTTTTAGGTAATACAGAAGTTATTTAATGAAGCACTTTGAACTATAAGTACTTTTTAACCACATTGTTTTTTTGTTTTGTTTTTACTGTAGACACTTTATGCTGACATCACTGCCACAGCTGAGCTTTTCATATTCTCCATACCTCTAGTCTAAGTATGCTCACATCTTTTGCATTAAAAAATATGATGTTTTTGACCTTGATTCAAATCAAAAAGAGTGATTAGCTGGTTTCGATAACAGGCAGAATGATTGGAACATTCCTAGAAAGCAAAGTCTACAAAATCATTTGCAAAATCAATCAAATATACATGGATCAAACTTACTAAACCTCAGATCACTTCCTCCCCATTCTGTATGATTTGAACAACTGAATTTCTTAACCATGTCATGCTTTTGTGCTTTGAGTTGCTGTCACATAATTGGTTCAGATATTTTCTTTTTGGGAAGTTGTGGCCTAGTGGTTAGAGAGTTTGACTCCTAACCCTAAGGTTGTGGGTTCGTGTCTCGGGCCGGCAACACCACGACTGAGGTGCCCTTGAGCAAGGCACCAAACCCCCACCTGCTCCCCAGGCGCCGCAGCATAAATGGCTGCCCACTGCTCCAGGTGTGTGTTCACTGCTGTGTGTGTGCACTTTGGATGGGTTAAATGCAGAGCATGAATTCTGAGTATGGGTCACCATACTTGGCTGTCACATCACTTTCACTTTTTTTTCACTCACTTTAACAAGCAGGTGTGGCTTACAAAGTATTTCCTTCTCGGAGAAGAGTCAAGGTGCTTTTTTCTATGTGTGGTAAATGCTATAGGGCACTACATGAGAACATTAGTTTCAGCCCTAATTAAATGTCTCGTCAGTCAGTAGTACAGAGGAAAGAGCAAGCAGATCATTGATAAGGAGACCAGGCCATTACAATATCCAGTGCCTTTGAAAACTAAATGTTACATGTGCACATTTGTATTCATTTAGAGCTCTGGAAAACTAGCAAAATGTCAATGAGAATTTTACCAACTCAGCCTTATCCGACACAAACACATACAAAATAAAGTAAACCCCTAACAGGTCACTCCAAAACTCCAGCAACCTCAAATATTGTCAGCAAGCATATTTTCTCAAATTTCAAAAGTTCAACTGCTACTGGGCAAAAAAAAAAAAAAAAAAGTGTGAATAAATGTAAAGTGTCAAGTTCAAACTATAAATCTTGAACAAAATATACATTTTAATGACTCTTAAAAAATGTAGGGGATATTATTGATTTTTTCTTGTGTACATGTATCTTAAATACACATTTATAATATCTTTAAAACATCATATACGACAACATGAACTAACCTTTTTTTTTAATGGAGTCAAATTATCTGAAATTTTAAAGATATTTATTGACATTGTTTATTGCCTTTTTTCCTGTTGCACCATACCGACAAACTTCAAAACTAAGGGGGAAAAAAGATGTGTATTCAAGCCATTGCATTTCTGTTAGGACCACTATCGTCAAAGATGATTGACAATTAGCATACAGTTTGGACTGGCGGTATGGATCTGTTCTGGGCAAAAACTCCCTGCGCATCATGCAGCCAAGCATGGATAAGAGCAGGGAGAGCAGTGATTACCCCACAGGGTAAACAGAACAGAACCAACATAAATGTATTGCAGATATTGTTAAAGTTCAATAATTTTATGTACACATTTTAGAATTAGTCTGATTCAAAGGAGAATCAGAAGGCTGAATCCTGATTGACAGAGGAGGAGTTGGGGATGGAGGAGTGTAATTAGCTATTGAGCGAAAAAATTTGAAAACTTCTGATAATACTGAGGGACCTTAAATATGAATGTTTAGATAGGTGTCGTATTCCTATATGGTAGATGGGGGTCAGCTGAGAGTCAGCTGATGCGAGCTTGACTAATGTGACCTGCCATAACTAACGGTATGCTTGATTTGTGAATTGCATTTTTAAATTAATATTGTCATTGATCCTAGTAGTAAACTATGTTTTGTGCTCCTCTCAAAAAGAAGTTCTAGGGTTTGCAAAATGACTTATTTTTAGTTAAGTAGTTGTCCAGGATGCTACTCAACTAGTAGGCGAGTCAATGTTTCCTGCACTGCATTGATGGAGAGTGCAGAAAATGTCCTCACAGGTGAGATAATGTGAATGCGTCATGAATGATGCAAAAACGGTCATGACTCATCTCTTATATTTTCTGTCCTCCTCTGGGAAAGCTTGATCAGTTTCAGGGCACATACATTTTGGCTTATATGTGGACTCAGAGCATCCAAGATTTCTACAGCTCATGCAGCACTGTTTACTAGCAACATGCTTTGTGAACAAAAAAATGCCTAGGGTTAATCTTATTCTCACATTTGAGAATGTCCAAATATATATTTGTCCAATACAGGTTACAATGCAAAACAAATATTATGCAGCTTCACGCCATTTATTTAACAAGCTCAATCATGCGATCCAGTTAGTTGCAAGTTTAGTTGTGTGCATCCCCTACAATGTTCAGTCATTATAGGATGAATAAGACTTGTTTTGTAAAAAAAAAAAAAAAAAAAAAATGCCATTAATGCATTATGCAGTATTTGCTGCTGATTACTAAACACTCAATAGGGACAGCATGACAGACTGCAGAAAATGCAGAAAATCTCTGCACTTTTACACAATTGTTCAATTATAACTTCAGAGACAAGAGCTGAAAAAGCAAGATTAGGCAGAAATACATTTAGGACACATGAGCTCATTAAGAAGGAAGGGATGAGTGAAACAGTGCTGAGAAATTGCATGAATGTAATCCCATTACTTTATACCAGTAATCGGATTACTGGGCCTCGGGACCCAGTAGGGGGCCTTAGTACACTTCCAAGCCTCAAAATGGCTAAATTGATTTAAAATAAGTAAAACTAAAAAAACAAAACAAAAAAAAAACAAAAAAAAACCAAACACAGCTAAAATCTAGATGTAAAAATAATTATTCTCATTCTACTTTGTTCACTAAACAACTAAAATTTACATCTAGAAACCAGGGTTCCAGTGCTCTTGGAAAACTAGGATATATGCAGAATTTATATATATATATAATTTTCATTATATTGCCACTCCTAGGTTCTGTACATACTGGACAATGGGGTGGCATGGATTAAAAAGGTTGAGAAAACTGCTTTACACGAAAACCTTCCAAACCAATCAGCGTTATGAAGCATTGTAAATTTTCACTGCTAATAAGCACAGGAGACACCATCTGCAATGGTTGTGCAAAAGCTAAAAGCTTTTAAATTGCAATCCAAAGCCAACATTTGATACTTAGACACTCTACTATACAGTGTCCTCCTCCCTAACAACCCTGTTTCATTTGGATTCATGGGAGGGGCTTGGGCAGCCACATTAGCTCTGCATTAGAAATAACCATTAGCAAGAGATCATCCTTGCATCCAATTTGCCATCGAAAAAATAGGGCCACTATACACAGTAGCCTATGCGAGCTAATGAGCCGCATCAAACTCTATTAGCCCTAATGGCAATGTGTCATTTTGGTTTGGGACTAAAAGATGACTGGATTTCCTGCTACTGAGCACAGAATAATTGAAAGCTGAACTGAAGTTTGCTAAAAAAAAAATGTCCATTTGAGATCAACAGTATGCTATAATAACATTTGTCAGCAAACACCTGCAACAAAGGCGAGAGTTACACAAAGATCACAAGCACATTTGAAGGAAATGCAGATAGCGGGCAAAGACCTAGAGCAAAGAGGCAGCGAGGTGAGTGATCTCGCTCGGGGAACAGTAGGATGGGCCGGGTGATGTGGCAGCATTTGAGCGGGTTAGAGCTGATCTTTAAAAGTGGGGAGAGCAGAAGGTCACATAGCTCTGACAGCTCAGCCTCAGCAGTCTGATGTTTGATTAAATGGCGTGTTGACCTTTCAGAAGACTCTGGGGTTGAATATGTCTTTACCCGCAGGCTACAGTCAAGGTCTTTTAACAGTGAACATATCTATCAATCAGAAAGGCTTCATTGCACCTCAAGTGATAAATTCAATACCCCATAGTGATCTATGAAATACTGGGATGAGAAGTCTTTGATACAAAGGCAGATGTTACACATTAAAAAAAATAAAAATAAATAACGTTATCTGAAAATGCAACAGTGTCTTTGATGTTCAGAATCCTATGTGAAGCCCAAATACTGCAAGATTTGCAACCCCGACTCATAGGAAATACATTCCTCTAAATAGATTTTATTACACACCTTACTGCAAATTTTGAGGCAGTTTCAAAGTGAAACGTTCATTGAGTGGCGCTAAAATGCGGGTTCCATACGTGACCCTGGCACATTTTTGTTACGTTGATATAGGCACGTATTTCTGTGTTTTTATTACGTTATGTACATATTGCGGTGGACCATTATTCAAATATCTGGGGAGTGTCGCTAAAAGTTAATGCTCTATCATGTTGGAAATATCCCCTAAACCAAACACAACCCTAAATCTACCTGATAGTGTTAACATATGCAAAACTGGATTTGTTGATGCAACCGTGCCATTTGAACTTCCTTATACAGTATGCAAGTTTAAACTGTTTTGTGGAACCGTAGTTTCACAGGATTTGTACCCCAGCTCTTCACCTCTCAAGTTGAGTCCCATACTGTGGGAGCTACCTAACAAACCAACTGAATACAAAAACCCATACACATGAAGCTGGATATGTGACACTAATGTTCAAAAGTACCCGTTTTCAAATGTCACAGCATGCTAAAATTGTTTCTAATTCATAACATGATATTCCTCAAGTAATTGTGCAAAAATTAGGCTTTATTAATTGAAATTGTGGACCTGCAAATCATACTTTGTGTGAAAAGGAATAAAAGTTGCCAGAGTTTTACTGCCTCTAGTGATTATTTCAACTGGAAACTGCAGCGATTTGTATGTATAGTTAATTTTTTTTAAAAACATTGTTGTTGTTGTTGTTGTTGTTTTGTAGAAATATATTTAGAGGCATGTATTTCCATTGAGCCTATGTTTAAGGTTTGGCTGACATGGCCAGCTGAAATCTGACTCAATGTCTACTACAGCTTTCTTCAAGAATAGTAATATTCAGTTTTTCTTATTTGATGTTAAAATGAATAATCTCTGACTTAGACGGTCCTTTTTTGTCCAAGGTCTCAGATCTTGGCTGGAAGAAGCAGCAAAACAGATCAAAACTTATCTAAGGCAAATCTGCAGCAGACATTATTCTATTCAATGTTGAAATCAGTTTACTGGGACTACTAGACAACAATAAAGTCACTAGAGGCAACTGCGAAATCACACAAAGATTTTAAAAGGTCATCTGTCATGTAATCCAAGCATTTGTAGGCAATTTGAGTCTTTATATGTACTGTGGAAAAGTACACATAGTGTCAGGCTGCTTCTAGACTTGGTTCAAGTGCTTGACTCAATCTCACCCTCACAGGTCTTTTCACATTTAGTCTCGAACATTTATGACATACCTGCAACTATGAAATTCATTCAACTCCTTGGTGTTCGCCTCAGAAAAAAAACATTTACACAACCCAACAAAACCAAACATGGATGTTAATCAAACCCAGGTCTGCAGTGTCCTGAAATATGTAAGCAGGTAGGTAACATATGACTCAAAATAACCTGTAAACAATGAGTTCCATTTCAGCTCAGTAGCTGTACAACAGAAAAATGAATCTCTGTCACAAACAACAAAGCCACAACAGAGGAACATTTGGTGCCTTTCTAAATCCGCTCCCACTTGTCAAGTGCCAGCGTTGTGCACTCTCCAACACTGCCATTTCCCATGAAACTTTGAGTGCCAAAAGTTCTTCTGAGAGATTGTCACTTCAGAGCATCTCAGACAAGACAAGTTGGAACGGAGACGGCATCCATCTCCTCTCCCAAAACCTGCTTCCTGTTTGTGGGAAGCTAATTAATAGGTGTGTGCCAGAGGCTCTCCGACTGCCAGGGAGCATCTGCCCAAACGGTTGGATTTGGAAAGGCAGAGCGAGACGCCACAGTCTGCCATTAAGCAAGCATCAGTGGCTCCATGTGCACCCAGCACTTTAGGTGAGCGCAGTCGCTTGCAGACGCCACGCTACGGCCCAATATGGCCCGTGCTCCACCGTACACACTTCCTGTGCTCAGATCCAGCACCAAAGCAGACTTCAAACAGAGATGCATTCGACATCAATCAGTCAAAGCATGCATAAACAGTGACTTTCGCCCCTCTATGGCTTTTACAAAGATTTCTTTCAAATAAAACCTTTTGGAAGTGTTTTAAGGTAAATACCTGAGCTCGCTTGGGCGGCAGTTGAGATATTGCATGCCTGACGAGTTTGACAAACAGAACAGAAGACATTTTGAAGTCATGACTCTCACCTTCACCCTCCTCTCCTTATTATGTGCATATGATTGGCAAAGCATTAGATATCTCCAGCACTCTGGAGGGGGCTCGGTGCCAATTGACATGTAGCACACATTCAAGCTTCAATCAGACAGATGAATATGAAACAACTGAATGCTTCGGCAGAGAGGACCCGTCTCACCTCTTGCCACTGATCCATAATGCACCCTCTGCGATCATTTAGTCCTGTCTCCCCTCTGACTATACTAGGTTTCAGTGAGACATTAAAAAGTTCTCCCAATATTGACAGTTCTGTCACTATTTACTCATCCTCATGACATTCAAACCCGTTTGCTTTCTCTCTCTCTCTCTCTCTCTCTCTTTTGACCATTCAAGGAAGAAGAATCTTCCTGCAGCTCTTTTCCATTCAGTATCTTCATAGTCATATTATTCGCACAGAATAAGACAAGAACATGCCTATACATAAAACTTAAAAGGCCCATACAACACAGTCTCATGAGAAAACATAACTATTTTACATTTTGCTGAATTGGTGGTGAATTTGTATGTTTTGCATTGTATGAAAATGTTTTTAGAAAAATAAATAAATAAATTGGTAATACGAATCATACAAATTCACCACCAATTCACAAAAATGGCAGATATTTATGAATTGCAATAAGAGTGCGTTGGTCCACACAACTCATTTTTTTGTGCGGAACAGGCAAAAATTTGAATCTCTTAATTGACTATTTTTAATAGTTGTTATATAATGACTTGAATACACCTCTTTCTATGCATGTAAACAAATTCTGAATTGAAATTTTCTGATTTTTTTGAGGGGCATAAAGTCAAAAATTACCTGGATACTAAAACCGTCCTGTGATCATAATGACAAAATTTTCACTTTGGCATAAACTAACCCTTTAAACGAGGATTTTAAACATTTAAAACCTAGTGATTAGCATGCAAACCATGTTTCTCCTACGTTTATTTGCATCTGGTCTGGGAGAATGACAGAAAAGAAATTGAGCCTGTTTTCCATTTAAGGCTAATTGTTCCAATGTTCCAGCAATATATTTGGAGCATTTTCAGCCCAGTCCTAAAAGACCATTTTTGGTAGTCGGTCATGTTCTAAGTCAAGTCCCTGACCATGCTCTGAACATGGATGAAAGACACCCCAGGAAACCTTTATGGGACTGGTCTTCAAAGCCAGGACATCAATCCTGTGTATGTGACCCTCAACAAGGGCCTAATTTTCATTCCCATTATCTTTTAAGCCTCTTGAGTGAATTCCTTAAGCAACAACAGACACTAAATGGCAGCGTGGCAGAAATGCAAGGTGCTGCCATGCATTTATAAGTTAATTTAGATGTAGTGACTGCTCCCATGATAAAGCGCTCTCATAATGGCCAGGGAATATTCTGTTCAGGGTCTAACGGGTGTTATTTAATTTTCTGTCTGACCGGCATTCAAGATCTCATTAAAATTTTATCCTGATAGCGTGAAGCCTTATAGAGACAAACATTATATGCAAACAATATAGTCATGTTGTATGGTCTGTTAAAGTTTAATGTTATTGCTGAAATCCAGTCATTTTAGTGCTTGCAAGGCAGCATTCTATTGAAATTTCCCCTCATTTAATTATTTTTCTACACAGCTGTCCTGACTTAATTTGGTTTAAACTGCTTAACATAAAGCACAAAATCCATTCAAATTTTATTTTGTAGATAATTTAAGCAGTTGGTATGCTTTTTGAGAATTAAAATTTGATCTCCATAGAGGTACATGGCTTAAATATTCTTCATTCATAATCTAACTGATATGCATATGTTTTTCAATATAATTTTTTTTATATATAAATATTATTTATGAATTGATGACTATAACTGTTAAAAACACATATGGCATTATGCAACCTAAACTAATCTTGTCTTGTCATAAAAAATCAATTTGATATGTAAATAGATATTTATAAAAATGAGATATATATATATATATATATATATATATAGAGAGAGAGAGAGAGAGAGAGAGAGAGAGAGAGAGAGAGAGAGAGATATTTATTGTATTTGTATTCTTACAAATAATAAAAGATTATGCCAAACTACCCCCCCCCCCCCCCCCCCCCCCCCCCACACACACACACCAGGAATTCCATTTACCAGATATGGTGTCGTGTGTTGATTCTCTCACAACAAGCGGCTCTGATATAGCATTTCACTTACAGATGATCCAAGGCTAAAACATAAACTACCTAAATATATTTCTTGGGCTGCCTTATGAGTACTGTTATTTTCTTTAGGAAATACTAGACACAACTCTAATGAAACACATTGTGGTTCTTAAAAACAACAGTATTAATTCCATTACACTTCATAAAGCATTTCAAAGTCCAACAATATTTACAATGAGAAAAGAGTTTTAATTCACTCTGCACAATAGGAATATATTGGATAATGAAAAAAAATTAAGTCAGGTGGTTGGAAAGGAGGGGTTGAAATTAGGAAGGGAAGCAAGTATATTAGAATATGATCAAATATTGCAAAGACATTATTTTTTTTCTTGGAAATAATTTGTACCAGTGAATCACAATACAACCAAGAACATGCACTGAGAAAGTACTGTAAATAGGGACAATTCTGATTTCCTGTTACCTTAACTCTTATAGCCCTCTGAAAACCTGTTAAAAGCTTGAAAATGGTTTTCCTCAATATGACTATCCACAATGCCTTGCTCTAGGGGAGACACAAATGAAGAGTTCCATTAAAAAGATTTATACATCACAGATAATCTTTCCTAGAACTTCCCTCCCTCATAGAGACAAAATGGTGTGTATGAATAATGGTGTGAATCAGCTGGCTGAAAGGAATGCGTGTGCAAAAGAGAGAGAGGGGGAGAAAGAGGGACAGTTAGGGAAGAGGAATGGCACAGCAGCTTGCTTTTAACTCCAAACTTCTTTCTACTGAAACGGCTGCGCGGAGACCAAAAGACGGAGAGAGAGAGATGACAGACTGACATGTTGATTCAGAAGAAAGTGTCATCACATTAGTGAGCATCACAAAACACTTTTCAGAAATTCTGCAATTGTGCAAACCGTCAGCAGTGTGAAAGCATGTTTCAAGAAGTTCTTTGCAGTTGGTTTGACTTAGCAATACAGTCATGGCCAAAAGTTTTGGCAATGACATAAGTTTTGTGTTTTGCAAAGTCTGCTTAAGCTGTTGTGGTGTTCATGCACATTGTTTCTAGATTATTTTGTAGAGTGATCGGATGCATTTTAAATAATTGCTAAAAGCTTTACTGGCCAAAAAATTAACTTTTCACAAAAAAAAAAAAAAAACCTTTCAATCAAACTCAGTCAAGATTTTATCCTGAAACAAAATGAACAGTTAACATTAATTGACTAATCATATCAGCAGCAGATGTGAAAGTGTGAATGAGTACCAGTCAGGTGAAATCACTATCATTCTAAATAGATTGTAAGAGCAGACTGACTGCTATAAAAGGAGGGAAGAAGCACTTCCAATCATTGTGTTCTTGTTAGCAATGGTTACCTCCAAAGAAACATGTGTAGCCATCATCGCTTTGCATCAAAATGGCCTCACATGCAAGGAAATTGCTACAAAGAATATTACACCTGAAAGAACCATTTACCGGATCATCAAGAACTTCAAGGAGAGAGGTTAAACTGCAGTGAATAAGTCTTCAGGACGTTCCAGAGTGTCCAGCAAGTGCCAGGATCATCCCCTCTGAGGAGTCAGCTACAGAATCGTGTCTCCACCAGTGCAGAGCTTGCTCAGGAATGGCAGCAGGTTGGAGTGAGAGTATCTGCACGCACAGTGAGCCCAAGACTTTTGGACAACAGCCTGATGTCCAGAGGGGCAAGAAGAAACGCCACTTCTCTGCAAGAAAAAAGTCGAGGACAGACTGATATTCTGCAGGAAGTACAAGGATTTGACAGCAGAAGACTGGTGCAAAGTTATTTTCTCTGATGAAGCTCCCTTCCGACAGTTTGGGAAATCTGGAAAATCAATTGTTCAGAGAAGAAAAGGTGAATGCTGCCACAAGTCCTGTGTTGTGCCAGCAGTGAAGCATCCTGAGACCATGCATGTGTGGGGTTGCTTTTCAACCAAGGGAGTGGGCTCTCTCATAATTCTTCCCAAAAACACTGCCATGAATAAAGAATGGTATCATAACGTCCTGCAAGAGCTACCTCTTCCAACGATTCATGAGCAATTTGGTGATGATCCATGCATTTTCCAGCATGATGGAGCACCATGTCACAAAGCAAGAGTGATAAAAAAGTGGCTCAAAGATCATTACATTGAAATTTTGGAACCATGGTCAGGCAACTCCGAGAACTAATAAGGCAAGAATAGATCGCCATCAGTCAGGATTTGGCCCAGAAGCTAATATCCAGCATGCCAGAGTGAATTGCAAAGGTTATGAAGAACAAGGGTTAACACTCACTGACTCATTATATTTTTTTTTTTGCCAAAAAAGCCTTTAAAACTTCTGATACGCTTATCATTGTTTTTCAGTATACCATAGAAACATGGAAAAATAATCTACAAATACTGAAGCAGCAAACTTTGCAAAACACAACATTTATGTCACTGCCAAAACTTTTTGCCATGACTGTAGCTGCAAAAAGTTTAAATGAACCTGCAGCTTTCCGAAGGACGTTGTTTTCATTAACACAAAGTAAAACACAATGAAATCAGAAACAGATCGTAAGAATGAGGATAAATACCATAGATCCCATGGTGCTGTAGCATCTTAACTGCTGCTTAGGAAGACAAACAGCCATATCTGTAATCAATGTTGTTGGCTTGCAAAGGAATATTTTGAATGCCAGCTGAAGGTTCATGAAGAAAATACCAGTGAAAGCTGCCAGAGAATGTGTCTAGCAGAGGGACAGAGCATGTTATTGTCAATGTGATAGAGTGTGTTGGAATGCTATTCTTTTCTTATTACGCAGTTGCAAGCAAAACTTGTTTGTTAAGGGTCAATCAAAGCATTCTATGGTCAGATAATGACTGATAAACTGTATATTTGGCTGCTGTCCTTGGTAAAAACCAATTTGCGTTCTTGTATGTGTCTCGTATCGGTTTCTCTGGATTTGTATATTAAGTAATTTCAATTCAGATCAATATTTCACATCCATGTATTTATATATTTATTTTCTAAATAAAATTAGTAATAAGTAGAATTATATATAGTCTGTTATAATTAGTATTTGTACTATAACTATGCTGTAATTACTATTTATTAATAATATAAAATATTTCATATTACTAATAAATACTAATTAATTACTAATTATTAATATTTCATCATATATAAAATGTATATATAGTTTTAAAATATATAAGCCATAGAGGGCTGAAAAAAAAAAGCATACTGTTAATGGAATAGTTCACCCAAAAATTAAAAATTGCTGAAAATGTACACTCCCTCATGCTATGCAAGATACAGATGAGTTTGTTTCCTGATTTGAACAGATTTAGCATTGCATTATTTGCACACCAATGGATCATCAGATGCACTGAATGGGTGCAGTCAGAATGAGAGTTCAAACAGCTGATAAAAACATCACAATAATCCACAATTATTATTGAGATTGTTAAAGAGTGTCTGGTTAAGTTTCAGAGTGCTGCTAAGTCAGCTAGATCAAAATATTTTCCAGATCTGATTACTGCACACTGTCATTAGCATGGGATCTTATTTTCCACAATAAATTCAGTAATTAACCCAAATTCCCAGTTTTCTAGGGAGCTGTCACCAGAGCTCTGTATAGAGCTATACATTTTTGACATTTTTTTGTTGATAAAGTCAGTGCCATTCGATTATCTTTTACTCCACAGCTCTCTGACCTGTCTTTGAACTTGCTGGTCAGTCCATTTTTCTTTTGTCGTTTTCAACATGTCTCTTTAATGGAACTCTCTGATCTCGTTAACAAAATGAAGACAGCTACCTCCTCACTCGATGCTGTTCCCCCAGAGATCATAAAAGCAGCCTTTCCAGTAATTTACCCTAGTATCCAAGTGTTGATTAACTCATCTTTGGACATTGGTGTGGTTCCGAAATGCTTTAAGGATACGGTTGTTCAGCCTTTGCTTAAGAAGCAAGGTTTGGATGAAAGTTGTTTTAATAATTTTCAACCTCTCTCAAAGTTATCATTTTTGTCAAAACTTTTAGAAAAAGTCATGCAATTACAGTTGATCCCATTCTTAAATACAGCTAACTTATCAGAACCTTTTCAGTCTGGTTTCACTGCTTATCGTAGTACAGAGTCTGCTTTGCAGTTGATGCCGGTAAAAATGCGGTACTGATTCTGCGTGATCTTACAGATGCCTTTGATACTGTATTTCCCCTGGGGTATTTTTTCAGGAAGCCCAATGTTTCTTTTAATTTATATGCTGATGATACACAGTTGTACCCCCCACTAAATGCTGGTGATTCCATTCAACCCTTGTTGGAATGTATTTCAGAAATGAAAACATGGTTATCAAATAACTTTCTCCAATTCAATAAGAAAAAAACAGAAAATATTGTTTTTGGTCCACCAAAAATGAGGACGGATTAAGGAGTTAATTATCATTGATATCATTAAGGATTAATATCATTAAGGTGCTGGGCAATCATTTCCCCTCAATTTCCTCACAGGTTAGAAACCTGGGTGTTATCATTGACACAGAATGAGGTTTATGCACAAAAATCAATTCTGTTTTTATGAACAGTTTTCATCAGTTGCAGGTCATTTCGAAACTTAAATCAGTTTTGTCTTTTCAAGATTTGGAGAAGGTTATTCATGCTTTTATTACCTCTTGTTTAGATTACTGTAATTCACTGTACTCAGGTCTTCCTCCAATTGGTACAAAATGAAGGTGCAAGGCTGCTGACTGGGACAAAGAAATATGACCATGTCACCCCAATTTTAGCTTTCCTTCACTGGTTTCCGGTCCATTTTAGAGTACAGTTTAAGATTCTGTTGTTTGTTTTTAAAGCTCTTAACCATCAAGCTCCATCTTATCTCAAAGATCTTCTTATCACTTTGTCATCTTCCAGACTTTTAAGATCCGCTGATAGGGCTCTTTTATTTGTCCCTCGTTCCCATTTGAAAAGAAGGGTGACAGAGCTTCACTGCCCCCCGTCTGTGAAACCAATTGCCTCTGGACTTCCGCCTTGCACCTTGCATTACAATTTTTAAATCAAGGTTGAAAACATATCTTTTCTCTTTAGCATTTAAATCTCACTTTATTGTTGTTTTATTGTCTGTCTTTTTGGTTCTTTTCTGTTTTTTCTCTTTTAAATTTATTTTATATTGTTTAGCACTTTGGATAGCTTTGCTATGTTTAAATGTGCTTAAATAAATAAAATTTACTTACTTACAATTGTAATGACCCTAGACCATCAATTAATGTCTTATGAAGTGAAAAGTTGCATGTTTAAAAAAAAAAAAAAAAAAAATCCATCAAGATGTTCTAAGTTCAAACTTGCTTCCAGCTAAAATAAGAGTCCTCTATGTTTTCTCCAACAATTAGGAGAGAAATATGCTAGATTTACAAGTGAAATCAGTCCAAAACAGGTCTAAACAAATATGTCAGTAGATTTTGATGTGAAAGAACAACAGGGGACTTTTTCACTGAAGGAAAAGTTATTATGGATTATGGACCTTTGGTTAGAAGTGTTGGTTTAATGATTTTACAGTGCCTAAATGATGATTCCCTTCCAAGGGAACTTTGAACTGTGTCCTCTAGAGGTCGCTTTGGGGAACGCCTTCAGCATGACCAGTGCCTGAAGCATACATTCAAACATGACAATGACATTAGCTGGCAACAGCCTGTGACGATTTGCGTTCATTTTGAGCTTTTTTCTATGAGGAAGCTCCACTCTCGTTTGTCCCTCTTTTCGAGGAAAGAGGGACAACCATCAGTTCCTCATGGCTTTGGACCTGCCGCTGCTGAAGCATGGAGGAAACTGAGTTTATGGGGCTCACAGGTGGACCTGGCCAAAATTGAAAAAGGGGCTTTCTCTTTCTCATGTGTCAGTCATGGACGAGAGTGAGCTACTGGAGGATGATGCCATTTCCCTGATGTCATCTGATCCAGTGCCCAGTGCTCTCCAGGAAGAGCAGGAGATGTCAGATGTGGATGAGGAAGTTGAGACTGAGTCCTCTCAAACCTCCTGCCCTGCATATGATGAGCTTTTTGTAGTTATGGAACGCGCCACGGCAAGGCTTGACTTGATATGGAAGCAGACCAGGAAGGTGGCACCTCATGGTTGTCTCAACGAACGTTATCTTTCTGATCATAGCCCTCAGCTCAGGTGAACCTTCCATTTCTTCCTGATCTTCATGTGGAGATTGAGAAGACTTAGTTATGCTAACATCGAAGGGATGTGCGAAAGTGGATATGAGAAGATGCTTCCCATTGAAGAGATGCTGGCTTGCTATAGCTCTATGGGAGAAACATCTTCTCTTAAGACTCCCTCCTTGCCAGGTCAGGCTGCAGCTTCATTGCACACAATGGCAATTTTGCAAGCCTACCAGGCTGACCTGCTGAGAGACCTGGATAAGGGTCAGGGTCTTCCCCTGATGAAGTGGCTGAGCTGCACCACACTACGGATCTCGCTCTCCTTGCCACCAAACAGACCACCAATGCCATTGGCAGATCTATGGTGGGCTATGGTGGTTATGGCGGGACATCTGTGGGTGAACCTGGCTGACATCGGGATGAAAGAGAGGGGCTTTCTCCTTGATGCGCTGGTATCTCCTTCTGAGCTTTTGTGCACTTCCGTCGAGATGGTTGTTGAGAAGTTCTCATTCCTCGAAGGCCAAGGTCCTAGCCCGAACAACAAAGGGGTCCTGGCCTGTCTCGGTCTAAAGACCAGAGGCAATTCCAGAAGGCTAGTGTTGTGACTCACCCACAGGCGAAAGGGTCAGAGGCAAGATCTGAGAGAATTAATCCAGACGAGATGTTCGCAATTCTTTCGTCCAGACCAGAGCAAAACATAGAACATCTGCTCACCTCCCTTTGTGGGTATTTATATCTACCCTCATCTTCCTCTCACTGATTCCCCTGTTTACCCTATCCTCCCCTAACCGGGGTTAAGTGGCTACCCCCATGTGCCTGCATTACAGTGTCTTTCTGGACCTATGATGTTTCGGTTAGCTTCTTTGTCTGACAATGGAGTTACCTAATGATGGTCTGGACCTATTTATTTTCTCCCTCTATGAACCTTGCAGCCAAGGCACGTGTGGAAGGCATGGTGGGTGAGTATTATCCATTTCTTCTTTTATAGTTGCTAGTGGCATAGTTTCTAACTAGCTTTTACCACAGCGCTTCCTGCCCTGTATTGTCGCAACTTTATTATTTCATTTTTTGTTCCTAGTTAGGAACGTTTCTCCCCCCTTTCCAGCAAGCTTCCTTTAGGATGTGTCACTGATGCTGACTGGCAGGATCCTGGCGGCCTGTTGGCCCTGTGCTGGCTGGACTTTTACTTTGCATCGTTAGGCTTCCTAGAAGCCCCCTTGGTCATTATGTCCCCAGTATAGTGCTGTAACCTCAAGACCTGTGGGTTTTCTTCTAGGTTGAGTTTGCCTCGGAGTACTGCCTCCTGACATGCTCCCTGGGCTGCTCAGGTCTTGCCCTGAGGGGCTTCAGTAGACCTGAATCGAGCTTTGAGTTGAATATGAGGGCCTGCCTCAGCCTGAGGGCAGACAGTGCCTCTCTCGTAACTCCATAGATGGACATAACAAATAGCTAGGCCTCTTTGTCGCCTCCTTGGTTTGCTTTGTCTAAGGTGGGAGCCTGCAGCTCGCTCTATTGCTCTAGTACTCTATTCATGGTAAGGGTGACGCAATGCTTGCCTCGTCCCTTTTCTCTGAGTGGGCTCAGGCCCCGGATCCTTACCTGGGCCTCACTCTACCAACGTATCTCTGACGATACCTGTATGGTTGAGATTGGTAGTGCTCTCCTTTTTCCTGAGGGTTTTCTATGACCATGCCGTTCCCTTCTGTTTGTGTTGCCCTCTCTTTCTGAGTATTGAGGCCCTGTAATATAGCCTTATTAGGTTGTTAGGCCTTATTATGTTCCTCCCATGGTTAAGCATAGTGGTGCTCCCCTTTCTTTGAAGGGTGCCTGTGAGCATGTTGTTCCCAGATCAAATCTCTCCTCGAGAAATAAAAGTGGCCATGATTATCTAGAGCTCTGCTCTTGTGACTGCTTTTAGTCGGTTGGTGAGGCTCCCCTCAGCTAGAGGGTTCTTCTTGAGACACGCCACTCTCAGGTCCACAGGCACTAAGCTGAGTACCCTTCTACCTCTGAGTGGTCTCAGTCACATCAGGTTCCGGGCCTGCTGTGGCTTTTGTGACCTTTTTAGTAATGGTATTTCTAAAATCCATATTTATGGTAAGTGCACACTCTAGTTCTCTGTGCAGTTCTCTCAAATCCACACTCATGGTAGGTGTGCACATTAAGCTTTTAGGCACCTTTCTAAAATCCTTTATTGTAAGGGTGATGCAATGCTGGCCTCGTCCCCTTTCTCTGAGTTGGCTCTGGCCCCAGTCTTTACCTTGGGCTCCTCTATCCGTGTGTACTCCTTTTAGGCAGGCTATTTGCTACTAAGTTCCCGGAGTATCCAGTGATCCTCAGGAACCTCGTTTAAGAGCAGAAAGTAGCCCCCTGTGTGACAGGCAGAGATATGGGTTTATGTCAGCCCTGATACTCGGCCTTATCACCTTAAAGGAATCCTTTTATTTCGATTCCAAGCCTTGAGCTTTGCCCTGGGCTTAGGCTTCCTCAAGTCTGCCCCTTACAGGTAAGTTCTTTGGCGTATAGCTCAGGCCTTTGGCTGTAGGGTCTGATGTCACTTACAGTCATCATAGCGTACTAGGGGCAGCTTCCTTGACTTGGTTGAACTGGTACTTAGTGCTTGCCTTGGTATTGGCATGCACTCCCCTCAGCATGGCAGCGTGGGTATACCGTTCCCCAAAGTGACCTCTTGAGGACGCAGTTTGAAGATCCCACGGAAGGGAATGTCTCAGGTACATACGTAACCTGAGACAATTTGTTTATTACGAAACACAGCTCTTGCATCTTCACATGATGTTAATTGATAGACTGATCGTGTGGTTTGTTTTGATTATTGTGGATTATTGTGATGTTTTTTATCAGCTGTTTATACTCTTATTCTGATTTTTAAATTTTTTCCTGATTAAGAAACAAACTAATCTACATTTTGGATGGCCTGAGGGTGAACACATTTTTAGCAAATTTTCATATATGGATGAACTATTCCTTTAAGTTCCATAATTAGCTCATTTCTAGGAGAAACTCGATAATGTAATGCATTACATTTTAAAATGTCATTAGCCAACAACAACAATGCTTAAGTTTCAGCATGTAAGAGGTTTTTCCCCTGCATATCATCATATCACCCACTTTTCATCAGCACATTTAGCACTTTAGTCTGCTGTCACTCACCATTTGTCCCTCCTGACTAAGATACAGCCTGATATGGTGGCTTTTGCAGTGGGCAGTGGAGATTACACACAATAAGCACCTCCAGATTTATCATTCAGTGGGCATGGGCCAGACTATGAAGCACAATTACACACAATGCACGCACAGGGAAATCATCATTAATGCTGCTCACAAAGGCAATTTCTTCATCATGCAGCTGGATGCCGCCCCCTCCACCTTCTCTATATTAAACACAACACCCGAAAACGAAGAACAAAAATTTACTTGGTAGGGTTTGGACATTGTAGAGACTAGACAAACCATTGTGCATTTAATTATATTGAATGTGCACTTGTAATGTACTTAAAATCTTAAAAGTATATATATGTATATCATTAGGAAATAACAGTTTATATTTCCAAACATTCCTTTTGCCATTAATTGTAATAATCCAGTGAGATTTTTGTATGCACAAGGAGTCTGACAGCAGCCAGTGCTCCACACAGAGATCTGATCTCACCATCATCCAGACTGTCTGGGATTACAAGAAGAAACAGAAAAAACCAAGGCAGACTAAATCCAGAAGACCTGTGGCAACACCTCCAAGACACTTCAGGAAACCTTCTTGCAAAGCTACCTGAAAAACTATGTGCAAGTGTACCTAGGACAAAATCTGCTTTAACAAAAAGGTTTGATTTTGATTTGATTTGAATTCTGATTTGATTTAGTTAATAGAAGTTCATTGATGAACAAAATCTATTTATGGCATTATTTTTGAAAGTATCCTCACTTTACACAAGTGACTAAAACTTTTAACAGTATTGTAGCTTTGCAGGAAGGTTTCATCAAGCGTCTTGGAGACATTGCCACAGTTTTTCTGGATTTAGTCTGCCTCAATTTTTTTTCTTCTTCTGTTTTTTCATGTAATCTGAGATCAGATTTCTGTG
Source organism: allo-octoploid hybrid of Carassius auratus x Cyprinus carpio (assembly GCA_024542945.1). Taxonomy (NCBI): domain Eukaryota; kingdom Metazoa; phylum Chordata; class Actinopteri; order Cypriniformes; species allo-octoploid hybrid of Carassius auratus x Cyprinus carpio. The sequence goes on along the minus strand of CM045082.1, from coordinate 17,032,876 downwards.
TGGAGCACTGGGTGCTGTCAGACTCCTTGTGCATACAAAAATCTCACTGGATTATTACAAATAATGGCAAAAGGAACATTTGGAAATGTAAACTAATTTTTCCTACTGACACACTGTAGCAAAAGAACAAAACAAATGGCTTAAAACCATTTTTTGTTGTTGTAAATATTTATTAATGGCCTAAGACTTTTGCACAGTACTGTATATATATATATATATATAGAGAGAGAGAGAGAGAGAGAGAGAGAGAGAGAGAGAGAGAGAGAAATAAAAGGCATTTAAAGTATACATAAAAGGAGAGTTCACTTTAATGCATATGTTTCTTAACACATTTAAGTGCACTTTAAAAGGTACATAAATGTCAAATTAAAAGTTTTACCTTAAAGTAGACTTTAGATCAGTATGTTTTAAGAATACCACTTTGATGTGTTGACTAACACTACAGCACATGTAAAGTACTTGATTAAAATGTTTAGCTATAGTTTGTTACTCTATATTACATTTAAAGCGAAGGATAATTAATTTTATATGTAAAAAATTGCATCTTTATTATTAAAATTGTATTACAGATATATTTGAATATACATATAAGTTTCAAAAGAAACAACATTAAAGTATTTTTTAGCACACTATAGTACACTTTATTACTTTAATCATATTTAAAAGACAACAGAAATAATTCTGAAATTACATATAAAGATGTCCTTAAGTCCTTACTAAGCGGATCAAAAAAGCACTTTAATTCTAAAACACTCTAATAAATTCAACTAGTTGGATTTAAAATAAATTTAAACTATGCAATTAAGTGTCCAAAATTACTGCAATCAATTCATACTTAGATATTTTCTTTAAAAGTATTATATTTGTAATAAGTACTCTTTTTTTAAAACATGCTAAAGTGTACTTTTTTCTCACAAAAGCAAGCCTTAACTAATTCTTTTCTCCATCCTGATTTATGTTTCTGCGTTAATCCATGTTTTATTGTTGTAAAATAAAATAAAATAAAATAAATAGTATATCTAAATACCTATCGCTTGACAAATTTCAACCATTGCACTAATGAGCTTTTCCATGACAACATTTCTATTTCCCATTGTACTCTTTATGTCTTCTCACACCTTAATAGCTCTCTGCCAAATTAACTTCACTGTACAAGCTTCATTTCTGGCCTAGCAAGCACATCTAATAAAGTAAATAATAGAAAATAATGAAAAATACATAAAATAGCATACTTATGTAATGGTTATATTTTGAGACTCATAATCAGTTGGACAGAATACTGAGGAAATGTCTATAATTTTCTCTTTTCACTATAATCTCAAACAACAGCACATCTTTTTTTTAAATAAAGCGATTATGAGAGCCAGAGGAAAAACCACTCTTGCAATTTGGTGCTTCAATATGCATTATATAACCTACTGTAATATATGTGCAGACACGTGTTTATAGCGATTTTAAACATGATTCAATGATCAGAAATAAAGTCAGAAATATCTTTACAGGGAATGAAAAATGTAAGGGGCTGTTAACAGAATGTTTTTTTTTTTTTTTTTGCCGTCTGTTACACTTTTTGTTAACTGTTTTTCTATGTCAACATGCGCTAGACGGACATCTTTGACAATTGAACTTGGGTCTCACTTCTTGCATCTTTCGCGGCAATGTGTTTTGAGACACTTTCTCTAGGTATTTGCCTTCACTAAAAAAACAACATTGAGTTCTGTTGATAAAGGATCAACAGATGGGACAAAACAATGCATAAAATGCAGTCTAAAGTATGGAAGCCCATTTCTGCCACAGAATAAAAAAAGGTGCAAGTTTTTACCTCACACTTCAGGTTTTTTCTCGTGATTTCTGAATTATGTGGCTTTTTTTTCTTCTCAGAATGAGTTTATATCTTGCGATTCCGAGTTTATATCTCACAATTTTGTTTGTTGTTTCTGCTAAAAAAAAACTTCTAAACTACTTCTCTCTGTTTATGTCTATGACGAATCATGCAGGTACTGGGCAACTCTGCAGCAGATCCACCAGTACCAGTCTGAAATATTTTAGGTGTACCGTAGTGATTCCAGATAAGCCAAAAACACGGTTTGGAAAATGGATTCATGATGTACTCAAAAAAAAAAAGTTACGGACTGCAGCTTTAAAAAAAAACTTTTTTAATGATTAGATATTTAAAGTAATTAAAATGAAATGCACACTTTTACAACATCACAATACATATGAAACTGGCAGCTAAATATCATCATAATATCAAATCAGGAGATGTATGGCAGTTCCTAACCCTGTTTTATAACACTGATCTTAAGTGTATTATAAAATAATACTAACACTAATACTAATAATGTATTCCGGATAATCTTATTTAGAGTTTCTGATTAACTTTTAACCTCTTAGCCTTCACCAGGACGTGGGCGCACGTGGGCACGCCTCTCCTAACGTTTAATGAACTATTGTGTATTTTCTTCCCTAACCCAAGCTGTTGAGATAAACTAGTATACATTGCCATTAAATACTAAATTACACAAGGAATTAATTTTAGCAAAGCCTTAAGCCATTTGAATCAATTCTAATGTGTTATCAGTATCAGCTCATCTAATCTGTGTGTGAACATGAAGGCACTGGGTGAGGCAAAAGGCATGATGAAATATTCATCTATTGTAAACTCATTATTTTGCTTGCAGACTGGCCCACAGTTGTCTTGGTGAGTGGTGATGGATGGCTTTGGACCGAAGCATCGATGGAATGGATGAAATGGGCAGCATAGGGAAAGAAATGCCTTTATATGAGCAGGATGGCACAACATTCATCCAATCCAAATAGCTCAACCAGGAGAGCAAAGACACCACATAGAGACAACACATCTTCCAGAATTAGCTTTTAGCATAAAAAGCAAGGAAAACACTTGATTTTCGGAACAATGTGTGTTGATGACAATTATATTTGCTTCATCACAAGTGATGATACATCTTTAAAAAGTAGCTCAAGTTTCAGAGTCATTGAAACAACAGAAGCACACATGCAGGAAATAAAAATCAAAAACAAGATCTCAGTTACTTCTCCTAGATATCAATATCAATGCTTTTCAGGTCAATCAAAATAAGAGATGTCAGTATGTACTCGAGCATTTCTTATCAATTCCTTAACACTCAACTATTTTTATTTATGTATTATTATTTTTATTTATTTTTTTAAGAGGAACATCTGAGATAAAGTTTATAGTCAGATAAAGCACCAGTGGAAACTCAATTAGGTCTCCTGAGCTATAAAAGAGCAACATCTGAGCAATAAATGTTAAAAGGACTACTTCTATTTAACTTCCAGCCAACTAGTCCTGCATATGCTCTCTCCAGCTAGCCTGCTCCAAAAAAAACTTAACGCTTTAATCTCAGTTTCTCTTCATATTCAAATTAAGTAAATCTTGCAAAGTATGCAAATAGAAATGCACCTCAATGACGTGCAATAGCAGGCAGCACAATATCTATCAATGCAACCTTCAGAGTTTGAAATCTTCATACTTCATGGACTGAATTTGTTATGAAGCTGTTGGATTTGATTGTATATTATATTGATATTTACCTTTATAACATACATCCACTGGTGTGCATCAACGCTGGTACAATAATTATTTCTGTGAAATAAGTTAAATGCTGTTCACGACACATTCACTTTTCCAAATAATAAAAATAAAAAATTAATTCAAAATAAGAAAGTTAATTATTTTTTGTAGGCTATTTTGTCCACAACCACTGTCACTATGATGTCAGCTGAGGTAGAGGAAGAAAAAAAAAAAATAAATAAAAATAAAAAAAAAATAAAAAAAAAAAATATATATATATATATATATATATATATATATATATATATATATATATATATATATCTTTATAGTAAGACAAAAATGTTAATGACAGTGAATTAAAAAGAAAATTTAGATCCCAGAAATCTAATTCAATCAAGTACTACTTACACTTACATACAACGTACAAGTTCTCAACACAAAACTAAATTATACAATATTTCTCAATAGTTCTCAAATTTGACTGGCTAAGGACTGGTATTCCAGGAGTGCTGATATTTACAATAACAAAAACAATGGGATTCAACACAAAATAAAACTATAAGGAAGAAAAAACAACAACAACAACATGCGTTTCTGTGTTTGTAGTGTTACAGATCATAATGTGTGAATGGTGCGGAGTGAAAGTGGAGTGGGCAGTGAAGTGGTGTGATGTTCCCTGAAAGTCAAACTGTTATTGTTTTCACTTGCTCCAGGAACGCTCACAGCAGGATTTTTATCACTACTGAGCATGGAGCAGGAAATGAAAAACTTTGCAGGTCATACTGTGCAGGAACACAAAGTTTGCTTGGCGAAACCCAAAGGCTGATTCTTTGGATTCTATTTAAACTAGTTTCATTACTTTTAGGACACACTTGTTTCATTACTACACTAAAATTAAACAACTCTAACAACTTTCTCTGTGACTTTTATTTCATAACCTTTTTTTTTTTTCAGTATCTGATTAGTAACTAACTAACCAATTACACTAAACTTTGGGAAGTAGGCAATAAGAAATTAAAAAAATACAGTTTGGAAAATGTAGTAAGCACTGAAAATATGACTTTTATGATTGGCTAAAAATTTTAGAAAGGATAAAAATCTCTCTGACAGTAAATGACTGTGTGCTCATGCATGAAAGTCTGATGGTCGTGGAAAACAACTTGATATTTACGTGCATGTGTACCTCTTTAAATTGCATGCAGCATTGCATTGAGAAAAACATTACAGATGATGGATTCCAGCACGCCTAATGAAACGCTGCAGATGCCAGATCCAGCTTTGAGAAACGACGGCCCACTTAAAGGTCACTATAAATCACGGACCTCTTTCCCCGCTTATGTGCCGAACTCGTCCAGCGGGCCAACCCCAATCAAATAAACCAATGCACGGAGCCCAGCCGCTCGCAAGCCCACATTTACCAGCATGAACACGCTGCTTTATCTGGGATTGTAGACAGACAATCCAGTATGTTCTCCTCATTAGATTTATGTGTGACTTTAACTGACACAGACATGTCACATATCTGGTCTCGCTGGTTAACTTTCAGTCAACCCGGAGCGGGTGCCATGAAGTAACTGCAAGATACATATCTTGAGAGTACTACATTAAGGTTTACTGTTCAATGGTTTGGATTAATACTTTTTTGAAAGAAGTCTCTGATATTATTACAATTTAAAACAACTGTTATCTATTTGAATGCATTTTAAAAGGTAAATTATTCATGTGATGGCAAAGCTAAACTTCCAGCAGCCATTATTCCAGTCTTCAGTGTCACATGATACTTCAAAATTCATTCTAAAATGCTAATTTATATTCTCAGATTTTAGCTGTAAAAAAATTATTCTGCTATATGTGATCATAGGATTTTTTTCATAAAAGGGCATTCTATATAATTACATCAATATGACTCCATTTGCTTCTCTTTGCCACTAAGTAACCAAAGTACCCATTAGGGGCCACTGCAATGCTCAAATTACAGTAATCAAAGCAAAGAGCTACACTAGTACCAAGTTTGTCCTACATGGAAAAAAATAACTCAAACACTCTGCACTAGACTCCAAAGACAAACGACCAATGGATATACGGCCACAAAACCCTTAGAGCACACTTGCCTCTAAAGAAAATATATACTGGACACTCAAACCCTGCTTGAAATCATATTTTTTCTGTGCTTTACACCAAGAAGGTCTCTAATACTTATACTTTAGTATTCATATTAATCTCAATTATAGTTGCTTAGCTGGCACATGCAGTGAGAAATTTAAATATCATTTTCTGCTAATGTGGAGGAAAATTACATCATGACAAAACTGCTACTATCCTGAGCTGTGAAATCAAAGACAGCAGACAAAAAAAAAAAATAATAATAATAATAAAAAAATTTTATAATTCATGCCATTACCTTCATACTCCAGACTAGGCAGTCCTTCTGGCGGAACCATAATCTAAACCACAGATGTTATTAAAATAGGGCACCTTTTCATATATTTTCATTCCTTGCCCAGTTATTACACAGTTTTTTAGTGGCCTGCTGTAGATAACTTTATATTTCAATATCCAATTCATTGAGCACATTTACATTAACATGAATACGCTGATAACAACCAAAAAATTTAAATAAAAAAATGTTTATTGAATTAACCTGTTTTGCCAATTCACATACAAATCAATAACCTGTAAATTCATCTGCAAGACTTGATTTAAAAATCTGGTTATTTCCCAATGGTGACATCAAAAAATAAGCATCCATGAGTATTTCATTTGAGTGTGAGTTGTGATGATAGATAAAGCATTAAACCCCAGATTTTTCCAAAATGTCAGCGAGAAACTGACTCATTTTCCTCTTTTATTTGAAGTTTATATGACTACATGGCTGCATGAGATGAGAACATATTTTTTATAATTTTTTGGGTTAAGAAAGATTGCAATATATTCCAATATATTCCCTCCTCCCCTACTGTGAAACACTTGCTCTAGTTTGGTGAGTTTAAACATGCCATAATGATTCTTTCTTGTTACATTATATTACATATACACATTTCAATAAGCGGACATTTAAAAAGGTTAAAGTATTTACATGCTGGGCAAAATTGAGGCAATGGGAAAAATTCTAGCTGTGTCAATCAGTTTATACTTAAGCTGTTTAATGACCTTTTGACGTGATAAAGGAATGTGATTTAACTTACTTACATGACCACATGCATTGTCAGCTTATTAAGCATCAGTTTAAGAACATGCTTATGAACATACTCAGTGATCCAGGTTATGATCAAGCAATCATCTGTTCATCAGTCACTGAGAAACAGTTGAGGCATATTGTTTAGTCACAAAGAATTGTATCTTTAACCATCATCACTGATCAGATGTCTCTTTAAATCAAGCTGAGGGTCTTTGTCTGAGAACACAGTCTAAGCTTGAGAAATTCAACCATCTCGAACTCATGAAGATAACAAAAGCAGACAGGTTGTCAGATAGGTACACGGCTCAAACTGACATTTCTCATGGCTTGCTGGACAAGGATCTTGTTCCTACATGAAGGGTAGAATTGTGCATCTAGTGGTAAAAGCGTATTAGTGTACATCTCAGTGGAGGACACTAGTACAAGACACAATAGTACAAACAGCATTTGCTCGCTCTTAACAGTAAGCTTGCAAATGTGACACCAAAAAAGTAAGGAACATCATGTGCTAAAACTAATAGTCTTATAATCTTTGTTTTTTTTTTTTTAAATGCAATGGAAGACTCAATTTTAGGCACTTTCAGAGTAGTTTCTGTATATATCTTTTTCATTTTAAATAGGGCAAATACTTATATTCCCTGTCATGAATGCAGTGTAAAGTTATTTTCAGTCTTTGGTATCAGATCAGTTTGAGTTTCAACTGAATGAAGCCTGACGGAATCGTGAGGTTTGTGTCTGGACCTCAGTCTCTGCAGGTCACTGACACAGTGAGCCTGAAGCTGTAATATCCCAATATTCCACTGTGCTTTAAGTGCTTTAAATTTTAATGAATTCTCTCTCATCTGAACCCCAGACACTAAAGGTCACCTCTGCATTTAATGCAGGCTAAAGCCCTAACATAAATAAGATCCCATGTGCTTCACTTGGCTTTAAACATGTTTAAATGTATATCCCACAACAAGTATTACAGTATTCCATAATTTCCAATCTACTATATATAGAGGCTGCAGAATCACTTGCGATTATGAAAAAAAAAAAAAAAAACATAGAAACATACAAAACTGATATATCATAAATATAAGTTATTGTAGCTCAATAGGTAGAGCATCAAGTCTGCAACCCCAGTGTGATTGGGTTTGACTCTCAGGATACACACAAACCATCAGTTTGTATATATATATATATATATATATATATATATATATATATATATATATATATATATATATATATATATATATATATATATATATATATATATATATATATGTACCATTCCATTTATTTTATTTTAATTATTATTATTATGTATTTATTTCTTTATTTTGACAAAGTAATAACATATTTAATGTACCACGTTCATATCAAGTTTATTTTCTGTATTTTTTTCCGCAATACAATGTTAGTAGCCATCAGGGACAGTAATAGGCTACGATGTTATTTGAAGCACCTTTAGAGTACCACATTAATACCACGGTATTCATATAGGCTATATCACACGATATCATAATTATGGCATACATAATGCTATGCTGGTAGGACCACAGTACTTTTTATTGTTATGGAGTGCAAATTAAACGCTGTTCTTGCTTTTGCGAGTGAGAAAATAACGTCAAACAAACAAATCTGTTATTCACAGAAAGTCACTTTCAGTATCATCTCTGAAACGCGCTCGTCTGATAATAAATATGTTCCGCTTACCAGCATATTTCCCTGCATTTTGGCCGTTTCGATTAAATTCTTCTCCTTCATTTGGTTTCTTCGGTGTGATGGATGTGTGTGTCAGTGTCGGTGTCTCGGCTGGTTCCGCCCGGTCCGGTTCTTCTTTCTCAGCACCCTGTTGAGCGCTCCGAGACTAAACTGCCTCTACAGTCATTCAGCCTCGGCTGTTCTAGACGCCAGCAGCAGACGATAGTTCTCAGTCAGACTCCACTGTGGCTCAGGACGGTTATTTGGTGGTTTCTAGCGGGTGATGGTTCTATCGCGCAACGTGAACTCGACGGGAGTGTGAGTGAAGCTGCACATGACAAACCCGCTGCTGTGAGAGGAACACGCCTCGCGCCTGTTAGTGCTCTATTGCTTAACTTTACTGCTGAGGTCGTTGAAATGTCTTATAGTATAATATAAATTATGAATCGATGTCTTCCAAGAAAAACCTACCGAAATACTCAATCGTTTTTAAAATGAATGCCCACAGGAGAGAATTATTTGTGCAGAGACTGGGGAGCTTGTTTAATTGCAGAATCCTATTTTAAAAGACGTATGCTATAGTTAGTTACCATACTCTACTGGTTGACCAACATTTCTGTTGATGAATAATGGCTGTGCTGGTTCACAGAGGTCTGATTGTCTTTTCAGAAACTGTAGGGGAAGTTTTTTCTCCCCTTTTACATCTGTAGTCTTTCACCTTTCAAAAGGTGTCACACACATAATTAAAATTATCTGACAATAGCCTAAAACAAGGCTGCAATTCAAGTTCATCCTGAAATGAAACTTCTGTCATCACTGAATATATATATATATATATATATATATATATATATATATATATATATATATATATATATATATATATATATATATTCTACAGCATAGTTACCAGGAGCAGTCAAGCTCTAAAAAAAACAAAAACAAAATAAGCATCATGAATGTAGCTCATCGTCATTCATGTTTATTCAGGTCAAAACCATTTCTTCCCCAGTCAACCATGAAAAAATGAAATCAAAGTGTTTACAAGCATCTCTCTATTTCTGAAATCTCTGGTCAGAACCACAGCAGGCATCTAATGAAAGTCTTGGGTCAGTGGTGTTGCCAAATCTTTCAAGACCAAATCAAATCTCTGTTGAAATGGAGGGTTCCTCTTCAGGAATTTGAGCTGTGTCGAAACACTATGGGGACACCTTCAGCATGACCACGCTCTGAATCACGTGTGTAATCAGTCCAATGGATGGGAAAGACATCAAAGGCGGGTTGATGTAGCGACCAGAAATCTTAAAAGCATGTGCGGTGCATACATCGGCAGCTTTCTGTCATTCAGCAAGCACTCTGTGTCTGACTATCCGTTTATGAGTCTTATTTAGTGTTGTCTATTCCTCACTATATCATGCCTAAAGTGAGTGATGAGACCAAACACTTGGGCAAGAGCAGGCAGCGTTTCAGGCTGTGTGTTTTTCCTTTGCCGCACTACACTATGGGTGGGGATACACACAGTCTGTGCGTTGTCTGCTTGGGAGCGAAGCATGAAGAGTCAGCTCTCGAGCCAGAGCAGCGGTGGCACTCGTGGGGACCGCAGATGGATCTGGTTGAGGGAATGGAGACAGGCTCGGAAGCCCGCACTGCAGTTTCTTCCCTCTGAGGAAGTTGACGTGGATGGCGTTAATGAGGACCGAGGTTGTTGAGACCATCCTCCAATCCAGAGCTACCTCAAAGAGGAAACTGTATGCCTTGAAGTGGAAACTTTTAACTTCTTGGTGCGGAGATCGCCAACTTGACCCAGTTTTGCCCAGTTGGTACAGTGCTGGAGTTCCTGCAGGCCTGTTTCTCCGCAGGGTTGACCCACTCCACCCGGAAGGTCTACGTGGTGGCCATTGCAGCCTACCACACCCCTCTCGGTGACCAGTCAGTGGGCAGACACCCCCTAGTTTCATGTTTCCTCCGCGGTGCGCTTAGGCTGAGGCCCCCAGTACGATCTTGTGTCCCCACGTGGAACCAGACTGTGGTGCTAGAAGCTCTTTATAAGCCTCCTTTCAAGCCTATTGAAGAAGTTGCTGATCGCTATCTCACAATTAAGACTGCCCTTCTTCTAGCTGTTACTTCTCTAAGAGATTTGGGGATCTTCAGGCCCTCTCAGTGGCCCCTTCCTACTATTGTATGGCAAAAGTATTTCTCTATCCTCGTGCGGGGTATACTCCTAAGGTCCCCTCTGTTACACCACAGCCTATCGTGCTACAGGCCTTCAGTCCTCCTCTCTTCAGGGAGCCAGACCATCAGAAGCTTAAGTGTATGTGTCCAGTGCGAGGATCGACTTGATCCGAACAGGAGACAGACGTGCCTGCATCATGGTCGAATCCCACAACACACCCAGATAAGTGGTTCTCTGTAGTGGAGAAAGCACACTTTTCTTGGTGTTTAGTCTTAACCCCAGCTCTTTCTTGTGAGCGAGAATGACATCTCGATGTCGAACTGCCATCTACTCTGACGGAGCTAATATCAACCAATCGTCAATGTAGTTGAGTATGCAGATGCTTTGGAATCGCAGAGGAGAGGTAAGCTTTGCCCCCAAAAGCAAACCTCAGGAACTTCCTGTGTTGAGGAAGGATGGAGATATTCAAGATTTAAGATTTTTATTCATCACATACACGATTATATAGAGAATATATAACCAGAATTAAATATAGAATAGAAAATAATGTGCATGAAAGTATACTGTAGTCTTAAATATTAAGATACACAGGAATGTACAAGAGGCATATGTGCATTATACTGTAGTCTTAAATATGAAGATACACAGGAATGTGCAAGAGGCAAATGTGCACATGTGCATTATACTGTAGTCTTAAATATGAAGATACACAGGAATGTGCAAGAGGCAAATGTGCACATGTGCATTATACTGTAGTCTTAAATATTAAGATACACAGGAATGTGCAAGAGGCGAATGTGCAAACAGGTTGTGACACTGTCAGTATATCAATATGAGTTAGAGAATGATGAATATCTTCCTAAGTGATTATAAGTGGAAACATGTAGATGTTAAAAGGCTGGTTTTGAGTTTAGAAGCCTGATGGCCTGGGGGAAGAAACTCCTCCTAAGTCTCTCAGTTTTTGCCATCAGGCTACCGAAGCGCTTACCAGATGTCAACAAAGTGAAAAGACCGTTGCTAGGGTGGTTTGAGTCCTTGATGATTTTAACAGCTCTGCTTTTGCAGTGTTTGAGGTAGATGTCCTGCAGACCCTGAGATGCGCTCAGCTAAGCACACAACTCTCTGCAGGGCTTTGCAGTCTTGACTGGAGCTGTTCCCATACCACACTGAGATACACTGAATCAATACACTTTATATGGCCCCTGAATAGAAAGTTTTCAGGATTGCTGGTGAGACCCTGAATTTTCTCAGCTGTCGCAGATGGTACAGTCTTTGCCTGGCTTTATTAACCTGTGTTTTAATGTGGGTAGTCCAAGTCAGGTCCTCAGAGATGTTTATACCAAGGTACTTGAAGCTGCTCACCCTCTCCACAGGCGTCCCGTTGATCATAAGAGGAGTATAGGGCTGCTGCTGTCTCTTCCTGAAGTCAACAATCAGCTCTTTAGTTTTGCTAACATTCAGAGAAAGACAATTGTCCTGGCACCATAATGTAAGTTTATCTACCTCATCCAAGTATGCAGTCTCATTATTGTTGTGAATGAGGCCCAGAACCACAGTATCATCAACAGCAACTGATAATTTGCTTGTTAAGCCTGACGTCATGTGTCACCTCTTCCGTGTCCAAACGCTCGATCAGATACCATGAGAAAACAACAAAAGGTGCTAATATACACTCACAATGCGATATAATACTACCAAAAAAATTATAATCCTAACCTTTAACTCCATACCAAAATCCCAGATAGTCAGACAATAAAAAATATAAATAAAAATAAATAAATATAAAAATTATTTGTGTTTGGGATGCTGTGAGCATGGAGACTGTAGTGTACACCGTAAGTTTGAAAACGTTTAGCTTAAATGTTTAATTTAAATAAACAGTGCTCATAAACGACTGCTGAGGCAGTATTCTCAAGTGAAGCGAGTTGAGGCTTGGACCCGGAAACAGTGCTTCTTACGTCACCACTTAACAACCGAATAGATGTGGAGTTGTGGGAGGACACGCAGTCATGTGTGTAGAGAGAGTAGTGCAGGGGACTCAGGACACAGCCCTGTGGGGCTCCTATGTTCAGGGTGATGGAGCTGGAGATGAACTGGCCTACTTTGACCACTTGAGGTCAGTGAGGAAGTCTTGAATCCAGTTGCAAAGTGAAGAGTTTAGACTGAGGTCCATGAGTTTAGAAGCAAGCTTGATGGGGACTATAGTATTGAAAGCTGAGCTATAGTCGATAAATAGCAGCCTTACATAGTTCCCGTTATTGCTGTCAATGTGTGTGAGAGAAGAGTGCAGGACGTGAGAAATGGCATCTTCAGTGGATCTACTGGGGTGCCAAATGGAGAGGGTTTAAAGTATCCAGGATGGAGGAGCAAATGTAGTTTTTTACCAGTCCCTCAAAGACCTTCATGACTATTGATGTTAGGGCAACTGGACGATAGTCATTCAGACAAGAGGGTTTATTGTTCTTAGGCACAGGGATGATGACAGGTTTTTTAAAGAAGGTGGGAACCACCGAGGTAGCAAGAGACTCATTAAAGATGGATGTACAAAACCATCATGACAACCCAGTCCTCGGACCTGATCTGAGACACGACTTGCTTGATTGTAAGCATCCAGACTTCAGTCGCATGACTGAGCTGTTCAATTGACGCAGATCTAAAATGGGATCCAACCCTCCATCCTTCTTTGGAATGATGAAGTACAGGCTGTAGAACCCAGACTCTCTGTCGAGAGGAGGGACCAACTTGATGGCCTCCTTCCTCGAGAGAGTGTTTACTTCTTGTTCCATTACCAGAGCCTGCTCGGGCCCACCAGAGTCAGAATGACTCCGCTGAAACAAGGCGGAGGAGATCAGAGCGGCTAGCTCGGTGCCCTGAAGCGGCGGACCAGCACTACGTTTCCGGGCAGAGACTGAGAGAAGGGCTCCCCGGAGACTGCTGCGCCCTGAAGCAACGTGGGTGGGCAGGGTTGACAGACCAGTCTCCTAAGGGTAGTGAGGACAGACGGGCACTGTATAATGAGGTTTACACCACTCTTCCCCTGAAGGGGCCGGCCCTTCAGAAGTCCTTGGCCATAAACGTCCGGATGTTTTAGCCGAAAACTATCCAGCTAGACTGAGGGTCCGCAGATATGCCTTCTGCTAGAAACATTTGGCCCAGGATGAGGAGCTTGAACATGGCTGGGGCTGCTCAAATCAACCTCTTTGGAGGAAGGGAGGTAAATACCATGCTCTCACTCGAGAATTTTATGCCAAGAGATCGCTGTAAAGAGAGTGAGGAGAAAGAGTAGGCCCGTCTCCAGTCCCTGCTGAATATTATAACATATACATAGATACACACACACACACACACACACACACACATATATCTGTGTGTGTGTGTGTGTATGTATGTATGTATATATATGAATAGTTCAGATGCAAAAGCCTCTAAGCGCCATCTGAAATTTTCTTCTAAAATGAGCATTTTTATCAGGCTCCTATATTTATATTTAGTTATTTCACTTTAATTGCATAGAAAAGGACCTATACATTGCCATTAGAATAAATTTACTGAACCTAAACATAGGAGCCTGATAAAAATTTTAGATGAAAAGACAGACTACACATAAATTGCATGCAACTCCACCCCTTATTTAGCGAGGGCAGGGAGAGTGAGTGATCCAAAAGCAGTCTGCTCATATGCAAACAATATCAATCTCCTCTGAGAAAGATAGCTGCAGCAGCGAGCTCTCACTCAAAGGGGGAAGAGACCACAGCGCGAGCTACCGAACCCAGAGAGAGATCGCTAGATCTATGTAGTGCAGGCGGGGAAAGGGCAAGCCCATCTCCAACCCGTCCGTTAGATCCATGTGTGATCCCTGCAATCTCATTCACCACTGTGCCTCAGCAGCAGCGGGACTGGAAGCGCAAGATCACAAGTACGGGCACACTCCTCAAAGCATGCCCGGCGGGAGTGGAGCATTTTCCCACACAAACAACACATAAACTGTGTGTATCCCCACCCGTAATGTAACGCGGGCATGGAGGAATACACAGTCTAAAATGCTGCTTGCTCTCGCCCTTAAGCTTTGTCTTCAAAGAAACATTAGACATAATATGCTTTTGCAACTAGGACAGATGACTATAAATAAGACTGACACACACAGAGCGCTTGCTGAATGACAGAATGCTGCCGCTGCATCCACCGCACGCTCTTTTAAGCATCCTGTTCTCTTGGTCAGTGGTTCTCAACTCCAGTCCTCGGGACCCACTGCTCTGCACATTTTGTTTGTCTCCCTTATTTATCGCACCTGATTCAGATCATCAGCTCATTAGGAGAGAGATCCATGAACTGAACTGAGTGTGTCAGATTCAGAAACATTCAAAATGTGCAGAGCAGTGGGTCCCGAGGCCTGGAGTTGAGAACCACTGCTCTACGTAACCCCGCCCGTGACATCTCGCCCATCCATTGGACTGATTACACACGTGATCCAGAGCATGGTCACACTGAAGGCGTTCCCATAACTTTTCGACGCAGCTCGAGTTCCTGAAAGGAAAGAAGATTTCTTCTTTTTCCATCTAAATATATCTTGATTTAAGGATGTTTAGATATTTGTATTTGGAATCAAATATACCAAGAAATATTATTTATTTATTTACTTTTCTCCAATGGATGCAACATATAATACTAATAATAATAAATAATAAAATTAAGTGAAGTGAATTAAGACTTCAAAAACAGCTCACGTTACTCCTCTCCTCATCAGGTTACACTGGCTACCAGTAGCTGCTCACATCAAATTCAAGGTACTGATGCTTGCCTACAAGACGACCACTGGCATGGCACCAACATACCTAAGCTCATTCGTTCAATCTTATGCGCCCTCCAGAAGTTTGCACTCTGCAAGTGAACGACACCTTGTGGTGCCATCCCAAAGAGGTTCAAAATCACTCTCACGGACCTTTTCCTGGACTGCACCCAGCTGGTGGAATGACCTCCAGATCTCAATTCGAACAGCTGAGTCTTTACTAATTTTCAAAAAAACATCTAAAGACTCATATTTTTCGCGAGCACTTAACCAACTAATATTGGTACTTACCTTTTCTTTTCTTGTCTATCATATTCTTAAAAAAAAAAAAAAAAAAAACCTGGCTACGTGTTTTCTGTACTAGACTAACTGAGACTTGTATACCGTTGTTGTTCTCTTGTTGATCTGATTGCTTCTATTGTTCTCATTTCTAAGTCGTTTTGGATAAAAGCGTCTGCTAAATGATTAAATGTAAATGTAAATGTAAGACTGTTAAAGGCCTACAGAAACCCTGAATAAGGCAATTCGGTTTGAAAATGAATTGTAAGGTTATTGTTTATGCCAATGCCCAGTGCCTTTTGCAGCAATGCTGAGAATTCATTGTGCATTTGCATTATTATAAATTGAGAAAAAAAAATGCATAAAATCAGGCTTGTACAAGTGTATGTTTCAGGTCGGTTTCCCTTCTGGCCATCTAAAAGTGTATTTTTTACAGATCATAGCCTACTTTCTGAGCAAAGAAATTGTTCATGTTCCCACCACAAACAGGCTTTAAGTTGGTTACAGTCAATTACTCCAGCAAAATGTATTGCTGCTAATAAGAAAGTTTCTTCCGTCCTTTCACCAGACTGCACAGTCAGCCCTGCTGGGTCAGAAACTGGGCCACCTACTCAAGAAAAAAATAAAAATAAAAAAAGAGCAAAGCTGAAATGTGTAATTTATGGGTTACTAGCATCACCAGACAGAATTGGAAAATGCCCCCAAATCCATCTGCTATTGGTCAGACAAGCAGGTAGGCTAGTTCTGCAAACATTGGTTGAGTCTGCATTACTGTCTTGGATTGATATGGAGAGCATTCACAAAAGCATTGTTTACTATGGTAGCAAGTTCCACTGAACTCTGTTGGTAACGTGTTAGTTGCTTTCAGCAAACGTACCCCAGGATGCTCTTACATGCACAGCAACATTTCAGATCTGAGTCACAGTGGCTAACTTATTTAGTTGTCTCTCCATGTTAAACTGGTATGATAGAAAATATTTTGACTTCAAAATTCATACACATCACCTTTAGCCATTATATTGAATCTTGCTAATGAAGACACCATAAGTGGAGACTGAGTGGAGCTCATTAAACATGTCTAGACTCTGATTAATTTTGAAGTGCTAACATCTTCCTCTAGTTATGGCCCTCAATCAAGGTCTTGGGGCCAGATTCAGAAAGGAGGTTAAGTGAAAACTCTGAGTATGTTAACCCTGAAATGAAGCAAACTCTGGGTTTTTCGTTTCAGAATAGGAGGTTTGTCAAACCCGAGAAACCCGAAGTCAAGCCCATTTCTGAAAGAGAGGTAACTTATAATCAGAGTCAGTTACCATGGTAACTTACTAGGGGTGTGATGAGACACTTATCCCATGAGACGAGACGAGACTTGAGACTGGGTTCACGAGAACGAGACAAGACAAGATCTTTAGACTTTTTTTTCTTAAGAAATCATCAATGATGAAATATATAGGGAAAAATAGTCTTTTATTCAACTGAAAAACACAAAATACAAAAAGTGTACGAGCATTTTGAAATCAACTTGTGCTTTATGAAATTAAACTTCTATTATATCTATATAATATAATATATCAATTATATTCAGCAATAAACAACATGTAAACTAGAATGTAAGAATGTAAACAACATGTAAACTACTGAGAATCATGTTTTTTATATATATAAATTGGAGATAACAATTATCTCAAAATAATTAAAAAAAGATTAGAAAACTAAACAAAATAACATAATTTACTAGTGGTTTTGAAAAAATGTCCATTGCTTAAGTCTTTAAAAAATATAATAATTTGAACAAAATGTAAAAAATAAATGAAATGAAGGAGTCAGTGTCTCAATTCATAAAGACTTGTTTCACAATTGGAAACTCCTGAATGAATGATTCAATGACAAATCCTTTTTTTAAATGCCCAGTTGTCGCCACCTGCTGGAGGAAGAGTGTAAGTGTTACAATACATATAAGTGTTAAAATACTTTTGTTTTGAACACTACTGTAAAGAATGTGTTTATACCCAAACTATAAACTTTTATCCCAGTACTTATGTTAATTAAATGTCTGTAACACAGAAATGATGTGTGGTTGAAAAGACTTTTTGCGTTGCTCTTTCTAGATCAGCAGCAGCCTGAATGATTCATTAACATGGGCAGTGACAAACGTGCTTCTCACGCTCCATTGACACTCACGATGTGAAACAGTTGTAAAAGACATAGCTGAATCGTTGTCTTTCATGAATAAGATTACGTGTGTTTAAATTGAGATCACGATCTTTAAACGATTAATTGTGCAGCTCTAATGCAAACTGCAAATTGTTTTGCCAGGATATCGTTACGTTCTCGCGAGACCAGCCGGACACATCCTACCACGAGATCTCGTCACATCCCTATAACTTACTCTATGAACCTAACCTGGGGTGTGTTTCCCAAAACCATAGTTGCTAACTAAGTTAGCAACTTTGTTGGTTGCAATGCAATTTCCCATTGCCAACCAGCTAAGCTGCTAACAGGTTAGCCACTATGGTTTTGGGAAATGCAGCCCAGGTCGGGAGCAGGTTTTCTTCAGTAAATCCAGAGTTCTCTATCGAAAGGGAACTCCACGCTGCATCCTCTATAGGGCGCTAGGGGAATGCCTCCAGCGTTTCTGGTGTTTGAAGCATGAATGAAAAAACGACAATGAACTTGACATTGGCAGGTGTAGCCCATGACATAATCAATAACGCTACTGTGGCTATAAAAGGGCACCTGTGGAATACATTTCCACTTCTTCATCTTCAGGAGATCTGTATGTTTGAAGCCTTAGTAAAAGGCGATATGGAAACATCCTCTGACAAGCACTTTAGGAAGTGTGTTCCCCCGTGTCCGCGTTTTGTGACACCGGATGATACACATGATATGTGCGTTTTTTTGTCTTGGAGAGGATCATGCGCGTTCTGTTCTTGAGGGAGCAGAATGCATGGCTTGCGAGAGCTTTTCTATTAAAAAGCTCCGTTCACACTTGTCCGTTTTCTCAAGGGAATTAGGACAAGTGTCGGCGCCCCATGGTTCAGGACCCGCTGTAGCAGAGACACAGCAGAGACTGAGATCATGGGGCTCACAGGTCGAGCTGGCAGAGGATTTTGAATGAGGTATTTCTCTTTCTCATTCCTCTGCCACCGATGATGGCGATCTGCTGGATGTGGATGCTCTTTCTTTAGGATCATCTGATCCAGCAGATCGTGCTCTGGTAAATGCAAGCCAAGAAGAGCAGGATGTGGTTGATGAGGATGAAAATGAAGCATTGGAACCCTCTCAGCCTGTCTGCCCTGCGTACGGTGAATTGTTAGAGGTTGTGGCATGTGCGACTTGAGTCTTCCGTTTTTGCCAGACCTGCACACCAAGGTGGAAAGGTATTGGAAAAATCCATATTCGGCTAACGTTCATCTTTTTCACCAAGCAAATTATGCGAACGTGGAGGGATTGCGCGAGCACGGATATGCATCAATGCTTCCCATAGAAGAGACGTTGGCAAACTATCTTTCAATGGGAGAAACATCGATGTTGAAGCCTCTGAGAATGACATCTAAGCTGAACTGCAGGGCGTATGCAGCTGCGGGTCAGGCTGGTGGTGCTTTGCACACAATGGCAGTGTTGCAAGCCTACCAGGCTGATCTGTTTAAAGCCCTGGACAATGGCAAGGGCCTGTCCCCTGAAGCGGTGATCGAGTCACCGTACTACAGACGTTGCTCTCCGGGCCACCAAACAAACAGCTGCCGCTATTGGTCGTGCAAAGGTGGCCACGGAGAGACATCTCTTGATTAATATTGGCTGACATCGGGGAGAAAGAGAAACATTTTCTTCTCAATTCGCCAGTCTCACCCTCTGAGTTATTCAGCACATCAGTTGAGGCTGTGGTAAATAAATTCAGAGAGGTGAGGGCACGGTCAGCAGCATATAAAAAAATTATACTGCGCCGTCCTGGGTTTGCGCCTAAAACCTCAGGGGTCCCTGGGCCGTCTGCATCTGTGGACTACAGGCAGTTTCAGAGGCAAAGTGTGGTAACTCGGGCTCCTCCTCCCACTGCTGGCAGGAGCAGGACTCAAAAAAAAGGAGAGACATGAAGAGGAATAGGAGGGATTTGAGGAGGTTATCGAAACATGTAGGTGGAACAAATCTGCCTCATGCTAAAGGAAAGAAATAATTTTTCTTTAGCATTCCTATCCTAGACCCCCCCCCCCATATGATGAGTAGGTCTGACCTCCTCTCGCTAAAGAAAGTCGTTCTGCTGAGGCCTCCGCTCATCAGAGCTCCAGTTAGTGTAATCAGGTGTTCGGCCCTCTGTGGGGCCGCCTTGATTGACAGTCTTTATGTTAAGTAGGTTTGGCCTCCTCTCACTTAAGAGAGTCGTTCTGCTGAGGCCTCCACTCATCAGAGCTCCAGTTAGACAGTGTTATCAAATGTTCGGCCATCTGTGGGGCCGCCTTGATAGACAGTCTTTATGTTGAGTAGGTTTGGCCTCCTCTCGCTTAAGAGAGTCGTTCTGCTGAGGCCTCTGCTCGTCAGAGTTCCAGTTAGACATTGTAATAAAGTGTTCGGCCTTCTGTGAGGCCGCCTTGATAGACAGTCTTCATGTTGAGTAGGTTTGGCCTCCTCTCACTTAAGAGAGTCATTCTGCTGAGGCCTCCACTTATCAGAGCTCTAGTTAGACAGTGTAATCAAGTGTTCGGCCCTCTCGAGGCCGCATTGATAAACAGCTACATGGACTGATCGTTGTTAGTCTTCCTCTCGTTTAAGAGGGTTATTCTGCTGAAGGCTCCACTCTCCAGAGCTCCGCGTAGGCAGCATTAAGGTGTACGCTCTTTTCTTTGATCCTCACTAACTGTTTAATGTTGAGTGTAGCCAGGTCTGCTCTCGTTCTGAGAGTCATTTGCTAGACCTCCACTCTAGAGCTCCAGACTTTGGTAGGTGACCTAGTCTATGAAGTCAGTGAGTTTTTAGCTTGCCTGTAGGAGGTTTCCGGCTCGTGCTCTGGCCACAGCTAATTTGTTGGGACAGGGATGATGTTCCTTTGAGTCTTGACCTAGGGAATCCAGTTGTTTGGGCACTCATCCCTCAGCATGGTGGCGTTGGTATACCGTTTCCCTAGCGCCCTCTAGAGGAAGCAGCGTGGAGTTCCCTTTCGAAAGGGAACATCTCAGGTTACGCTTGTAACCATGGTTCCCTGAGAATAGGGAATGGGACGCTGCATCTCTCTGCCATGCTTCGGGCACTCCTGCGTCCTTCAGACAAAGAAGTGGATGTTGTATTCCACAGGTGCCCCTTTATACCCGCAGTAGCATTACTGATTACGTCATGGGCTACACCTGCCAATGTCGAGTTCATTGTTGTTTTTTCATTCATGCTTCAGACACCGGACACACTGGAGGCATTCCCCTAGCGTCCTCTAGAGGACGCAGCGTCTCGTTTCCTATTCTCAGGGAACCATGGTTACATGCGTAACCTGAGACTTTTCTTTCGGTCTCCTCCCCCTTTTTAAAGCGCAAGCATGTTTAAATACTTCATTCATTCATGCATGCTGCAAAAATGCTTTTATGCAAAGTATTTTTTCTTATTTCAAGTACAAATATAAAAAAATTCTTAAATCAAGATGGATTTTCTATATCAGAAAATGATATAAGATATTTAGTCTTGTTTCCTGGGGAGATCTAAATTAAGTGCATTTTACTTAAGTAAAATGATATGCCAGTATGGTAGTAAAAATATTATTACTAAGTGCAAATCTACCATAGCTCCGCCTTGCAGTGTCACACAAGGTTAAATACCACATATGTGAATAACTGTTTCAGTGGTGTAGGCAGTAACACATCGGGCACAGAAAATTAGCTTGTGATGCTATTGACGGGGTTCGAGTCCGGCTTTTGTGGAGCTCGTTCTTCTCACTTTTCCCATCACATATCACATTAGAATTTATTTTCGATTAAAATAAAGTAAATGTTCTAAAAGTCGAAGTAAAGTGTCTAATGAGTGTTTAATAATGATAAAAGTATTATCATTTTAATAAATATAATCATTTACAATCTGTTATTATTGCATCCTTTTAATGTACAACAATACTGAGGTGCAAATAGGCCTAGTAGGTATCTGCCAGTATAAAGTATAAATAGTATCTAATTATTATTTACACTTAGCCTATTGCAAAGAACTGCTACTTTTGCATGGTAAATAGAATATATCACGATTTTCACTAAGTGTAAATAGGATCTAGAGCTATTTGCACTTAGCCTACTGTAAATAGGATCTATCGCTAAGAAAGTATGTTAATTCCACTTAGTGTAAATAGCCGCTGCTGTATTTTTCTTACCCTGTTGGCAGATCATTTGTAAAATAAGAAAAATGCACTTAAATTATTATTATTATTATTTTATATATATCTTTTGCCCGTGAGATACCATGAAAATGAATACCCTATTAGTTCAATTAAACGTTCTGCCAGTTTTCACCTGTGATATTATAACAGTGATAAGAATAAAACTTGTATTAAATAAAACTCAGAGTTTCCCATCTCAGAGTAAGTTAACTCAGAGTTCAAGTTTTAACTCAGAGTTGGTTGAACCTCCTTATTGAAACGGGACCCTGGAGTTCCACTAACACTGTATATTTTGGTAAGCTCCCTTAAGGCCCCAATATACTTCAAACAAAGTTCATTTTCGTTCTTCATTTGGGGGCAAAAATAAGTTCGAAAAGGCTGAGTGACTGTATACTGTTTTTGAACATTCCGACACCCCCGCGCTCATGGAGGCGTGGTGTAGATTAATGTAAACATGTGTTGCGACGCTTGCACGTACTGTATGCCCTAAACACAACAACTATGAAATGAAGAAGTGTAGGCAATCTAGGTGTGAGACAGGCACCAATGGTCGGAATATTATAGACAAAAGAATAATGATTAGCAGCAGTTCAGAGTCAAGTATCATGTTAGCTATACAAAAGAACCATTCCAATTCCATAATCATAACCTTTGTGGGAAGTCTGTCTCATAGTCTAAAAACTTTGGCATGATGTGGAAAAAAAAATTGGAGTCAAGTTTGTTACTTTATTTTATTAGTGTTTAGTTATTTATTAAAGGGGTCATGACATGGCTTTTTTTATTTTATTATTATGGTCCCCTAGGTGCAATTATAGTATTACTATAGTTTTTTTTTTAAAAAAAACTTTTAAAATGTAGTGAATTATGACATTTTCCCACCCTGTTTCTCATCCTTTGATTCAAACAGTCTGTTTTTGGGTTGTTTCCCCTTTAAGAGTTCAGTGTTAATGCCCACTGTTATGATTGGCTAACGACAGTGCCTATGGATCAATTATTAACACCCCCAGCTAGAACATTTGTGGATTGAGTGTAACTGTTTATTAGCGGGTGATGCATTCGAAGCGATGGCTCTTGCAATGATAAAACCTTATATGTTTGAGCACATCTGCGTGGCATTGTAATTTTCCTGTACACAGACCCACTCGCTGTCCGTCGACTGAACACTTGTGAGGCGCGCGGCGCGAAAATGATACGAAATGAGCGTAGTTCTCTTGTGCTGGAGGCGGTCATATGCAAATGGTTGGAACCTCACTTCGCACAGTGACATCACTTCTTACCATGGATCCAGAACGAGCTGTATTTAGAGCTTGATTAAATAAATGGCTCATTTATAATGGGGAGGACGTCTTAAGCTATGAAACTTGCAGGACGTTTTAATGGTACAAAGACCTCTTATATTCCAAAAGATCAAGGCAAATTTGGTTTCTCATTATATGACCCCTTTAAATGGGATAAATTGTTATACCTTTTTATATTTTATGTGGTGTCATGATTTACTTTTGATAAAAACAGAGGTTTATTATTCTATGTTCAGTTGGAATTTAATTTATTGTATACCCTTTAAATTCGCTTATTGAAAGAAAAATAACAGCAGCAGCAGTATGGTGTAACATTTATTTGAAATACATGTATTTGGTACTTGCTACCTTATATATTTACTCTTTCCTTTCATTCTTTTCATGGCTTTTGAAAACTTGTCTCGGATGTTTCTCTGCGTCGCTTTTTGCATAATTTCGGGTCATTGACATCAAGCTTTGTTGCAATTTCTTTCTAGGAATTAAATGCTTTCTCTGAATCTTTAAAGTATGTCCGCGAGCGATCGTACTGGTGTGGATATATCTGTGCCAGCTCAGCTATTCGACACATTGTATTTATGTTGCTAGTGACAGGAGATGCTGTTCTCTTGCCTGACCTCCGTTGAATGAGATACGAACCGGAAAAAAAAAAAAAAATCGCACGTCAAAGAAGGTTGAGTTTCAGAACACACCCACTGATTGCGTAACCGTGGCGAGCGTGATTTCACCGAGTACAACATGTTCCTGGATCAACATCCTTGTTGATCCTGGAACAACATTCCAATCAACCAATCAGAACTGAGATATAACTTTTCAGGAAATATCTGTTTTATGCTTACAACCAGAGTTAGGTGCTTCTACACCCTTGTTAATCAGCTATCATTTTGTTCGAAATGATGTCATATCAGTTCATTATTCGATTTTGTTTAAAGTTTATCTGAGCCTTTATTTGAAAATTTCAGGGCATGGAGTGATCAGCTGATTAGTTGAGTTAGGTATGTTACATTAAGGCAGCGGTTCTCAATTTCAGTCCTCACACCCCCATGTTCCGAGGTGAATAAGCTTCAACAGATTTCCCCTGTTCAGGCAGTAGGGAGCAATGAACACTGTGTAGGGACCATGTCAATCGGAACACAGTTCATGCATGAAGCTCACTTCTAACGAGAGTTTTAACAAAGAGAGACATGCAAAATATGCAGAGCTGGGGGGCGCGAGGACTGGAATTGAGAACTGCTGCATTAAGGATACATCTAAAATGTGCAGTGTTGGAAGGCCTTGAAGACCAGGATTGAGAACCACTGGTCTAGAGCAATTTAAACACTGCTGTATAAATAAATAAACAAAAAAAAAATAATTAACATTCCTTGTAGGATGTGCAGAGAACATACTGTATGAAAAATGAGCCATTGGCCATTTGTATTTAGTGTACACAAATGACTTGCAGACTGAATATAAGGAGCCATAAAACAAAATATAAGGAAGAAACAGCTTGGAGGACGTACTACCCTGAATAATAAACTGTTGTTAACAAGGCTATTATGCTAATTTAAGAATTGAGGGACACAATCAATATATGGCAACATTGTGGAATGACTCCCTCAAGGACATTAATTACGTCTGCATACACAAAACAGAGTTCGCTACATGGTGGGGGAAAAAGCATGGAAAAGGACAATGGTTTAAGGGCGTAATTTTGACATTTCTTCTCTAAGCTCTTGGGGACAAGCAAAAGTTGCCTAGTAATATTAAGGTTTCTTACACAGCAAAGTACGCTGACTCTACACTTGAATCCACATGATGTTTTTTTTCTTTGGGATCATTGAGGGTTTCTGTGGGTCTTAAAAAAAGTCTTAGAAAGTTGTAATTTGCTCTTCCACAAATTAATGCCTTAAAAAGTTTCAAATTTGAGCAGAATGTCTTAAATTCCTAAATTCTGTCTAATTCTAAATTATCTAAACATCCTTAAATCAATATACAATTACGTGGGATGCAAAGTGAAGATATGAAGTCTTTTCAGAGAAACTGAACAAAATTAAGTGGATTTATATAATCCGATTTTCTCAATATTTGGATTTTTTTGTACCCTCAGATTCCAGATATTCAAATAGTCGTATCTCGGCCAAATATGGTCCTATCCTAACAAACCATACATCAATGGAAATTTGACATGTAATCTCAGTTGAAAAAAAATATGAAATATGAAGTGAATTATATGAAGTGAAGTCTACTGCTTTGAATTATATATATATATATATATATATATATATATATATATATATATATATATATATATATATATATATATATATACAGTACAGACCAAAAGTTTGGATACATTACTATTTTTAATGTTTTTGAAAGAAGTTTCTTCTGCTCATCAAGCCTGCATTTATTTGATCAAAAATACAGAAAAAATTTTTTTAATATTGTGATATATTATTACAATTTAAAATAATTGTTTTTAAATTTATTATACTTTAAATTATCATTTATTTCTGTGATGCGAAGCTGAATTTTTAGGATCATTATCACATGATCCTTTAGAAATCATTCTAATATGATGATTCATTATCAAAGTTGGAAACAGTTCTGCTTCTTAATAATTTTTTAAAACATGTGATACTTTTTTAGGATACTTTGATGAATAAAAAGTAAAAAAAAAAAAAAAAGCTATGTTTTTAAAATATAAATATTTTGTAATAATATACACTACTGGTCAGTAATTTGGGGTCAGTATTTTTTTTTCTTTCTTTTTTTAAATAAAATCAATACTTTTATTCAGCAAGGATGTGTTAAATTGATAAAAAGTGATAGTAAAGAAAATATATTATTAGAATATATATTATTAGAATTTTTTTTTTTTTTTTGAATAAATGCAGTTCTTTTTAACCTTTTATTCATCAAAAAACTATTATTTTAAGTTGTAATAATATTTCACAATATTACTGTTTTTTCTGTATTTTTGATCAAATAAATGCAGGCTTGATGAGCAGAAGAAACTTCTTTCGAAAACATTAAAAATAGTAATGTTTCCAAACTTTTGGTCTGTACTGTATATATATATTTTGGCCATTAAAACAATATAAAAACAGAAAATATGCATGAGTACCTTTTAAAAAGTAAAGGTTTCTTTTTTTTCAGTGTTGTAGAAAACAAAATATCTGTTTAAATGCAACTCATTATTTTAGAGTCTTTATCAGTGCACCATTTTTAAAGACATTTACAACTCAAATTAGGGCATGTTACATCATTGTTTTTTGTTTGTTTGTTTGTTTGTTTTTTGTTGTTGTTGTTTTGTTTTTTAACTCCAAGTGCTTTCTTTAACAAAATATTTAATCAAAACACAAATTACTCGATTCATAGCACTTGCGCTTATAAGCACATGTGATGCACATAAAGATAAAGCACTCCAACATTTGAGCAGTCAACATTAGGATTCCAGTCATATGAACGCTTAGAATTGATGGCTGTCTCTGCATTGCTGATTAACCGGCTCATGTGTAACTTCTTGTGGGGTTCTTCAGGAGTACTTTGTAAGTAGAGCTGGGGTAATTTAGCGCTGACCTTCTGTGTCGTGCCCTGTCAGATGTCGAAATAATTACTTTAGTTAATGAAGACAGGTAAAGATATATTGTGTGCATATGTGTAGAATGAAAAGTACATATAGTGCTTAAATGTGGTCCATAAGTGATTTGTTGATGAGAGTTTTCTCACTGTTTCTGGAACGTTTTGTAACTAAACCTGCCAGTCATCAGAAATATGACATCTCTTTAAAATCGAAAAGTATTTAGGACTAAACATTCTGTTTCAAACTTATAACTATTCTATAAAACTATTCAAAGTCCATGCACTATTTATGATTTAATGAGAGAAAGAACGAATAAGTCTTAAGCAATTACCAGTATTTTAAGACACAGCCTGTTCCTTTGAAAGCAAAGTGCTCTGCATATCTGAATATTAATGGAAGAGTTTCCTGGGAACAGCAGACATATGCCATAAACGCATATTAAATCCATCATTTTAACCTGCTATGCTGGGGAGATGAATGATGAGGTGAACTTTCAGAGCAGATGTTTTTCTACCTCTGGGCCAGGCTGACAGGAGAGAAGAACTTAAGGAAATGTTCCAGAAAAGTTGCCCACCCCAGAGCGGAGTCAGAACGGATGGCAGGGGAGGTCGTCAGGTGCTGCACGCTTGATGAGGAAAGATGCACCAAATGCAGAGCTCACACAAAAGCATATGTGTCTCAGTGTTAAACTGGATTCTACTGAACCTGGTACACTTTTAACCAAGGAGAATGAGAGGAGAATGTAATCTATTCACATTCACATTCATCTCAATGGCAGTTTCTTGGCTGACGCATTCCTCTCCAAAAGTTTATTATGTTCAGTGGAAAGCGTGCACATGCATTGTGGTATGTTGTGGCGGAAGATGGTAACTCGGGGAGAAGAATTATTGAATTCATTATTTTTGTTTTCTTTGCACACAAAAAGTAGTAATTAAAGTTCAGCCACTGATGTCACATGGACTGTTTTCCCGTACTAAGTTTCTGGGTCTGAGAACATTTAATATACTGAATTTTCAGTGTTTATAATAATATAATATATATATAAAATGCACATTAAACATTTAGGGTCAGATTTAATAAACAGGGCAAATTAGCATTAAAGTGCAATTCAACAAAAGCACTGATGGGAGGGGAAAATTCTGCGGGTGATTTACTGACAAGGTGCACATCAAAGGACACAGACGCAACATCTTTTAGCCATGATGACCAGTGCAATCTACAAAGAGTAGCACAAATTACCGCCTGCTTTGTGACATGCTCTTTTTGCAAATACCAGTGAATTGACGAGCACAAACATCAGTAATATTAATAACATTAGTAACGTTAATATTTATTTAAATCAGTGGTGCCCAAACTCGGTCCTGGAGCGCCGGTGTCCTGCAGAGTTTAGCTCCAACTTGCCTCAACACACCTACCAGAAAGTTTCTAGAATGCCTAGTAAAAGCTTGATTAGCTTGTACAGGTGTGTCTAGTTGGGGTTGGAGCTAAACTCTGCAGGACACCGGCCTTCCAGGACCGAGTTTGGACACACCTGAATTAAATACTCCCCTTCACATAAATTTACTGATCGAAAGGGAAACTCTTACAAATGCATATTAAATAAGATGAATTGCAAAAATAACTGTGTCCTCACCATTTCAGCACTAATTTCCCACTGTGTGTCTTTAGTAAATCCTTACAGTAGTTTTAATACCAAATGAGGGTTTGCATTGGTGCAAGCTGATAGTAAATCTGACCCCCAAAGTAATTTAAATATATATATATTGTGGCGTGGGGAAGAATCACTCGACAAGTTTTGGCTTAGTGCACAACAAAAGGCCCCGGAGGGTGGATTTTATTTACAAAAGGTGACAGGTGCAGGATGGCAAGCCGGTGCGTGGAGGCTGGTGCTCACGGTGCTCTTCAGTGCTCCGTCCAAGTGAAAGTGGGTGTCCAAACGTGCTCCAAAGGGGGTGGGCTGTCGGTCACTCGCTGCTTTCTGGTGAGAAATGAGAGCAAGGGTTAGTCCTGCGTGCATTCGGCTCGAGATCTGTCTCTCCCCTTCTGCTCAGCATCTGCTGCTTAAGAGCAGTGATCTAATGAGCTGCAGCGGTGGCCGATCAGCCGGCGGTGAGGACGTTGGTTGCCAGGGCGATGCTGATTCCTCCTATGACGCTCGTCACATCCCCCCCCCCCAAGCGTCGTTCTGGTCCTGTGAACAAACGGAGAAAGTAGGGGTGAAGTTAGGGGAGGGTGGGGAATGACCCCCGACAGACCTGCATAAGCTGTCCAGATTCGTGAGAGGCCATCTGCATTTGCGTTGGCGGCCCCGGCCCGATGGCGCACTTCAAAGTGGAAGTCCTGGAGTGCTAAGAACCAGCGAGTCACCCTGGCATTGGTGTCCTTGGCGCGGGCCATCCACTGTAGGGGCACAAGGTCGGTTACCAGGGTGAACTTGCGTCCCAGGAGGTAGTACCGCAGCTCCAGGACTGCCCACTTGATGGCCAGGGCCTCCTTCTCCACCACAGCGTAGTTCCTCTCGGCCGGGGACAGCTTCCTGCTGATGTAGATGACCGGATGCTCCTCGCCTTCTTGGATCTGGGATAGGACTGCTCCCAGTCCTGTGTCAGAGGCATCCGTCTGCAACAGGAAGGGGCAGCTGAAGTCCGGAGCGCAAAGGACAGGAGCGGACATGAGCGCTGTCTTGATCTGGCCGAAGGCCTCTTCCGCCGATGGTGTCCAGGATACTTTCTCCGGCTGCCCCTTCCTGGTCAGGTCTGTCAGGGGGGCGGCTAGAGAGGAGAAGTTGGGGATAAAACATCGGTAATAACCCGCCAACCCCAAGAAGGCTCGTACCTGGGTCTTTGTCCGGGGCCTCGGGGCGGAGTGGATGGCCTCTACCTTTTTCTCCTGTGGCCGGATGAGACCTTGGCTGACTTGGAAGCCCAGGTACTTGGCCTCAGAGAGGGCTAGGTGGCATTTTCGGGGGTTGGCGGTGAGTCCAGCCCGCCGGAGCTCCGAGAGCACCCTCCACAGACGATCCAGATGTTCTTCCCATGCCTCGGAGTGGATCACGACGTCATCCAGGTAGGCAGCCGCGTATGCCTGGTGGGGCCGCAGGAGGATGTCCATCATTCGCTGGAACATCGCGGGGGCCCCGTGTAGGCCGAAGGGAAGGGTCCGGTACTGCCAATGGCCACTGGGGGTTGAGAAGGCAGTCTTCGGCTTGGCGGCTTCGGAGAGCGGTACCTGCCAATAGCCCTTGGTAAGGTCCAGGGTACTGATGTACCGGGCCCTTCCTAGGCGGTCCAGCAGTTCGTCGACCCGAGGCATGGGGTACCCGTCGAATTCGGAGACTTCGTTCAGGCGGCGGAAGTCGTTACAAAAGCGGAGGGTGCCATCCGGCTTTGGGACCATCACAATGGGGCTGGACCACGGACTCCGGGATGGTTCTATTACCCCCAACTTCAGCATTTGTTGGACCTCTTCCTCAATAGCCTGCCGACGAGCTTCCGGGACACGGTAGGGCCGTTGCCTGACGACGACTCCTGGGGGTGTCCTGATGTTGTGCTGTAGCACGTTGGTCTGCCCGGGCTGGGAGGAGAACACATCCAGGAACTGACTGACCAGGTGCTGCAGCTCCGTCTTCTGGGCCGCC
Source organism: allo-octoploid hybrid of Carassius auratus x Cyprinus carpio (assembly GCA_024542945.1). Classification (NCBI taxonomy): domain Eukaryota; kingdom Metazoa; phylum Chordata; class Actinopteri; order Cypriniformes; species allo-octoploid hybrid of Carassius auratus x Cyprinus carpio. The sequence continues at coordinate 17,002,378 of CM045082.1, read as the reverse complement.
GAGAGATGGGGATTGACATCCACAACCACGAGATGGGGATTGACATCCACAACCACGGGTTCGGTAAGGCTCAGGGCAGCTACTTGGTCCCGGGTCCCCACCCACTTCTTCAGGAGGTTGATGTGATAGAGTTGCTACTTCTGCCGCCGTCCCGGCTGTCTCAGCCGGTACGTGACTGGTCCCAGCCTCTCCACCACCGAGTAGGGCCCTTTCCAGGAGGCCAGGAACTTGCAGGCGGAGCTGGGGACCAGGACCATGACGCGGCCTCTGGGTTGGAACTCCCGTGGTTGGGCTGCCCGGTTGTAGTGACGTTGCTGCGCTTGCTGGGCCCTGGTGAGGTGTTCCTGGACTAACAGCATCACTCGGTCGATCCGTTCCCTCATTTGTCGGACGTGCTCGATGATGGTGCGATTAGGGGCAGGCTGCTGCTCCCACGCTTCCCGGGCCACGTCCAAGAGCCCCCGTGGTTGACGGCCGAACAGGAGCTCGAAGGGGGTGAAGCCAGTTGAGGCCTCAGGAACTTCGCGGATCCCAAAGAGCACGTAGGGGATCATGAGGTCCCAATCCCGCTTGTCCTCCGCTGCCACGCGTCTGAGCATTTGCTTAAGGGTTTGGTTAAATCTCTCCACGAGCCCATCCGTCTGAGGGTGATAGACTGTGGTCCTCAACTGATTCACCCGCAGCAGCCTGCAGAGGTCCGCCATTAGCCGGGACATGAACGGGGTCCCCTGGTCAGTCAGGATCTCCGAGGGGAGGCCAACTCGGCTGGCCAGCAGAAACAGCTCCTGGGCGATGGACTTCGCGGTGGCCTTCCGCAGGGGGACTGCTTCTGGGTACCGGGTGGCGTAGTCGACGATGACCAGGATGTGCTCATGCCCACGGGCAGACTTCGGCAATGGCCCTACTATGTCCATTCCAATCCGCTCGAAGGGCACCTCGATGATAGGCAGCGGGATGAGCGGGCTGGGGGGAGGGGTCCTGGGCGACGTGGCCTGGCAGGTTGGGCAGGCTTGGCAGAACCGCTTTACTTCGGCCTCCAGGCCCGGCCAGTGGAAGCGGTCGCGGATGCGTTGGGTGGTGTCGGCTGCCGCGAGGTGACCTGCCATAGGGTGGGAATGGCCCAGCTCCAGGATGGTCTCGGTCTTGGCTCGCGGCACGACTAGCAACTTTTTCTCCTCCCCCCTTCGCTGGGCGACACAGTACAGCAGGCCTTTTTCCACGACAAAATGTGGGAGAGGGTGGGGCCGGGGAAGGACGTCCTTTCCATCCACGACTCGCATCTGTGCCGAACAGTGCTTGAGTCGGTCGTCCTCCCGCTGTTCTCTGGCGAACGAGCCCCCTCCAGCCGCCTGTTGGTACACATCATAAAATAAGTTAGTAGGCTTGGAGGGGGACTCACCTTCTCTCCCACTGTCGGAGGCGAGCAGCGCCGGACGGCGGCGGGGTGCCCGAGGCTGTCTCCGTCTTCGACGGTTCCCCTCGAGGCTGGCAGGCTGAGTAGCGGCAGTGAGCAGTCTGTCGAAGCCGGGCCAATCCCTTCCCAGCAGTACGGCCACCGGCAGATCCTTCACCAGGCCAACCTCCACCGGCCAGGCGCCTTGGGGTGACGAAATGGTGATTCTTTGGGCCGGTACTTGGCGAGTGTCTCCATGTACACAGGTAATCGGGAGGAAGCTTTTCTGGCCGCTTCGAGGGGGGCACAACCGCGACTGGATGAGGGTGACCGCACTGCCTGAGTCCAGCAGGGCCCGGAAACGTTTCCCTTCCACCGTCACCTCTGCTTCGGGGGCTCCCGACGGTACGTGCTGGTGGACGATGCAGCCTGCCAGCCACGCTCGCGGGGGTGATGGTGGTTCAGCGCTGGGCATGAGTTCATCCCGCGGTGGGGGAACCGTCGGCCTGCTGACCGGTCGGGGTGAGCCTTCCGGGGAAACGGCGGCGCTCGGTCCCCGGCCTCGCGGTGATGGACGGCATCCGCCAGCTCGATCGCCTCCACGGGTTCCTGGATGTTGGCAGGGTTCCTCATTCCAACCGCTTGCCGATGGTTGCGGGGTAAAGCGCGGAGGAGGCGATCGACCACCACTCGCTCAGCTACCTGTGCTGCAGTGGGGCTTCCTTCCAGCAGCCAGTGTTGAGCGATGCGACTGAGCTCGGCTGCCTGGGCACGGGCTGGCACCTGGGCCTTGAATTCCCATTCCTGGAACTGTTGGGCCGCGCAGACGGGTGAGAGGCCGAGCCTCGCTAGGATCTCTCGCTTGACCACGTTATAGTCTTAGGCGGCCGCAAAGGGAAGGGAGAAGTAAGCCCGTTGGGCTTCTCCGGAGAGGAGGGGTGCCAGCGCACGTGCCCACTCGTCCTCGGGCCACGCCTCGCGCTGAATGGTATTTTCAAAGACCTGTAGGAAGGCTTCCACATCGTCATCCGCGGTCATTTTCGGTAACAGGCGGGTGGCTTGGGCGCGGGGATCAGGTAGCGGAACGCGCTGGGCGGCGGCGGTACGGACGGCGGCAAGTTCCTCCTCCGTCCGGCCCTGGCGAGTGGCGAGGTGTTCTACAATCTGCTGCTGGCGGATGCTCACTTCCGCGAGGCGCTGTAGAACCTCTTCCATCGTGGGGCCGAGCGTGCCTCCTTTCACGGGGCTGGGGCGTGCAAACATGGAAGAGAAGAAAGAGGGAAAAAAAAAGGAAAAATTAAGGGCTGGGGCGGTGAACTTGCCGGTGATTCTTCACCGATCTGCCCGCATTCTCCACCACTGTGGCGTGGGGAAGAATCACTCGACAAGTTTTGGCTTATTGCACAACAAAAGGCAATAAGCCTTAGGGTGGATTTTATTTACAAAAGGTGACAGGTGCAGGATGGCAAGCCGGTGCGTGGAGGCTAGTGCTCACGGTGCTCTTCAGTGCTCCGTCCAAGTGAAAGTGGGTGTCCAAACGTGCTCCAAAGGGGGTGGGCTGTCGGTCACTCGCTGCTTTCTGGTGAGAAATGAGAGCAAGGGTTAGTCCTGCGTGCATTCGGCTCGAGATCCGTCTCTCCCCTTCTGCTCAGCATCTGCTGCTTAAGAGCAGGATCTAATGAGCTGCAGCAGTGGCCGATCAGCCGGCGGTGAGGACGTGCAGGTATATGTCGTTGGTTGCCAGGGCGACGCTGATTCCTCCTATGACGCTCGTCAAAATATATATATATATATATATAAATATATAAATATATATATATATATATATATATATTTATATATATATATATATATATATATATATATATATATATATATATATATATAAATATAAATATAAATATATATATATATATTGAATTATTTAATTATATTTCATACTATTATAATGTTGCCTAAATTCATGTGTAGCATTTAAAATGATTTTAAAACTTAAGATTTTAGTGTTTTATAAAAAAAAAAAAAAAAAAACTGAAAATAATTTTCAGCCAGAATTTTAATACCAGTGTTTGCAAAATTTATACGCTGCAATAAATGAATAAATGCAGAGTCGGACTAAGTACACAACTCCATTACTTGAGTAAAAGTACAGATACTGCTGGTCAAATATTATTCCATTACAAGTGAAATTGGCAAAGACAGATTTTCACTTAAGTAAAAGTACAAAATTACTTGCTTTTAAAAGTACTTAAGTACCAAAAGTTAATTTCCCTTTTTATGTCAATGCACTTTTATTATTGTTGTATGTAATACTTGCAATACCTTATGCCTCTGAAGCAACTTACAATACATTACACCTACTGAACACGCTTACTAGCTTTTAGTATCTTTGGAGTAAAGATCTTTTAGAATGTTAAAAACTTGAATCAAGTAAGTTGAAAAAGAGCAATTTTATTTAACACCTCCTCCCACCCCATTAAAGCAGCATGGTAGTGATCTCATACAGCTCTGGCAGTGTGTGCACACATCTACACGTAGCCATTGATTTACATTTGAAACGGGGACAGTGAAATTGCTGTAAATACAGATGGAAAAAAAACACCTTCTTTAAAACTAAAACAACACAACAGCTATAGCTTACAACAACAACAACACTGCTTTAACAAAAAAGCAAAACAACAAAATTTATTTGACATCAGTGCTCTCGCTTTGATATACTTTGATGTCATACACAGAACGGTCTGTGCAGTGCTGCTTTAAGTCAAACACCTATTGTGTTTTGTTAGGAGACACACAACAGTTGTTCTGTGGCTTTATAGGTAATATTTTCGTTTACATAATTTTTGCAAAATCAATACAATATGTATCTAATATATACCACAATATTAATCTTTTTAAACTGCTGTAAATAAATACCACATTTGCAACTGGTCAGTGTTAAACAAAAATGCTGGGAAATCACTTCATGTAACCCTAGAAGAGTGATTACTGACAGGCTGTCAAAAAAATCACATTTTACAGACGAAAAAAGTCTACATAGTAATGATTCTTTAGTTCAAGGACCTTGAGAGAAATGTGAAAAGTAAAGAACAGATACTCAAAATGTGTACTTAAGTACAATACTCAAGTAGCCAAATGTACTACATTACTGTCCACCTCTGAATAAATGCATACATATACAAATGAATAAATACAGCATAATGCATGAAATAGCAACAAAATTGTGTAGTTACTGTACAATGATAACCAGTACGATTCTTCACACCTTGACTGTTCGTGAAGTGTTTGGGTCTGTGCATACTTGTGGTGCCAGCATCTAATGAGTGTTGTAATAATGTAATTTGTGTGGCCATTCTTTAAGAGCTGATGGAATAAAAAAAATATATATATATATGGGTTTGAACTGAATGAGGAAGAAGTATTTCTTATCTTTTTTCATTAATTCATCCATTCATTTACTTACTCATTATTTTACTTTCAGAAGAAAGAAAAAAAAACTGTTATCAGAATGTATTATTGCCATGTATTATGAGGTTTGTTAGCATACATCCAACATTAGCTTAAACCTTTATTGCTGTTATACAAAAAAAAGAAAAAAAAAATTCTGTATCTATGGGTTGGAAACGGCACCTAGCCATGACACCAGCCTTATCTGAACGATGAAAATACAATAAGACCCACTATAATTAAGAAAGTTCAAGCCGACATGATATTGGCTGCCTTCATATTTTCCATTAACATGACACTCTCTCATTACCGATCCAGACAGCTGGTCTAGGATAACACCTCACATCCCCATTTAAAAGATGTAGTGCAAAAGAGAATATGCTTTATGGGCTGCTACTGGGAAGATATACAGCTCATAACTGATCCTCAAGGTGGTTTCTGGGGCGACTGAAAAGAGCATCAATCAATTCATGTAATCTCATGGACAGTGCTTCGCGAATGCAAATTACCCTCACCTTTACGCATGCTTATCCAAGCACCACACTTATTTCAAAGGTCTCGTAAATAATTAAGCATCCAGCTATATATGTCAGGGGTGAAACAGACTCTTTAAAATAGCTGTCTAAACCAAATCTCCCCAAACAGTGAGAAGTTGAGGAAAAGTCCACATCTCAAGTGAAAAAATCTGCAAACAAATATTGCTAGAGCTTAGAATTAATTTCTTGTTTCTAAGCTGTTTTTGCAATGACTTTAAGGCAACTGGTGTAAAGGTGATTTTTGGTGGAGTTCAATTCCTTTCAAATTCAGGGGGTTGATAATACATGGAAAGCCATTAGCATTCTCTTTCATCTCAAAGGCAGCTGCTTCACTTGTGTGTGATTCCCAGAAGTATGAGGTTTAAAAAAAAAAATTACCATCACCATTACTCAGGCACACAACGTTTTGTTTTGTTTTTTGTTCATATGAGCCATGCGTGCCACAATACATTTATATTAAATACTTTATCTATTGTTTTATTATTTTAAAACTATTTTAGTAAAACAATTTTCTTAAAATGTGTGCTTGTGCTATATCATTCTTTAAAACATATTTTTTTAATTTATATTTTATATTATATATATATATATATATATATATATATATATATATAAATTTATATTTCTCACAATAAAGAAATATAAATTATATAATAATATTACTCAACACAAATGAAAGACATTCATAGCGAAATAAGTTAGACGATTTTACTGACATTGACTGATCAATGAATAAAATTACATATACAGCAGGCCACCTTTATGCTGCAAACTTCCTCAAGATCTGTGGTGACATAGATAAAATGCCTCTTCACTTTTGATAGAGTGTCAATTGCTCTGGAGCGAACACCTGTCTCATTATTCTCCAGATGACAAAGCTATCTTTGAGTTTTATGAAATTGTTCACTAGTTGTGCATCACCTAAATCAAGGCATTGACGTCTAACGCTGCAAGGTCTTACACCTGCTCTGGCAAAACATTTCAAATTGTTAGACTCTTTTCTACACACAGTTTTTATGTTTATTTTATAATAAAACGTGTTATAATCAGCTTATTTGATGCTGGCATGTTTGCTCTGCGTGTGTGTTTTTTTTTTTTCTTGTTTTTTATTTATGTTTTATTAGAGCTTTCCACTTGATATAATACAACAAAAGTTTATAGTCATTAATCATAATCAGTCATCATTACATATAATGGCTATATAAGAAATAACAATAGTAAAGTGAAGATTTAAAAATATCAAACACCAAAGCTCAAAACAGAAAAGAGGAAAGAACTAAAGTAAAATAAACAATAAAGTAAGAAACATAAATGAAGGAAAGAAGGAAGGAATGAAGGAAGACAACATTACTCAAATTAAAAACTTACATCTATTAAAGTGAAAAATGTTTTGACCATGCAAATTTTTGGTAACCACTCTATTAAAACTCAAAAAAAAAAAAAAAAAAAAAAAAAAAAAAAATTTTCAAATTTGAAATTGTACATGTATGAATATGCAGTCTACGTAGAAAATAATTACATTTATTATATATCATATTAACATCACTGATGAAATGGTGTCAATAGGGTGTTTTGACAATATTAACATCATTTATTTAAGATACCAAACTTATTTGCATTATTTGATAGATGTATAGTGTGGATCTCTTAAACTGCAACAATAATTAGTGGTTTGTTCTTTTCTAAAACTGCATTACATTTTTGACCACATGGTTCAAAGATTTGTTTGTTTGTATGTTTAATAGGCTTTTGGAATTTTTGGGATGCTCCCATTAACCGCAGCCAAACTTGTTCAAAATAGAACTTTTTGGCACAAGAGCACTGACTATAAATTATGTGATGTAGTGCAATGATATATGATTGCTAAAAAGGACACTTTGCACACTGACCAAAGTACCAAAGTATTTGAAATGTAACAGGGTTATTAGTATATATACGAATGGTTGAATTTTTTTTTTTTTTTTTTTTTGACGTAGTCACATCAAATGAAAATTACAAAAACATCATTAAAGCGCAAGGCCACATCTACTGTAAACCTCAATACTCTAGTCTGGTTAAGTCATAAGCATTAAAGTACTGTAAATGGCACCATTACGCCAAGATCAAAAGATCTGCCTGAGGCCCTCACAAGGAAAATTGTTGAAGCTTATGAGTCTGGAAAGGGATTGAAAGCCATTTCCAAGATATTTAAAATTAATCTTTTCACTGTACGTAAATTAATCTAAAAATAAAGAAAGTTTTAAACCAACGGCAAACTATCCAGTCTGGGCTGCTCCACCAAATTCGCCTGAAGAGCAGAGCAGAGCAGAGAACATATTTATTTTTCATTTCATTTATAGAGTGATTTGTTAAGGCAAACCAAAATCTATTGATATTAATTTATTGAGTTATTTTCAAACTTGCTGTAACAGGGTTGACATACATGTAGCACTTACGTAAGTAAGGATAAACAATTATTGGTGCAGTACTTTGCAACCACATATTTATAATCACGATAACAGTTTAAGAATTAACCACTGACATTCCACATTTGCTGACCACTAATCAAAAATTTTCTGCTAAAAAACAGCACCCTAAGAATGACCTATTTGTGTTTTTCTAACCACACAAACACTCATAATGTAGTCATGCTAGTGAGTGATTTTAAAATGTCTGATTGGGATGATTTTACACCTATAAAACCATTTTTACGTCCCAGCGCATGGCATTCCCTGTCACATCCAAACGACTGCTCATTTGCACTCTAGTATGACATGAGTGAGGTTTAAGTGTGGTTCATACTCAACAAATCATTTCTTTTAACAGCCATGGCCATGTGGGTGTTCTCGGCCTGCACGGCAGGTTATTTGCCAGCCATTTTCAAATAGTCAACAAAACACTCAGCTGCAGTTATATGAAGATGGCTATGCTATAGGCAACACCGTGCATTTCAATGAAAAGATTCCTGTTCCAAACACTCTGAGCTGAGGAAACACTTGAGGAATGATATTTGAGGTGAGAACAGAGGACTGTGTGAATGTACTGTCCAAATATTTAAGCAGAATTTGTCAAATGCATCTGATATTCCTACTGTGCATAGGTCAGAGGGATTGTTACTGTGGGATAATGCATTCAGCGTGCTTGTTTAGGCTGCCTTATGTACTGTGTGATTGCATTTAAATGGTTGACACTTTCATTTTGAACACTTCCTGGAAAAGTCGGGTGTGGTGAATGGCTGTATTTATTAGCAGATGGGAGGTATTTTAATGCCTTACCTGTTGTTTATCAGTCATTTTCAAATTAAGTTAATTAGGTCAGCTTTGGCATTTCACAAAGAACGATCAAAGAAACTGAAATATATCTTTGATCTTTTTTTCAATCATAAGAGAGGATGATTAACGATTTCAAAATGGTTCTTAGGCTAATTGGATAATAAAGCTGTTCCTACATGTTTTTTTTTTTTTTTTTAACCAGTAGATAGGACAAACATTGGATTATTATAAGGATACATTACATAATTATTGGCAATTTTGCAAAGTATGTAGTGCCTCATATAAACAATCTGATGATTGCTTTGGGTTTCGTTAAATGCATGTATTTTGAAGAAAATAAATAATCATTTTAGCCTGTAAGCTGAAAAGTGTGTCCACCCCTCCGGATGTGACTTGAACCACAGCAGTGAGTTCCTTTCCTCGAGCTGGAGTCGACTTGAGCGTGTGTGAAATCACTGGCAGATAGACTGTCATGACCTCAGCGTTTAGTGAAGACGGCTGTTTACTCAGAGGGCAGAGAGATCTGTGTGACTCATAACACTCCTGCTGTCAATCACCTTCTCACAGAAAACACTATGAAATCCAATGAAAACTGCAAAAATTGACAAGTTTCGATGGATAGATGAACAAACAGATGAACTGATGGATGGATTAACCTATGGACAGACAGACTGATTGTGACCAGATTTCTAAAATGGAAACTGGGGGCATTTCCTATTTTAGTGACCCAAATATTGGCAATCTCATTCTTGTAATTTTGAACATGGGACAAATAATGAATTTAAACATATTTTAAACATTCCCTAATTGTATTTAATATTTTTTAAAGTCACATGAGGCAATGCCTCCATCGTGATATGATCGTATATGACTTGTTATGTTCGGCTGTGATTGGGTCATATAATAAATTCCACCTTTTGTGTTTGTGCGCATTCTCCGTTCGCGAATCAGTCTGAATGAACAATATAATGCCGTTAATGGGAAGAATAATATATAAAAGTAAGTAAACAACTCACACACTTAGATATAACCACTTTGTTACATAAAAAAATAATACTATAAAATGTAAATTATTATTTTCACCCCATGTCTTAAACGACCTGTTTTAAGGGGAGGGTCCTTTAAGGCTTGTCAGGAATTGGCCACTGTTATGATTGGCTAATGTCATTGTGTAGAAAACAGTATCAATGCCCCCTCACTATTGCATGTGAGTGTTTTGACAAAGAAATTATGAAATCATTCACTTGCGGTTTGTGATGCAGCTGCAGTCAGATCTAGTACCGCTTCATCTTTCAACAAATTTTTCTTTGTGAAATCTTCATTCTGTGTCTCGATTACAAAACAAAACACTCTGATAAATCCTCTCACATGGTCCGAGATGCCATTAAAAATAAACCATCCACTTACACTGGGATCCTTCTGATATCTGTACAAAGACACGAACAAGCTGTTTAAACCAAACAAAGTTTTAAACTGAACATTCTTTCACGCCGTTTGTCCTGTTGATGATAGACTCAAGTATGTGGACTGTGTCAGAAAGTGAGCGCTGACTCAAATGTCATCTGTGGGAGGGGCCTATGGTGAGATGACTATTCATCGATGCCTTGCTCTGGAGGCAATGCTTATACAAATATTTGTGCCCAGGTGATGTCAAACTAGCCGTTTTTGGAGCTTGATTAAATAAATGCTTTGTTTAAAATGAGGAGTACATTTTAAGCTATAAAACTTAAAGGACGTTTTAATGGTACAAAGACCTCTTATATGCCAAAAGATCAAGGCAAATTTGATTTTGTTTGTTTTGTTTTCTGATAGTGCAAATAAGGACTTTTTGAGGATTTTTCACCACCACACACCACTGATGCAAACAGTATTACTTTAACACATTTACTGTAGTTAGTATGTGACAACAGTGTGTCTTTTGATAATTGATGATAATAGCACTCTGCTCTCGTCCAGGTTATGTTCTTCATAGCTTAAATACACGACCAAGTAATTGAGCTTTTTGAATTTGCTGTAAAACAGGGACATATCCATGGACAGCTCCAGAAGGACACCAAAAACCAGAACTGTTCAGAGAAAGCAGGGATGTCTGGTTATCTCAAATAGATGGATAGACAGACAGATAGACAAACAGACAGACAAACAGATAAGTAGAAGTTCTAAGAAGTGTTCTGTATTTGTGCTCATTGAGGAGTGATTTTGGTCATTTGGCCAGAGCAACTGTTTTGTGCTTTATTACAGTAGGTCCAGAGCTGAGCCACAGCAGCTGATCAAATAGCTCACAGAAGTGCTGTTGCAGCACAATCTGCACGCAGCAATGCACACACCCAATAAATCACATCGTCCGTCTAGTGGTTTTACGACAATATCGTCCCAGCGGCAGTCCACCGCAGCAGCGATGCTTCTCATCTTCTCCTCTCTGCTCTTTCCCTTGAATAAGTATCACCTCCATCACCTTCTCTCCCCAGCAGCGATCCGCATTAGCTTACAAAAGTGTCACTAATCACTATTAATATGAGGCAGGAGGAACGTCAAGCAGGAATTCATTAGGCAGAGTTTATGCAGCCGATCAACTAGGTTTGAGGCCTCAATCAGTCGTGTTTGTCACCCTGTGGTGATGGTGGTGAGCTGGTGTGTGACACAGCCATATCTAGTAATTAAAAGCTGCCTTCCTCTGTCTTAGTTAAAGCTAGAGACAATGAACCCAACCTGGGGCGGACCTGACCAAATACCCTTCTAATTGACCATCACAGCCAACAGCAACCATGACACTTAAAGGATTGTTTACCCCCCCAAAAATTTTGTTTTTCCAAACCTGCATGAATTACTTTTTCCGGTGGAACAAACAAACAAACAAACAAAAAAAGAAGGTATTTTCAAAAATGTCTCTTTTTCCCATCAGTGTGGTCAGTTGTTATGGACCCCATCAACTTTCATTGTATGGACAAAAGCAACTGAATTGTTTTTTTTTTTTACCTTAATGAACTATCCCTTCAAATACATTATTTGTGCTTGCTAAACATTTAATTTCAAAACCACGGGGACTACTAGGGACTTGGTCTTCCCTTTGCTGAATTTGAAATTGGATTTTTAATTACAGTCTCATTTATATTCCAAGTCATCAAGTTTTTCAGAATGCTGATTGAGACTATTAATACTGCAATTATATAATTGAACATGAGCATCTGATTCTGATGCATATGACATGATACTGGGAAAAAGTTCATTTAAGCAAACAGTTTGCATTTATTTGAACTGTAAAAACCTGACAGATATTTAAACGTAAAAAAAAAAAGAAAAAAAGAAAACAAACATGTTAATGTACTATATGAGAGTATTACAGATAAAGATTAAAACGATTAAAGTGATTTAAAGTAAATAATAAATATTGCACATGCATGAAATGGAAATGTTGTCTTATTGAAAATTATTAAGCAGTAACTATGAACTGGCTGCATTTATTTGATCAAAATACAGTGAAAACCATTATATTGTAAAACATTATTACAGTTTGAACATTTCTTATGTACATATTTCAAAATAACTTTTTGCTGTGATGGCAATGCTGAATTTACAGCAGCAATTCAGTGTTCAGAGTCAAATTAACGTTCAGAAATCCTTCCAATAAGCTGACTTGGTGCTCAAGAAACATTTCTTATTATTGATTTGCAGACATTCAAAACCTGCCATGTATTCTGACTATACATATTAGAAATTTCCCATTGCATTATACTAAATATTTTAGAAGCATCGCAAAGGAATGTCTCAGCAGAAAGATAAACCAAGTGATTGAATGTCCCGTCCCTCATTACTTATTATGGTTGTTTTTGATAAAGGGGGAAAAAAACCTCAGACTTACATGGAAAAGATAGCTTTTATCGCTTGTCGCTCTATCAGGTCGTATTTGGTTAGGACACAGTGTTAGTTGACATGCAGAAAGTTGCTTCACTAATTAAGTGTCTGAGCTTGTGAATTATAAATGGTCTTCTCTGTCTCTTGCTGTGTCTCTACTCAAGGTCTAATTCCCTTAGTTATCCGTGGCTGTGCCTCAGTGCTTTCCAGCCTCTGGTGAACTCATTCTTACAGGCCATGATTACTTTGCTGGCCTTGAAGGAGTGAAGGCATCGGTTGCTATTACTTCCCCACTCCTTCTTTTGACTGCAAATGGACTAATTGAAGTAATTCAAGCTGTCCAGCAGTGCGTCTCCCATCCAGTGATGTAACTCGCTGATTAAATACCATGTTACAATGCATCACTGGATAAACTAACCAACTGGTCACAACTATTTCCCAAAAACCATAGCAACATTGTCATACCTCCTTCATTTGAACCTTGATGGTTCAAAAATATAGGATTATTGTTACTGACATCACACGCAAGTGGTGGAGTAATGACTTAAACTAATTAACTGAAGTGGAATCACAGTTAATGTCAGAACATTAGTTAATTTGCACAAACAAAACATTTAATGTTATGCAGTACAGTATGTAATTACCGTAGACTGCAGGTCAGTAGGCTTCTCCACAACGTAATTTCTCCAAGATACTGCTGTAACGATTATGTCTATTAGTTAATGAAGGATTTTTAGAATTGTGGAGTAAACATTATTTTTATTTTAAAGTAAAATAAACTAAAATTATTCCAAAATAGAATTGATTTAGTATTTTATATTAATGCCACTTTAAAAGGACTAAAAATGATTTTGCACTATTATATAGAACAGGATCTGTATTTTTATGGGTTTAAATAAAATATTTTTGTTATAAGAGACAATAAAAACAACTCTGCATCAAAACCACTGTAAGTAAATAAATAAATGTTTATTTTTGTAACATTTTTGTTGTAATTTAAGCCACAAAATAAACCTCATTCCATAAAATAAGTATAATCAATTTAGCAAAATGAAGCTGAAGTTCTCCAGCATGTTTTATAATACTCAAAAATTAAACAGTTCACTGCTCAAGCATTATAACGTCTGTCAGAAACATAGGCTGACTGTCAGTTGGAATATTAGAACTAAAAACAACATAGCACACTCATGGGCAAATAATAAATTACCTTATTACTATAATAAATATTATTATATTATGATATATTATTATTATTATAATAAATAATTACCTTATTACCTTAGTAAATAATTATTACTTTACAATCCATCTGTTTTCAAATCCAATGTCTGTCAAAGAACAAGAATTAAAAATAAAAAAATCAAGAATTATATATATATATATATATATATATATATATATATATATATATATATATATATATATATATATTAATAAATAAAATACATAATAAATAAATAAATAAAGAACAATATAGAATGTACTGCAGTTTAGCTTGCTTATTGGGCCCAAGATTATGTATTTATGTATTTAAAACACAGTTTTCTAAAGTGCCTAAATGTCAAAATTAGAACAATATATTTGTTGAAAAAGTCTAATAAACTACTGAATTATTAGGCTGTTATTTGTTATTATTTTTGTGTTGCTGTCTGCTCTAGCTTCCTCCCTCCCTGTACAATAAATCCACATGAATATTGGTCTCTGCTAAATGTTTTAATGTAACTTTAATATCGATATTGATGTCCTTTAGCACAGCATTCTGAATGATGACAAGATATGGGTGCTACTGATAGTCCAACAGATATAGCAGTTTAATACTCAACTAGGTTAGTAAAGACAAAATTATCTAGCGTATTTACGAAACTGACCTGGACTTGAAGCACTGAACAGGTCAGTGATGTAGTTACATTTGAGCTGATTTGTATAGTGCAGTGCTGACAGTCAAGAATAGCCGATTTATGATTTATTATTTATTTATTATCGAATGAAAAAATCAGAAACATTGAGAAGGCATAAATATAAAATAATAATAATAATAATAATAATAATTATAACTAAAAAAAAAAAAAAAAAAAAGAAAACGACGGCAGGCCAAATCAGCCGCCAGGCCACCGGGAAATCTCCCAGTGCTCCCAGTGGCCAGTCTAACCACAGGTCAAGAGCTGATATTCCAACCCTGCAAGTTTTTTCTGGAAACAATCCATAGTTTAACCAGCAGTTCTTCTAGGAATTGCACCCCGGAACAGGATGTCAATGGCAAAAACTAGTCATATGGGTAAGTACTCACAAATGAACACAATATGTTTTAGAGGGTTTTTGTTTAAAGATTTAGAAGAAAGCTGAAGTTTTTGACATTTAGCTTTTACTAACACATATTCTGCTTATGTTTTATTAAGGCAGCTTTACTGCGCATTGCATTAGGTTGATGATGTGGTTTCCCCTTACCAGCTATTGAATAAAAGACTTAGTTAATGAGTATGAAAACACTTCAAAAGCAATAATTAGGCACATTGCAAACAATAAATTAAGTACCCCACCCCACAGCAGACTGCTCTCTCAAATCAATGCTTATTTCAATAAGTTGTGCTATGGAACCTCCAGTGATAACTATAGATTGGAGCAGACTGAGTAATGAATTAACGCTCGATAGCTGGCTTGTTTCAGTGAGCTCACTGCTGCACTGTTGGCTTGCCACTGTAATTATGGGATACACTTCAGTGCAAAACGCAGTGTGACTACCATCACCTCTGAGCCTGGGTCAAGTACCTATTTTCAACTGAGGTTAGTAGATTAGTTGTGTACAATCAAAAAGATTAAATGTAAATAAGATTAGGATAAATTGAAATAGATTTTCTTACTTTTTTAATGCCTTAAAAAAACTTCAATACCGCTTCTTTTGCTGATCACAAGACATTTCCAATTACTATGCATATGAATAATAATAATGCATATGTATCAGTGAATAGTAATAAAAGAAAAAGAAAAAAAAATCACCATCATATCCCCAAAAGAGAGAAACAACATTAAACCTTTATTATTTAATTGTAATTATGTACAGAGGACAGGATACAATTTTCTCTCTCCAACATAAGTTCATTAATGGTTTTTGCTAAGCATCACTAACTATTGCTCATACGATTTATGATATGAACAAATATCCTGCACCATTTCTGCTACAGGCATGAATGATTCCTCAAATCATACAACTTGTTGTGCACATGTGTTCTTTTCAAAGAAACTATATATTAAGATACTAAAAATAAAATTTTCAACAATATAATAAGTGCAGAAATCCCATATGCTTACCTTGAAGTAAGAACCTGAATCATATCTAGAGACCAGAATATCATAGAAACTTAAAGTTTGGTTTTCAACCTAGCAACCACTCAAAATACCCTAGCAACTGCATAGCAAAACACCAACAACCACTCAGAATACATTAGCAACTGTGTAGCAGTGCACTACTTACCTGTACATTTTCTTTAGAAAATGAAAAAGTCTAGGTATATTTTTGTTGGAGTAAAAACCAAGGTAAAAGCATTCCATCTCCAATAGTGTAATAACATATTTCTTGAAAACTGAAGAAATGCAAATCAACGTTTCTCACAAACAGCATGTAAAACCTTAGTGAATAAAGAGAACACAATCTGTTCAGTGAGTCATGTCTCCTATAGCAGGTTTCTTATGGAATCCAAAAGAAAATAGGTGTGTTATTGAGATCAGGAGCTGTCCAGCACCAGGACTCAGCAGCACCATGGACAGCGTCATACAAAAACCTACATGACTGTAATAGCACTAAAGAATGTATTAAATGTTTACAAAAGGAAATGCAAATGATATCTAATCTGTCCGTGCAAAAATCACTGTCACGATGCCAAGGCACTGAAATGTGGCTGTTATGTGTTCTGGATGGTAACTGGATGGTCTGTTTGCTTGTGTAAAATTATAAATATCTGCTTTAGAGAAATATTAAATCACTTCTTAACAAGCCACATGAGATAAGGTGTTATCCATGTCTAATTATTATAACTTTAGTCTGTATCAGAAACAACAAACTCTTCCGCTGGCCACCACTACATGTTTATCCTGTAAGCAGTGAAGCAGTCTGAAGTTTCCAATGACTGAATGCAACCAGAAACTATGACATAGCCTCATGGTAATATACAACTCCTGTGAACTTGCCTCCAGGTAAAACTAAGATGAAACTGACTGTGTGTCTTTCCAGGGAGAGTAAAGCAGAAACCACTCAGGTTTACAACCGCAATCATTTAGCAGATGCTGGGAAAGTCATGGGAGACTCGGATTTCCTTCGAGCAGGTGTTCTTTAGTGCTTGTTTTAAAAGTTTTGGAAAAGTTTGGAGAGCACTTGGGGCCACTTCATTCTCATCACAGCGGGTGATGTTTGTTCTTGGTCTTATTTTCAGAGAAGACTGTCTAGACATAACTAGTGAGCACAGTGCCATAGCAAAGAAACTCTTTCCTCTATCCACTCCTGTTATGCTGATTTGCTGAGATGCTTTTACTTTACCGCAGATAGCATAAACATGTTCTTCTTCAGCCCTACCAAAATACAAGCTTAGGTTTAGCAATATAGCTCAATATATGCATGTGCAATGTTTACATCAGTGAACGGTGGTAAATCTGCCTGCACATAATCAAATAAGCATCTACAGCTCTTTATCTGTGTTTTTATGTACATCATGCTCAATAGATGGCATACACTCACAACCATTTTATTAATAAACTGCCATATCAAATAAGCAAAATCAGCATATGTTGAAAAACCCTGTCCCAAATGTACAGTACCAAACCTTCCCTTATATGAATCTATTACTATAGGGACCTCTAGTGGTTAACTGCTGCTACAGCTTGCCAAATGTTAAAAGCTATTGTTTACCAAAGCACAGAAAGTACATTTAATAGTTAAAACAGATAAGCAAACATACATTTCATTTCTTCAAAATAAACAAACAAAAAAAAATAATGCAAACTACACGGAGGAATTCTTTGATATCCTGACATGCCCATGGATAATGTTTCTATGTTTCTTCCTACTGAAGAAGAATTTGGTTTTAGATTTGCACAATTCCCCAAATGTTTCACACCTTTCGGCCATTTAAAAAAAAAAAAAAAAAAAAAAAAAAATATATATATATATATATATATATATATATATATATATATATATATATATATATTTTTTTTTTTTTTTTTTTTTTTTATTGCATTTAGAAATAGCAATTTTTTTTTTTGCAGATTAAATATGACAGAACATAAATGTAAACTAGAAAAAAAAAAATCATCCAATTTCAATGACTTTTTCAGGCTTGAAAAATCCCTATATTCCTTGATATTTCCAGGTTTTTATGAGTCTCTGCAGTACTGAAAGTATTGACTGGGGGAAATAACACACAGCATGAAAAATGAGCTCAATAAATTGATCTAGACCTTAATGCAAACACCCTATAAAACTACACATTTTTTCACGCATATGATATAAAATCACCAATAATTCCTTCTTTTTGCTTTTCTAAAACAGGCAAAAGTCCTGGGTGAGCCAGTGGTCCTGTCTCAAACAGCACCCACATACCTTCATGTCCATGGGATCAGTGGGTGTCCCATAATGAGTAACAGACTGATATATTGTCCGACTTTGTGTATTGTAAATATTGATTTAGAAAAATAGGAACTTTTGCTAAATTCACTACCATTTCCATCAATTACATTACAGAGGCAGATTATTGATAATGACTTGTTTTCACAAAGCTCCTTGAACAATACCATGTTATGACCTTAAAACGCTTTAGCCAAAAGACATATATTTAGACATATGCATCACATAACCAGCTACGTATGTATATTTTTCTGACATAGTAAACTTGCTCTGCAACTCACCTGGTACAGCACTGCACGAGTCCAGTGTTCGAGTTCAGTGAAACGTAAGTCATAATAAAAGAGCTCAAAGGCTTGTAAAAGCAAGCTAAAACAACATGAGTGTTTCTGCGAATGCATTTTATCTCAAGTTTGCTTTTGTTAATACTATTGGTTAGGTTTGCAATAGAGCATTAACCTTTTAGCGCTGCTTTTCATTTCTGAACTGCTGTGATAAATACAACAACCAAAGTAATACAGCCTAATGTTGGCACATCCACATTAATCTGTTTTGGAGGATACTGAATGCACTTTTAGTGCTATTCATCTTACTTTAAAAATGCTGTGAAAACTGTTTTAGTGGACTGTTAAATATAATTTACACTTAAAAAAAATGTAGGCCTATAACATCTAAATTAACAGGATTTATTCAAGTGAATAATATTTAATACTGCTAAATCAACCTAAATAAATTACAATATACAACCAAAACTATGACTTTATAGGGTTAAATCAGGTAGAAATATATTTTTAAAGTAACAATTGCAGGTTAACATTTTTTGAACTGTAGCAGAAATATGAATAGTATTATTTATGATATATTTCATAGGCTCCTATATCCAGATAAATATATCCTACTGTTTTCTGCAGACAAACAAGGGCCTTACTGCATTAATCCTACTTCTCCTTTGTAAAGTTGCTCTCTGCTCCAGTATAGTGTCATAACATGTTTCCTACAAAACGATTCATCTAACTCTTCGTGAGCTTCAGTTGAGTGGACACAAAACCCACACAAAGTGACACTCTACACTTCTGTCCACAAGATACACTGAATCATCAAAGGTTTCAGAGATAATACAGGTTTCCCTTCACACCTCTGCATTCCTGCCATTGTCACAGCTTGTCATAAAGATATTAATACCATGATGTGTGTCTTGCCTTAGGGACAAAACTAATGGTGTTGTCCTTACATATACTTCATTGCACTGTGAGGAACAGTGGCCAAGGCTGCCATCAACTGAATGCAATGACCACGGCAGTGATAAACACAAACAGTACTGTAGACCTCAGGATTCAGGTAGAAGTCTAGAATTTGATTTGAGGCTTACAAAGACTTTGAGATGTGAGCAACTGTAAAGCCTACAAAACAGCTACATTCAGTCTTTCACTCACCAATGATTTTAATACCTACAGCACATCTTCAGAACTCATCATACAGTCGGTTGAACAGCAGTGTCTGTCAGCAGTGGATCTTTTTAATTGCTTTCACACAAATGCATTCAGCAAGCATATCTATCAAAACACACGGCATTTGTTTCTCATTCAGACTCAGTCATTAGCAAAAATCCATGCATCTACATCTTATTTTTCAAAACTATAATCTATGTTCAAAATTAATTAGACAATGAGCTTTATCTGTACAGCTGTATTTCTTCAAGAATATTTAATATAAAAAAAAAAAAAAAAACTAAATTCCTGTGGGGGAAAATGTTTAATTGAACTGAATGTAAACTTGTAGTGTACTTCAAATCATAAAAGTATATTTTCAAAAAATTATAGAGTATAATATGGTAACAAAATAAGTTGTACTTAAAGAGAATACCCTTTCATGAATTTCTTAACACACTTAAATACTTTTAAAAAGTGCACTTTGTAATAATCTCAAATTAAGTTTGACTTTAAATTACATTATTTTATTTTATAATAAAGTATTATTATTTTTTCATTTTGTACAATAATTGTTTTAATAATATTTTGTTTATACAAAATAAACAAGAAATTACATTAAAGTGTATTTTAGCTCACCAGAAATGCTTGTCAGTACATTTGAAAGTAACTTTAATCCTATTTCTATGATAATCGGCTTAATTATGAGTCCAAGCATTTTGCCACTATGCAGAAAGCAAACACAATGAACATAAATGATGTGCATGGCTGGACAGTAGGACGCAGCAGGAAGCCAATGTTCTCTAGGGAGAAAAACTATGTGACTTGAGTCAGAAGACAATTGTGCTAATGTTATGTAAATGTCCAAATTAGTCATTTTTGCTTTAAATGAAACATTTTGCAAGCTCCCTCTACACATCAGAAGTATAATGGATTGTGGCTGCTTTGCTGCCTCTGGACCAGGAAAGTTACCATCAGTGAGGGAACACAGATACTCTTAGATAACTTTTGTGTTATTTGATTGATTTTTATCTAGTAATAAGACTTAAACTAAAGACTAAAAAAAGAAAAAAAAACAGTTTACTTTCAACCAACTTAATCATGTAGGTAGCTTTTCCACAAGCTGTTCAAGCACCAATATATGGAAGGTGCTGAGTGTCACACACAAATACAAAACACCATCACGGTAACACATGACACTAATATAATGATTAATACAATAAACATTTGTTTAACAACAATATAAAATAAATATTGCTTCATCTTAAAAACTAAGTATTTGTGCTGCCTTAAAATGTTTATTCAACTCAAATATCCAAGTTGTCACATGGGAATGTCAGTTTAGGCTATGTTTGTTTTTAACTGTAAATTACCAGATGACATTTTTTTTTCCATATTTTACACTTCTATTGCACTTCTATTACACTTTTTCACCATAAAGAGTAAAATTATTACCATTTTTTACAGTGTGTGACAAAAATTTACATTTGAATGAATGGCTGTTCAGAAAGACATGAACATTCATACATCATTTTTATTTATTTAAATTCTTTAATTTTCTTATTTATTTATTTATTGTTTGTTTGTTTACAGATATGTATCTAATCTAGGGCTGCACAATTAATCGAATTTCTAATCGCGATTACAATTATGGATGCCACAATTACGTAATCGTTCAAAGCGGCAATTAATCATTCAAAGTCCACTTATGTTATTCTGCACACTTAAGATATGTTTTTTTCTTTCTACATGTTATCTTAAGGGTCTTTCCATTGTTTTAGTTTTAGTATAACATTATAATACCATTCATATTTTTACAACTTTTTTTATATTTTAAAGAAACCAATCCGATGTATATTTGACATTTGAGGCTTATTACTATAGAAATGCACTAAAGGTTTTTCAGTTAGTGTTTTCAGCTTGTTTGTTTTCATATAAAAATATGGCATGCAGTTGCATCAAACAATGGTATAAACATCATTCAATGTAAAATGTGATAATCGTAATTAATAATCGCAATTACAATTTCAAGGGAATAATCGACAATTATGATTTTTGTCATAATCGTGCAGCCCTAATCTAATCTATTTTCTACTGCACTGTGAAGAAAACTGAAGATCTGATCCCAATGTAGGTCAAATATATGCACAGAATATATATATATATAAAAAAAAAATCCTAACACTTCTATACTTATAACTGTCACGGCAGAAAGTATTTAACATGAATTCATTTTTATTTTTAAAATTTGACTTTAAACATTTGCAGAGGCATCATGATTACCTGCAAACTGTTGTTCCCAACTATCATTATCATAACACTGGCTGAGAAAATGCCACAAACACACACACTTATCAATTTGATCATAAATGAAACATGACAGATTTTCTCTCAGTATCAGACAGCGCACACTTCACATACACTCCTTCAATCAGTGACCTTTCAGAGCATATGCCAAGCAAGAGTAGCATGTATCCAAATTAATAAGCAATCCTGGTGATTCTGCAGCATTTAAATAAATTAAATGATATCAGCTTATTGATACTAAATCTGGTCTGGGAAGCAGCTCTAGTACTAAATGTGTGTTGTGATGAGCATTAATGGTACTAGAACAGAAAGGGTAGTCAGCACAGGAAAGATCAAGATCAATAAACACATACCTTATTCTGCAATGCAGTGCCCATAACAGAAATTCGGCTTTAACTAGAACTGTGATAGTCTGGGTGGTGCATCAATCGATAAGAAAGAATGAAAGATGAGACTTGTTCCACATTTATAGCCATGTCTAACAAAAGTGGGATCCAATAAAAGTTTGCTTCAATCACTCAGCATCCAGTTGCACCACAAAACTAAATTTATAGTCAAATAGTTCTGGGAATGCTAAGGAAACAGACTGAATTCCCAAAGCACTGGGGCACTATTGGGAACTCCAACAAAGAATGTAAAGAGCCTGAGGGCAAACAGTGTGCATACTGTACATTTTTATTAATACAACACCATATTTATTTATTTACTATTAAACTTCAGAGGGAAAAACTCTGTGGGCACAATTACAACATTGAGTTATGTACTGTGCTGCTTTATACAGCAGTTTACAGGACTTACAGCAATTACTCTGCACATTGCACTGCTTCTTACTCTGTTAGAAGACTTTCTATACATTTTGATTTTGTTTATCGTAGATTACAATGTGGAATGGTAGTACTGAATCAAATTACATGCTGTACTATGTTTCATGAGTTCGTCTGCCCATACAGTGCTGATTGCTAATGGTAAATGAACTTGGCTTTCTGTCCTCAATGGAGGTTTGAATCCGAGGCTCAGCTTGAGCTCTGAGTTCAACCCCCCAATGCGGTACTACCTAGAGGGAGAATAATAGAAATAGAGAAGGAGATGGGGAGGTGGAGGGATGCCCGGAATAATTTATGCTGGGAAAGCGCAATGAGTGCTGCTTATATATAGGCTTATAATGATGATTGATAGGACTGAATGATTAGGCTCCTCCCGAAGCTAGGTTTGGAACTTCATTTGTTTATAATCATTGGAAATTCAGATAAACCAAATAATTAAAGCAATAGTTTAACCAAAAATGAAACTTTTTGCAGTTATAAACATATATGTTGTATTTTTTTTCCACATGACTTATGTGCCATATTCTAAGTGTTCTGAAATCATATAACAGCTTTGTGTTGGAAACAGACTAAAATTGAAGTAATCAATCACTGATAATTTTTCCCTTGATTACAATTCACAAATGGCACTGTTTACTCTGCATACTGAAATTGCAACGCTACAGTACTGTATCACTGCAGAACATGACTGTCATATTGCCTATTTTATTGGTTTTGGTCCTGTTTGGAACTTCTTCTTGCCACTATGAACTGTTCTAAGAAAATGAATGCGTACAGCCATTGTTGTTCAACTAGCGTGAAAGGGAAAAAAATATATTTCAGCTAAAGAATTTAAAGGGGTCAAATGGTGCGATTTCAAGTTTTCCTTTCTCTTTGGGGTGTTACAAGCTGTTCATGAATAGATAAGATCCCTAAAGTTGCAAAGACTTGTGCATGCCATTCTAAAACACCTCGTTTAAACACGCCCCCACATGTCTATGTCACGATGTGGGAAGATTTGTGTAATGAAATGTTCACGCAAAGAAAGAAGGCGTAAATTTGATTCTCGCTGTGCGCCATGTTGTGGAGACACTGTGTTTCATTGTGAAAGCGAAGCTACTTTGTTTCTGTTCCAGAACAGTTCAACCCAAATATTTAGATGAGTGCAACGCATTTTATGGAGGACTGTTTCCTGATCCTGGGAGAGAAGACTACAATGTCAGCTGTTCCGACTCACAGTCTGTAAGAACATTTACATATGTAAAGGATTTGCCACTGATGATTCAAACGTGAGTTTTGAGCAGTGTAGCGTTGTTGTTTGTCGCTTCGCTAATCACAAATGCAGACATGGTTTTATGTTTACGTGGCGTGATGTGACACAACGCGTAAAAACACAGTATAAGTCATTATAATCTGTAATTATGTCCCCACTGGATGCAACAAATGGCTCATTTGTAATGGGTTTTATTGTTTTTGTCTTGTCGCGCTGGTGTTCTGACCGGGACATGCATCACAGTATGACAAGGGGCGTAACATTTCCGTCACACGCTTGAGGTATTCAGCCAATCACAAAGCGCTGGATAGCTGGCCAATCAGAGCACACCTCGCTTTTCAGACCTGTTCTATATGCAAATTCGGAGATCATGTGACTGAACCTACAGATATGCTGCATTTTATTTTTCATCAGCTGATTTCAAAATCAAAGGCTGCAGCAGTTGAGAGAGAGTCATCAGCACTTGTGAAAGAATTGGTAAAAAGCATTCACCACATTTAATGAAAATGACTGTGTTGAACATGTGAAGATGCCATAGATTAAAGAGTTTCATTTGTGTTGTGTTGTGCATGATTGCTGAAGACAGATGCTCATCTCCAGCGGACCATACTTGTTGAGATGTGTGTTTCATTAGTGCTGTGATATAACACACTCTCATACTTTTTGCCATTTTAGGAAAAATAAAAAATTTACATATGTGGCTTCAACAACCAGATGCATTTACACTTGTACAGCTGAGCCTGGAACACATCTCAACCCACTTCCTAAAGTGGTTTGTGTCATCGGATTGCTACCCATCTCGAATGCAATTTGGAGAGCATTTAAACCTGGTATTTTCATTATCTGATAGCTATCCGATCCAAAAAAAAAAGCTTCTATTATACCATTGTTTTCTTTTGAGTTTAGTGAACTTTGACCTGCTAACCCACATAGCTAAAATATGTTTTACATAAACTGAAAAACATATATTAAGTGACAAATTTAGAGTATATGGTATAGTTTAAACCTTTTGAAATTTATTTATTTATTATGTTTATTATTATTAATAATAATTTTATTGACCATATTTTGTATGGTCTATCAGATTTTTGTCAAAGAATTAGTCAACCCACTGTCTCCAAATCATCACCATCCACAGACAGGTCAGGTAACCGAATTTCAGTCAGAAAATCTATATGAACAAAATGACAGACAAGTCAAACAGCATGTCTGATTGGTTAACAGGTAGCGGGCCGCTCCCCCGAATGTTTCTCTCTCTTTATGACCTATGATTTTTCACTACACATATTTCATTGCTGTCTGTCTGGCGCAGTATTAAATAAATAAATAAATACTTTCAGCCTTGTAAGTTCAAATCCAACAAGACATCTTGTCAGTTACCAGCATACAGCTTCAATCATTTTTCCATTTTAAAATTTCACTTTCGACACAAGTGTCAATTCATCGACTATAACAGCTCTTCGGTTTATCTTGCAGTTCAGTTTGTTTTGTTAATATTTTTCATACGAAAGCATTTTGGTACAGTTAAATCCGACTTACTTTGCCTCCTTTTGAGCATCTTCTGTAAGTGTTTGTGGCTCCTGCGGTCTGATTCATTCTCGAACACTGGAAGAGGAGAGGAAAATAAATCATCAACAAATATCCCAGCTCACACCAACACTGCGTCTACACCGTGACGCGACGCGTCAAAACTACAACGTTGCTGTCAGCGCGAATTTTTTACTTTTTTTCCAAACATCTAGTGGCTTCAAGTTAAAATAGTTTTAAAACGCTTCTCGAGAAGCATGCGTTATAAACAGTCCGTCCGACTGTTTTTGAACGCAAGAAACGCGTCCCGTACGAAACTGCCCACACTGGAGTGTGTTCAGAAGCGTTCTGCGTCGTGTACAGTATGCAAAACTATAGCGCATTAAAACAATATTAACTTTAACTGTGTATCAACTTTACCTGTTCAGCCTTCTTTGAATGTCTTTAGAAGTCTTGAGGAGTTAAATTCAAAAACTCGTCCTTAATATTCCCACTGATAAACACAGTCTTGAGAAAGTGCCCCAAGTTTGTTTCCACAAGGGGCAAAACAAGGCGATTGAAATTGTTGAGCGGGTCGTGATGTCCGTTTTTATTGTTAGCCTAATTGTTTATGGTCCGAAAAAGAAAAGAAAAAAATCCTCGATAAGGAGTTATTAGGTGTCAAAGTAAAATCAGAGCACTTTGGTCATAAATGCAGATGAGGAGAGATGGAGCAGAAGGTATTGCTGCACATGGCATGTAGAGAGTGCTGGAGTTAATCGCTCTCCTCGAGCTCTTCAGAGAGGAAACGACCAATTACTACTGCATAAACCCCGCATACATACATGCGAGTAATATGCACATGTAAATAGTATCCATATATTTTCAAAATACTAAAGCAATGCGACTGATATGATTAATATGATTTTACAATAATTCAATAAAGGCTCTGCAATTGCACAATATATGTTACTGATAAACAGTTCAGAATTCCCCTATAGATTTATTCTGCTTTACAAGAAAATGGAATCTGCTTTAAATTTGTTTAGAAGGACATGTTTTTCCCAGTAGGTGAGATACATGAAAACAAAACATGATGTAAACTAAACTGAGACATAGACACTACAATTTTGTGTAGATGTGTTTCTTTGATTGAATTGTGAAGTAAATAGTTAAGTAATAATTGCGAGTGACAATTACTTATTTTGTTAAATGATTTAGTCAATCTAATTGTCACGTTGTTCCTTCTGTGAAGGAGTGATGAGATGAAGGAGATTCCAGAATTATCACAGACTTTATTTACATCAAGGAAACTCACAAGTAGGACACCAAGGATCAACGTTCAATACCGGACACCCAAACAGGAACCAACAGAGGGCTAAAGTAAGAAAGGAACTAATGGGACACACCTGGGATCAATAGAACTAAAAGGGCAACACCTGGAACAAATGATAATAATAAGGACATGAACGGGAAGGACCAAATAAGGGCATAATAATAAACATGGCACACGTGGGGGAGGAAAACACAACACAAGATAGGAACAGAGTCTGACACTACATTTTACATTTACATTTAGTCATTTTGCAGACGCTTTTATCTAAAGCAACTTACAAATGGGGGATACATAAAGTGATTCTTCTTAAAGAGGCAAACAGACACAGGAAGTGCTTGTAATACCAAGTTTTAGACATTGTTCAAATAAGTACAAGCTAGAAAGAGAAGGAATAAATAAAGAGAAAGACGATAAAGTCAAGTAGCTTCGGAAGAGATGAGTTTTCAACTAGCGCTTGAAAATTGTCAGGGATTCTGCATTCCGGATAGGGGTGGGAAGATCATTCCACCAGCCAGGAATGTTGAACGAGAATGTTCTGGAAAGTGATTTTGAGCCTCTTTGTGATGGTACCACGAGGCGTCGCTCACTAGCGGATCTCAGACTTCTGGAGGGGATGTAGATGCCGTACGTAGTAGTGAGTAAAAGTAGTCGGGTGCCGAGCCTGTGGCTGTTCTATATGCAAGCATCAATGTCTTGAACTTGATGTGAGCCGCAACCGGTAGCCAGTGCAAGGAGATAAAGAGAGGTGTATCTTTGGATACCAGTCATGCCACTGCATTCTGAATCATTTGTAGAGGTTTGATTGTGCTTGATGGAAGTCCAGCCAGAAGAGCATTGCAGTAGTCCAGCCTAGAAATGACAATGGCCTGGATAAGAATTTGTGCAGCATGCTCCGTTAGAAAGGGCCTGATCTTTCTGATGTTGTGCAATACAAACCTGCAAGATCAAGCAGTCTTTGCAATGTGGTCTTTGAAGGTCAGCTGGTCATCAAAGGTTACACCAAGATTTCTGACTGAAGTTGATGGGGTAATTGTAGAAGAACCTAGCTGGGTGGAGAAATAATACTGTAGAGTTGGAGTGGCAGGGAAGACAAGAAGCTCAGTCTTTGTCAGGTTGAGCTGTAGGTGATGTTCTTTCATCCATGCCGAGATGTCCGCCAGGCAGCCTGAGATCCGTGCAGCTAGCGTTGGATCATCTGGTTGAAATGAAAGATAGAGCTATGTGTCATTAGCATAGCAATGGTAGGAGAAGCCATGTGCCTGTATGATGGGACCCAGTGATGTCGTGTATGTGGAGAGGAGGAGTGGTCCAAGGTACCCCAAGGTATGAGGAACCCCAGTGACCAGTTGATGTGCTTTGGATACCTCCCCTCCTCAAGCCACCCTGAAAGACCTACTAGTGAGATAGGATTCAAACTAGCAAAGTGGAATCCCTGTGATACCCAGTGATGAGAGGGCAAACAGGAGGATCTGATGAATCACAGTGTCAAAAGCAGCAGATAGATCCAGCAGAATAAGAACGGATGATTTGGAATCAGCTTTTGCAATCCACAGGGCTTCCTTGACTGACAGTAGAGCAGTCTCAGTTGAATGGCCACTCCTGAAACCTGACTGGTTAGCGTCCAGTTTGTTGTTCTGTGAGAGAAACAATGATACCTGGTTGAAAATAACTCTTTTGAGGGTTTTCACTATGAATTGAAGGAGAGAGACAGGTCTGTAGCTATCTGTAAGTGAAGTGTTTAACACTAATGTCCTCTTAGGTCTTGGAGCTCATAAAATGATTAGATGGTAGATGTCTAATTGACATAAATTAAATATAAGATAACCTTAAGTTTGTTTTGTAATCATTCATCAGACTGTGTCAAAAAAAGTTGAAATTACATAAAATATTACATAATATAAATTTGGTCATTTAGTTTGTGCAACTTAAATTGGTCAATCAAACAGCAAAAACGTTCAAGTTTGGTGGTATTAGTTATTCAGAAATAATAATGTTTTAGCTTTATATTATTATTATTATTATTATTATTATTTTTATTTATTTATTTATTTATTTATTTATTTATTTATTTTTTATTTTTTTTATTTTTTAATATATATATTTTGTAAAAGTTGTATTATGTTTTAAGCCACCAATAGAGCATAGTGGTCCATTAGACAAATTAAGTTCTACGTCAATATTTTGTAATATAAATGATCGTGTTAACTTGAAATGCAAGCTGTTTGAATGTGGACAAATAAATAACATTAATTTTGAATTTAGATTATGTTTGATGAATTTTAAATAAGCTGATACATCAACTTTTTTAAAAAAATAAGTTCAGCAAACTCAAAAACGCCCTGAAGCTCGTTGCCTTGAGTTTTTGAATTTTCTCAGCCTGTGAATTTTTTTTTTTTTTTTACTGTGTACTTGTTCCACCCTTTTACTTTTCAGCTGGCATTACATATCCAAGGGGTTAAGAACAAACCTTTTTGCCCCTGCTGGTACATGCTGTTACAACACCAGCTAGGTCCTAAAATCATATTTGTGCATCAACAGCATTTCATTATTCCAACTAGGGCTGCACGATTATGACAAAAATCATAATTGTCGATTATTCCCTTGAAATTGTAATTGCGATTATTAATTACGATTATCACATTTTACATTGAATGATGTTTATACCATTGTTTGATGCAACTGCATGCAATATTTTTATATGAAAACAAACAAGCTGAAAACACTAACTGAAAAACCTTTAGTGCATTTCTATAGTAATAAGCCTCAAATGTCAAATATACATCGGATTGGTTTCTTTAAAATATAAAAAAAGTTGTAAAAATATGAATGGTATTATAATGTTATACTAAAACTAAAACAATGGAAAGACCCTTAAGATAACATGTAGAAAGAAAAAAACATATCTTAAGTGTGCAGAATAACATAAGTGGACTTTGAATGATTAATTGCCGCTTTGAACGATTACGTAATTGTGGCATCCATAATTGTAATCGCGATTAGAAATTCGATTAATTGTGCAGCCCTAATTCCAACAGTATTCCAAATCCGCCTACATTAAATATTTTCCACAAAACATTAAACCACTTGCCACATTCTCATATTTAACACATTTTTCACAATCAGATTCATTTTAGATTTTTTAATTGTCTTGCCCTGTATGTTGCTCTTTTTATTTTAGTAATGGTTATAGATCTACACCATGTCAATTTTCAGTACACCATTGCAATTTTTCCCTCACCAGAACATTTAATAGCTACTTATTCTGATATTTCATTTCAAATTATTTCATTAGAAACCCATTGAAGGAATAGTTTAAAATGGGCTGAAAATGTACTTGTTACATTTTCGAATTGAAACGGGTTGTAAATTGCATCTTGTGTTGACTTTTAACCTCTACAGTTCATTTATAAATTTCATATTTCATGTTCTTTGATCTGAAAAACATAAAGTTGCTTATTTTCTATAAGAGCATATTACATTATTATACAGTGAGATATATTATATTATAGTATTATACAGTAAGATAACACATTGAGTTTTTGTTGGTGGTTCAGAATGAATATTGTGATTGGCCAGTGACAGCTCTGGTCTTAAAACTAAGACAAATAAAATTGAAAAGAAAAAAAAAATACAGAAATTAACAGAATATTACAGGCTTTGGAAACAATGAGAAAGTTATCTGACAATATCTGACCCATCTAGCTAAGCAACTTCAAAAGTTCAAAAGGAATACCATAAGACTAGCTTCGAAAAATGTATCCTTTGTACTTTGGCCATGCGATTCTCAGGGCTTAGAGCAGAATTCCATCATCTCTAGTTCAGTGTGACTTCTAAAGCCATATCGATCCCAGTGCTTATGATGTTTGTGTGTGTGTGGAGTTTAGTGAACCATCAGCAGGTGCAGAGGAACAGATTAATCAAACTGCAGGGTAAATCTATCCCCTAATCACAGAGCAGGAAGTGTTTGGCTCTCACTCTGTTCTGCTACATTTAAGGGCCAAACATGGTGAGCCTGTCTATCTTAGATAACTGATGGCGATATCGTGACAGGTATGATGTGCTAAGCCATGAAAAATGACAAAACTACAAAACTGCTATCACTCTTCGTTTGCTAAGAATACCTGGGTGAGCCGAATCTGACATTTTCTATACACCTCACAAGATGGAGGTATTAAGAATCTTGATTTTTATATAGGATTGTTGTCAATAAAATTTGATGGATGAAAATTATTTTTAGGCAGTTTCGCAGGATGTGTACTGCAATTGTTTTGTCTTGCATTTAAGTTTTAAAAAATGACATTCAGAAAACACTTGAATAATTGTTTATGTCTCATATTGTTGGTTGGTTGCGTTTTCCATTATTTCAGGGTTTCTACTAAATTCCAGTATTCTAGGTTGTCCATTAAATTAGATTTTTCATTTATATTTAAATTTAGATTTTTCCCTCAAAGTGACTTGAGAATAATGAATGAAAAAAAAAAAAAAAGCTATCTAACCAAGGCACTCAACAACACATGTAGTGTTTAACTTTAAACTGTATTTTACAAAGTACAGTGTGCTGAACAAAATGCATTTATTTCTTTCACCCTCATTATTATTTAAATACAAGAATTTAGAACCATTTTTTGAGAGCATGCACATAAGTCTCATGGGCGTATTATCTCACGTAAGAGATAGTTCAATGCTTTGCTGGTTCTTTTAATTGAACAATTAATATCAGTTGAACACCATTTGTGTTTCTATTACTCGACTTTACACATTTACTCCCAACAACACTCAGTGCTAAATATTACCAGCAGAGTGAAATGGAGCAGAGTGACTTATGGATGATTTACAGGAGAAAGCAAAACAAATCCCACTCAATGGACTTTTTGGCATTCATGCGTAGAATTAAGCGGTGAATATAAATTGTGAGAGTTTTCACAAAAGTGCTGAATCAGTAACCCTGAGAGTGTATTGATTTGCCAACCTTTAGTTAAGTCCTCTGAGATTTTTTTCTGTGTGCTGCTTATATTGAGAATGTTAATGTGACTCTGTGTTTCATCATAGTGGTGACAGGATAATATAGTTGTGCATTATAATAGTCATTGTGTATAATCTAATTTATAAGGTCTTCTGGTCCTTTCTGCAGCTCTGTGATCCTGAGTGTTTCCAAATTCAGTAAAAAAAATTCAGTACACAAAAATATTGAATTGAATACTCTTATAGCTACAGAGTCTCTCTCATCCATCAATCTGTCTTACATACTGTAACTTCATGTCATTTTGCATGAATGCCCTGTTAATATTTATTTCTGTTTTTGACCATCTGTTTTACACATTTGAGTAGGTGTTCAACTTAAGAGGTTACCTTAAAGTCAACATGAAATCAAAACCAGCTTGGTATTTAATTATTGTGAGTAATTTGGTGAAAGTTACTGTACTTTAAAGCAAAAAACAAGAAAAATAGCAACTTGCTCCACCCCTAAAATGGCATCATCAAACTGCTTTTTTCACCATCCAATCATGAATTTATCATTTCACTCTGAAATGTAATTTTATGGTAATATATTTGTGAACACAGTTTTACTTGGACTTTAAACTTCCTTCATCAAAATGTTTTTAGATATTTACCTGATCAATTTTTCAAAAACGTTTCAAAATATTTTCTACCTTTCCATTTTTAATTTCTTTTTTAACTTCAGTGGAGTCATGTGGATACTTGTGGATCATTGTGATGATTTTATAAGCTGTTTGAGCTCTCTGCACTCCATTGGATCCATTGGTGAGCAAGTGATGTAATGCTAAAATTTAATTAATTAAAATTACAATTAATTAATTTATTTATTTATTATTATTTTTGGGGCGAACTACTCCTTTTGTCTTGTATTGAGTTAGGGGTGAGGCAAAGACTGAAATGCATGATGCAATGGGCTCTTTATTAATAATATAATAACTAAAAACAAAAACTGAACTATACAGAAGTGCAGAGAACCAAAAACATCACTCTACACAAGAGAGCATACAACCTGAGCCCACTCAAAGCCGCATGCTTTCAACAAAGACAAGACGGTAGAGTGTCACCAAACTAAGAATAAACCAGACCAACGTGACAGAACCCTGCAACCTTTACTGCACAAACCATGCACTATATTTGCATTCACAATTCAATGACACTTATCAGCCATATTTTAGTCACTACCAGTCACAGGGGAAATAACTACACTTTTTGTTTAAATTGAGTCTGAATTAATTCAGATGTCTTAGATATATCCTGTCACAGACAGCTTTGGCTCAACTATGCTAAAATTATGTGAGAATTTACTGTGAAACCTGATAGCATCAATCAATCAATCAATCAATCAATCAATCAATTATCTCATATTTAAAATAATCTCAAGCAGTTGTTCTCCAGTCTTGGTATACTGCACTTGTCTTTGGCAACAACCATTTGAGTACTGTTTCAATAACTCATTCTTTCATATGAGCAAGTACACCACACAATTAAACTTTAATGATTTCCAGTGTTTATCTGGTTGCCCTACATATTTCATAAATATTCCTCATAGTGTTGAACAAACTCCTCATGCACCCTCAGTAATAAACTTTGCTGTGCAACTCATCCACATTTGTATGACATACATGAATGATATGCAAATCATGCAGTTTGTTGAGGAGAGCTGTTACTGGGGCAGTTATGGCCTAATTGTTAGACTTGTAACCCAAAGGTTGCAGGTTTGAGTCTCAGGTCCGGCAGGAATTGTTGGTGGGGGGAGTGAATGACCAACACTCACTTCCACCCTCAATACCACAACTTAGGTGAGACACTTGTGAAAGGCATCGGACCCTTAACTCCTCCTCGAGTGCAGCAGCAATATGGCTGCCCACTGATCCAGGTGTGTGTTCACTACTGTGTGTGTTCACTTGGATGGGTTAAATGCAGAGCACAAATTCTGAGTATGGGTCACCATGCTTGGCCACATGTCACTTCACTTCACTACTTTTCTAAATGATCAGAGTAATGGAAAAAATACCGTGGACTCTTCAATGGGGGAACTGATCCATACAGAGGTTGGAATTTCATAGAGAGTTGAGAGCAGGCAAATAAATAATTCCTTTAGCAACTGCATAGCAGTTATATAGCAATGCCCTGGTATAGCCACCCACAATAACACTGCCACATTTAAACTTTGCAATCTAATAGTTTTTTTTAATCATTTTATCTGCATTGCATTTATCTTTATTGCATTTCCATTATATAATATGTACAACAAACAAAACCTCCATCTTAAAATTAAAGTTAAGTTAAAAATACAGTATGTCGTGTTTTTACGAGGCTTTGATAGATGGTTTAATGGAAAGTTTCTGCCTCAGGGCATCCCAGCATCATGAGACATTGAGCCTGTTTGATCATAGTCCCGACCAATGTGTTTTGAACAGGCATGTCAGTTATGTGTTTCACACACACATGAGAGAGACAATACACACTGAGCTGTAGAACATATGTATAAGTAAAGCAGTCAGGCTCTTTGTGCACACTAGAGACGCTCGCATTCAAACAGATGGGCGGTGATCTCCTCAACCTGCATCTTTTAATAAGGAGATTACTCATAGATTCAAGAACAGATGTTGGATAATTCCTTGAGCAAGCTGTTGTGTGGGCACGTCTTAAACCACAGCAACCTTTAAAATGCCAATTAATCTTCAACCATTTGTAAGGCTGAGGCCTGGAAAACCTCTAGTCCCATAGCACATGTCAATGTTACATGTGGGTGTTTGTGAGTACATGCTGCAAATACACACAAAGCAAGAGTGAGATAAGAAATAGAGATATTTTAATGGTTTCAGTGTTACTTGGACCTGAAAGTTTGACAGGTAAACACAAGAAGATTCAACAATCAATCAATGAAAATACTGACACTCAAGAACAATAGCTCTATTTTACCTCAAATGTTTATCCTTGAAAGTGTTTCGAATAAATGGAGAGTTAACTGAAACTTATGAAGAACTCTTGTAGTCTCAGAAGAGATCTCGATGATGTTTTCTGCACTCAGATTTGCCAGCACTGTAAAGAAAAAAAAGGGAAAATATAAAAATTAGTTGCCTACACTCAAGTTAATTAAATTAATGTTAAATTGTGAATATAACTAAAATTGTTTTGACATGAATATAAGCATTAATTGCAACAAATAATCTTCAAAGAATATAAAAATAAAAAAAAGTTCTCAAAAACATACATACAGAAATTCTGGTTCTGGAATCATGAACTGAGGTATGTGGATTTATTAATTTCTTGTTTTAACACTCTCAGTTTCTGTTTATAAGACAGTTGAAGCTACAAGCAGCATTGTCATAAATACAGCAGAAATACATTAGCGAATATAGGGGGCCTTCAAATATTTTGTTGGACAAAAAGGCTAAGAACCACTGGTTTAAACAACACATTGTTGATATATTTGCTTATTATAAGTTTGTGGTTTTTCATACATTTACAGATGATGAAATTCAGAATTAATAGTGGCTTAACTTAACTTAATTAAATATTATTTCTTATTTCTACTTTTTGATTTTTATTATTACTTTTTTCATAGTACTTTACATTAAGTCAATGCAATAGGGTTACAAATCTTTGTAAGTTTAAGCAACCAATCATTTTTTACCAAAAACATACCACATAAATTAACTAATAACAATTCTCAACATGACGTCTAAAAAGCCATGTTATTCAAATGCATTTAATAGCTCTATTGATTCTATTAATATTAAAGTTACATAAAACATGACTCTAGACACCATTAAGCCTGTTGAGAAATTAAAAAGTAATACTCGGAGTAATACATTTCCTCTGAGTGGCCTCTCTATTTCGAGATCTCTCACTTTTGATTGCAGACTAGTATCATTGTTAAGATCTCATCTGAAACTCTAAAACTACAAGAGATGCATGTGAAATTATTTGGGTATTTTTCTTTAGAGAAACATCTGAAAAGCAGGAAATGTCTCAGTTTGCCTCCCACTTAATCTCATTGCAGAAAACTATAAAGGAGAGAGCTTCTTTGACGGAATTTTTTTTTATTATTTTTTAAATTATCAGTTCTCACAAAGCATCAGTTACATGACTTATGTTTTAACATAATGGAAAACACCCAATTATTCAAACATGGCAAAGCAACTGTGCTATTTTCATGCTTTTGATGATAAATTTAACAGTCCAGGATATTACAGGTGCAAATATCTGTGTGAATTAATACTATCTATTTACATTTACATTTAATCATTTAGCAGACACTTTTATCCAAAGCGACTTACAAATGAGAACAATAGAAGCAATCAGACCAACGAGAGAACAACAACAGTATACAAGTGCCATGACAAGTCTCAGTTAGTCTAGCACAGAACATGTAGCTAGGGTTTTTTTTTTTTTTTTTTTTTTAGTTGGTCAAGTGCAGGCGAAATTGAAGAAAATTTTTTGCCTCATTGAAGACAACCCTCGCTGCTGCATTCTGGATTGGTTGTAGAGGCTTGATAGTACATGCAGGAAGGCCCACCAGGAGAGCATTACAATAGTCCGGTCTGCAGAGAACAAGAGATTGGACAAGAAGTTGGGTGGCTTGCTCTGACAGGAAGGGTCTAATCTTCCTAATGTTGTATAAGGCAAATCTGCAGGACCAGGTCGTTGTAGCAATATGGTCTGTGAAGCTTAACTGATGATCCATCTCCTAGGTTTCTGGCTGTCCTGGAAGGAGTTATGATTGACGAACCCAGCTGTACAGAGTAGATGGGTTAGCTGGAACCACCAGCAGTTCTGTCTTATTAAGGTTAAGCTGAAAGTGATGGTCATTCATCAGGCTAGAAATGTCACTCAGACAGGCTGCAATGCGAGCAGCTACCATCGGATCATCTGGTTGGAATGAGAAGTAGAGTTGAGTGTCATCAGCATAGCAGTGATAGGAAAAGCCATGCTTCTGAATGACAGATCATAATGACGTCATGTAGATGGAGAAGAGAAGTGGTCCAAGTACTGGATAAATCTATAAATCCAAGTATCTATAAATCATATGGCTGCAGTTTAATAAATCAATATTTCTCTCAATTTCTTTAGAACATACTGAGAGATGTTACATGCAGAAACATGCTTTCCTCGTGAGAAACTGCCATGCACTTGTTCACTTGCTCTCTCTATATTTTATATGTGCAAACTTCAAATTCTTCTTAACTTATGTATTAATAACTATTGCTGTGGGGCAGGGGGAAGTCTTGCAATTTTATGGAAATTTTTTTGATAAGATAAACCAAAGGATCTCATATCTCCCCTGTCATGTACTCACAGCTGGGTGAAATATTATCCAAATGTGAATCAGGCATAAATTACAAATACGGGTTGGGAGAGGACAGTGAGGAAATAGTTTTTTTTCTTTTCTTTTATGTGTAGTAGAAAAAAGATTTAATGTGCAATTGTCGGAGCCTTCAAACATTGAACGACAACATGTGCAAATGAGTCGGACTAATTGTGATCATGTCACTAGCCGCATCACAGCTCAGTCACAGCCAATGAAAGTACAGCCTCACACAAGAACCCACAATTCCTTTTGTAGTTCATTTTAATAACCACTTTTGAAGGCTAAAAATAGATCAGAGAGAAATATCGGCCAAAAAATCTGTAGTGTTGTATTAGACAAAAATATTAAAAGAGGTTTATAAAACTTTAAAATGTAGGAATGTCAAAATATACAAAAGTATACCACATGTACAAGCAAAATTTTTCACTTTTTTATTTCAAAATATGTTTGTAAGGTCAGGGTTAGTGTTAAAATCATATTTAAACAATAAATAGATATATTGTTAAAACTTTTGTTGAACTTTTGTATTCATAGTTTATGTGATGAACGGCACCTGTGGATAGGGCACCTGTCTCTAGAGGAAATGACTTTGCCACATCCTTTGATACTTTGTATCTAATGAGGTGATGTTAGTGCTCATTCATCCATCCATCATCATTTAGTTTTGCTATTATATTTGCTTACAGGTTAACGCTTACACACATATTTACTTGTTACACAAATTCTGTAACCTTACACTCAAACACCAGAATCGCACACCAAATCTGCAAAACTATACACTAATTCTAGGTCTTTGACTTAGTATTCAATTTCATAAAACACTTTTTCCAAAACACAACACACAATTCTTTATGTAACACAAAAATTTAACAGGAAGTATCTTGATATTTTTTTTAAATAAAATAAAATTAAATAATAAAATTAAGTAAAATCACAAATTTATTGTTGTTGTTGTCAAGAAAGAGACTTTCGAGTGACGCATAGGATGCAAAATAGTAATAGAGGAAGTCAAATATTCCAGAGAGTTTTGTTATAAAACCTTTGCTACAGTATAAGACGACAAGCCAGTGAAATTTGCATTTCCTCCAATACCTTTATAAAGACAAATATTTATCTGTGGTGCTATTAAGCACATCTCAGCTGAAAACCATTTTCAGAAAGCTCTGGAGAGGAGTGTCACCCACTCTCTTTTAATCAATCAGTCTCTTTTAAAGGCTTTGATGTATTGTAGAAAGCCTGCCCTACACTTTACTCAGTGCAGTGGCGGTTCAGTCTTACTGCTGCATCAGAACAGCTCTCTCCTCAAACACAGAAGAGATCTGCAGGACCATTTTCCTCCTTAAGTTTGTGTGAATCAAGACGCTTTTTCAACAAAGACTTTTTTTTCTTCCAGATTACCCATTTTATTGTATCCATTTAAATTGCCTTTCTATCTATCTATCTATCTATCTATCTATCTATCTATCTATCTATCTATCGTCAAAACAACAATTTTAACTGATAATATAAAATCATATGTCCTGTTTCATAAGCTCACAAAACTACACAGGGTTGTGAACAAGGTTTCTTGTTGACTT
Source organism: allo-octoploid hybrid of Carassius auratus x Cyprinus carpio (assembly GCA_024542945.1). Classification (NCBI taxonomy): domain Eukaryota; kingdom Metazoa; phylum Chordata; class Actinopteri; order Cypriniformes; species allo-octoploid hybrid of Carassius auratus x Cyprinus carpio. The sequence goes on along the minus strand of CM045082.1, from coordinate 16,963,744 downwards.
TAACACACAGACTGTGATGTCATGTAATTTAATGCAATGCTTCTGTGTTATGCAATGTATAAATATTCCATTGATTTCACTTCTGTGCTAGACTACAACTGAAGTTCTTTTCTTTTAAAGGAATATTCCAGGGTAAATACATCTTGACCTCTATTAAAAAAAGGCACGCATGCTATTAAATTACTGCAGAAATGGATCTCTTTTAGGTTACATTAATGCGTCATGTACATTAATGCAATTAAGGGCATTTTTTGCAACATAAATCTTTAAAATATGAAACTGTCATTATGTTGTGAAAGTACAACCATAACACCTGAGTATTACTGTATTTAAGTCAAACTCCTTTAATTATGTTATCTTTTGATAGAAGAAGATACAATTTAATACAGAATTTTTAAGGCAAGCAACACTAAACTAAAATACAGTTATGCATGATTATGTAACTGTTTCATTGTGAATTATAATCTCATTAAATGCATTAATGCACATGGGTAAAAACATCAAATCATCCCCTTAACCAAAACACAACTCTCTGGTGGGCAGTGCATCTTCAAGAATAGACCTCCATTTGCATTTGCTCCTTCCGTAAAAGACTCTGATCCCTCCCCACTGGCTTCTTGTGGCACACAAACACAAACAGAGTGTTAATCAGAATTCTCTGCAGAGAGTACGATTGCAGCTGCCTCCATCTTTACTGAGGAACAGGGAAAAGCAGAGTTCATGCTGATACAGAAGTTCCCAGACTGGATTGGGTTTTCTCAGCATCCACCACTGTTAGTTTTTACACTGGACTACCTGATGCGAGAAGATCTGTCTTTACTCTGAAGACCTGAAGAAAGAAGATATTTTTCAGTGAATTGAGGAAAAGTTAAGAAACATTAGGTGAAGAGGACAAAAATAAAGATTAATAAATAAGGTCTAAAATAACTAATATATATCATGATACTACCCCAGTTGACTGAGGCACTATCTAAGCACCAATATTTAGAAAATATCTATAAATTAGCCACTGAAAGGGGTATTTCACAAAAATAAAAACTGAAGTAAATAGAAACTGGTATGAGACCATGTTACTGAAAGGAAATCACAGTGCCATTACAGTAACAAATGTAATTATTGTGTACTTTATGTTTCTTAAATCATATTATAGCTTGTGTAGTAAATAGATTGCTCAGGTTTGGATATGCAAAAACATGAGGGACATTTAAGAGCTACATCTATGAATTTTTATTAGAAAATATTGTCCAAATAAAACTAACTAACTAACTAAATAAATAAATAAATAAATAAATAAAGGCAGATTATATATGAACAAACCCCTATGAAAAAATCTACAGAATACAGATAGGAATAAAACTGTAAAGTGTATGTAAGTTCTACTAAAGTGGAGATTACTGGCTTTATAAGACAAGTATTATTATTGAAATTTACAGATGCAAATAGATGAAGTGCAATAAAAAAAACCTTACTTGTGAAATATATATTTCACAAGTAAGATGTACATTTTCAAAACTCTTAGTACAAAACTTTAAACTGATTACACTTGTAACACCAGACATTCTTTCAAAACCTAATCTCATGATTTCATTGTAGTTGCACATTTTCATTCCACATAATCATTGTTTCAGAACACAAGATCATTGTCATATGTATTGAGAACATTTGTATTAATCACCAAAACACAACAGTATGATCTTCTTTCAATTTAGTCCTTTTAACAATCAGTTCATTCAAGAGCAAACAATGCAAGATTCATGTTTCAAATCACCGTTGTTGCTTAAATAATTACAGTAATACTTAATATTACCAACAACTTTCTTGTTAGAAAATACACTTACATTACCTAACTTGTGTATCTCACAAAAAATCAATAATGTTTGTAAAAGGATTTAGCCAGTGTGTTATCAAAAGTTGTGATGAAGGTATGAAATGGCCATAAGGTTTTGTGCTAGAACAGAGTTTACGGTCAATGCAGTAAATGTCCTCACTGTGCCATATGACTGAATATTTACTCTAGCTGAACTTTTCAGATTAAGGGTGAGTTATAGTAATATGCAGTCCTTACCATGGTCATGCTTCTACAGTATATACAGTATCACGTCATAATGTGATGTAAAATACTCTATTTGATGCCATCTGTCTCCCTTCTTCTGAAACATCTCTGATCAATCTCTGATCAGTTCCTCTCCCTTGTGTCCTGCTGTATGTTAAAAGAAAAATAGCAACATTTTTCAGTCTAAGATTTTCTCAAGTTTTGCTTACTTCTGGGTGCCAATTTGTCCCCAAAATATGATTACAGTAAGTAGTTACACACACACACGTTTTCCTATCATTATGGTGGCATTTCATAGGAGTAATGGGTTTTATACTGTATCCCTCTGCACTAACCCTACTCCTAAACCTACCCTTACAAAATAAATAAATAAATAAATATATATATATATATATATATATATATATATATATATATATATATATATATATATATATATATATATATATATATATATATAATTAAAATTTTCATAGGGCCCAAAAAATGACTTTGTGGGGACAATTTGTCCTCACATTATGCCACGTGATACTGTATATAAAAGCATTACCATAGTAAAGAGTGCACATTACTATAATTCACCCTTCATCTGAAAAATTCAGCTAGAATATATGAACCCCATTCCAAAAATGTTGGGACACTGTACAAATTGTGAATAAAAACAGAATGAAATAAGTTTCAAATTTCAATATTTTATTCAGAATACAACATAGATGACGTATCAAATGTTTAAACTGAGTAAATGTATCATTTTAAGGGAAAAATGTTGATTTAAAATTTCATGGCATCAACACATCTCAAAAAAGTTGGGAAAAGGCCATTTTTACCACTGTGTGGCATCCCCTCTTCTTTTTATAACAGTCTGCAAACGTCTGGGGACTGAGGAGACAAGTTGCTCAAGTTTAGGAATAGGAATGTTGTCCCATTCTTGTCTAATACAGGCTTCTAGTTGCTCAACTGTCTTAGGTCTTCTTTGTCGCATCTTCCTCTTTATGATGCGCCAAATGTTTTCTATGGGTGAAAGATCTGGACTGCAGGCTGGCCATTTCAGTACCCGGATCCTTCTTCTTCTTCTTATTGATGGAGTATGTGGTCTGGCATTGTCATGTTGGAAAATGCAAGGTCTTCCCTGAAAGAGACAACGTCTGGATGAGAGCATATGTTGTTCTAGAACTTGGATATAACTTTCAGCATTGATGGTGCCTTTCCAGATGTGTAAGCTGCCCATGCCACACGCACTCATGCCACCCCATACCATCAGAGATGCAGGCTTCTGAACTGAGCGCTGATAACAACTTGGGTTGTCCTTGTCCTCTTTAGTCCGGATGACATGGCATCCCAGTTTTCCAAAAAGAACTTCAAATTTTGATTTGTCTGACCACAGAACAGTTTTCCACTTTGCCACAGTCCATTTTAAATGAGCCTTGGCCCAGAGAAAACGCCTGCGCTTCTGAATCATGTTTAGATATGGCTTCTTTTTTGACCTATAGAGTTTTAGCCAGCAACGGTGAATGGCATGGTGGATTGTGTTCACCGACAATGTTTTCTGGAAGTATTCCTGAGCCCATGTTGGGATTTCCATTACAGTAGCATTCCTTTATGTGATGCAGTGCCGTCTCAGGGCCCGAAGATCACGGGCATCCAGAATGGTTTTCCAGCCTTGACCCTTACGCACAGAGATTGTTCCAGATTCTCTGAATCTTTGGATGATATTATGCACTGTAGATGATGATAAGTCTTTGCAATTTTTCTCTGAGAAACTCCTTTCTGATATTGCTCCACTATTTTTCGCCGCAGCATTGGGGGAATTGGTAATCCTCTGCCCATCTTGACTTCTGAGAGACACTGACACTCTGAGAGGTTCTTTTTATACCCAATCATGCCAGTTTACCTAATAAGTTGCAAATTGGTCCTCCAGCTGTTCCTTATATGTACATTTAACTTTTCCGGCCTCTTATTGCTACCTGTCCCAACTTTTTGGAATGTGTAGCTGTCATGAAATCCAAAATGAGCCAATATTTGGCATGACATTTCAAAATGTCTCACTTTCAACATTTGATATGTTATCTATATTCTATTGTGAATAAAATATAAGTTTATGAGATTTGTAAATTATTCTATTCCTTTTTTACTCACAATTTGTACAGTGTCCCAACTTTTTTGGAATCGGGTTTGTAGATTCAGTCATATTGCACAGTGAGGACATTTACTGCATTGACAGTAAACTCTGTTCTAGCACAAAACCTTATGGCCATTTCATACCTTCATCACACCTTTTGATAACGCACTGGATAAATACTTTTACAAACATTACTGATTTTATGTGAGATATGCTGGTTAGGTAATGTAAGTGTATTTTCGAACGTGAAAGTTATTGCCTGTATTACTGTAATTATTTCAGCAACAAAGGTGATTTAAAACAAGAAACTTGCATTGTTTGCTCTTGAATGAACTGATTGTTAAAAATACAAAATTGAAAGAAGATCATACTGTTGTGTTTTGGTGATTAATTCCAATGTTCTCAATACATATCACAAAATATGTACAACTACAATGAAATCATGAGATCAGGTTTTGAAAGAATGACTAGTGGTGTTACAAGTGTGTTTGGTTATCCCTAAATTGCAATCAAGTTGTATAGAAACTATGTATCTATTGAATCTATATCTACAGATACAACAAATGATTCACTGATTAACCATTAAGATGAATTATATTAAATAATAGACAAATATATTAAACTGAATAAGAATTCGTGCAAATAAAAAGTTAGATAGTAAGAGCTTTATGAAAGGCAATTACTGTAAATGAAACATTTATATAGATGAAACACTTATTTTGTGCAGTGAAAATTATATTTTGTGACAATAATAATAATAATAATAAATTCTGTAAGACCTAGAATCACAATCAATCAATAAATTTCAGTATATGTTTTAAACAAAGCCACATGATTTCAAAAATCATATGCTGTTTTGGAGCTTGTTCGATTTCCGATCCACTTTATAGGTGAACTACCACTTTAAGATGTTATACAAGCAGAATTAAAGATCTGACATGAAAAAAATAATAAAAACAAATAACTTTTTATGAACTAAGACATTGCACATTGTTTAAGTCTGACAAGAAAAAGTAATGAAACAGCAGCATACAGTTAATAAAAATAGCTTAGAATTAATTATGTGTACTTTTTGTATGAGGTTTAAATTAATCTGTCTTTCTTTTTTTCTGTTTCTCTGGAAAGCTTTACAGTCCAGAGACAGAGTGGAAGTAAACCAAGGGAAACAAGCAATTTATAAAAAAAAGATAGATTTCATTTACAACATTAATGGACTGGATGAAGAAGCCAACAGCTTTCCTGCCTGCACACAAACCCTTAAACGGCTACTGATGTCTGACAATGGAAAGTCATTTGAAATGCATAGAAATCGGTGCCATGGTGGAGGGTATCTGCGGTAGTTGATATCATTTTAGATTAGTACACTGTCAGGGTGAAATTCACATGACCGTTGGACTCCCCAACATTTCTTTCCCAGGGGCCAGATGGATATAGTGATCCCAATCACTTACCAATATTCAACAGTTAATATTTCATTACTTCCAACCTGCGTCACAATCAGTTTTTTTCACACTCCATTACTCAGTGATGTGGCTCAAAGACGAAAGATTCATTCACATCCACAATGTTCTCTCCAGCAAGGCTGAGGTATGTTCATACTGATTCAGCATTAACTTTCAGGGAGGATATTAAAGTTGCATCAGTGTAAATGACATGTCTGTGCTTCAGGAGTGCAAGGAAATTAACTTTAATGAAGGAGACCTCGGAACTGTTAATATAACATCCTCCACATCCAATAACTTAAAATGAAGACTCCTGCTGAAAACACACTTTCTGTTTTGCTTTATAAACTTTAATTTGTAAAAAAAAAAAAAAAAAAAAAAAAAGGATCACTTAAAAATAGCTTATCAAACATCCACCAAACTCGTCAGTCGTCACACCCTTCAGTCTCTTATGACTATCATACCATTTTTTTTTTTTCGGACTTCTCTACACTGTAAAAGGTAATAACTGGCAATTGTTACATTAACGGAATAGTTCACCCAAAAATGAAAATTATACTCATAATTAGGCCATCCAAGATGTAGATGAATTTTGTTTTCCATGAACCCAAGAGAGCCCATGCCACACCACTTCTCATCTCTCTGCACTGGCTAAATCGCAGCTCGCATCAAGTTCAAGTCCATGGGGCTTGAACGGCCATGGGCTCCACTACCTTTGCTCACTCCTAAGCAGCTACATCCCCTCCAGAAGCCTGCGGTTGGTAAACAAGCTGTGGCTTGTCCCATTGCAGAGAAGCACAAAATCAATCTTCAGGACATTCTCTTTCACTATACCCTGTTGGTAGAATGACCTACCCAACTCTATCCGGACAGCCAAATCCCTCATAATCTTCAAGAAACAACTGAAAATGCATCTTTTCTGTGAGCATCTATCTGCCTCCTCATAAAAATAAATAAATAAATAATAAAAAATAAAAATCTATGCCTTCACTTCATCTCTCCTCTTTTTATCCTTATCCCTTCCTGTCTTAGCTCTTATTATTTTGAATGGTGACTGAAACCTTATATAAGGGCACTTCTTATGTTTATTGCCATCTTATTAAAAGGTAAATTGCTTGTTGTATTCCTCAGTTGTAAGTCACTTTGGATAAAGGCATCTGCCAAATGAAAAAATGTAATTTAAATTTAAATGTAAGTTTGTTTCTTCAACATAACAGATTTAGAGAAATCTAGCATTACATCACTTGCTCACCAATGCATCCTCTGCAGTGAATGTATGCCGTCAGAATGAGAGTCAAAACAGCTGATAAAATCATCACAATAATCCATAAGTGATCCACTCAAATGTTACCATTTTTAGGTTATTGTTTACCTGTGTATTTTTTTTTTTATTTTTTTTTTTATTTTAGTTTTGTTATAGTACTGTCAAAGTTAAATTGATCAGTTTTCCTTAATGGTAATAACAATATAATAGCATCATAATAACCACACAGGACAGTCTTGCAAGGCCAACACAAGTATTCAAAAAGATGTCTAAATAACCTTCAAACCGTTTTAATCATATCCTGATTTTTTTTTCCCCTTTTCTTTATCAGAAGCATAAAGTACAAAATAAGTATTCTGATGATTCACCAGACCTTTACGAAAGCATTATATTAACCCCCTGGCATTTCCTTCTCATAATTTTACTTGCATTGTAATACTGAGATGTCACTGTGAGAAGTTTGTAGGTTCATTACTATTATATGTCTTTTGAAAAGTACCCAAACTAAGTCCTTCTTTCATAGTCACTGAATGTCCTAAAAATAAATCCGAGAGAGTGCTGTACACTTCATAAGCGCTGAAAGTGGCACTCTGTGACAGAAAAGCTTATTTGAAAACTTCCTTCTCTGATGAGGCATAGCATTTCAGCCCACTTGCATAAATTACATTAAAAATAGCTGAGATATTCTAAAAGAGTTTTCCAGAACCACAAGCCCAACTGTCACACCAACATTATTATCTTATCAGACCGCCCTTTGAAATGCCCCGTGTGATGATATGTATAATTTGCATAAACATAGTATTTAAACACACCACATTTTTTTTCTATATAGAGTAATTCATAGAGCTTAAAAAAATTGCATGGCCTTTTTGAGCTTAATTTATATAATATTTATTTATTTATTTCTAATTATCAACACCACACAAGTATTAAGTTCTTGTGTATGCACTTTGTGTTTCATGCACTGATTGAATCCTTGGTGGCATGGCAAAATAAATAATTCTCTATTGTAAGCTTGTTGTCATTAAAGGGATACTCCACCCCATAATAAATAAAAAAAATCATCATTAATCACTTACCCCCATGTCGTTCCAAACCCGTAAAAACTTGGTCTGTCATCAGAACACAATTTAAGATATTCTGGATGAAAACCGGGAGGCTTGTGACTGTCCCATTGACTGCCAAATAAATAACTCTGTCAAGGTCCAAAAAAGTATGAAAGACATCGGCAGAATAGTCCATCTGCCATCAGTGATTCAACTATAACGTTATGAAGCAACAAGAATGCTTTTTTTTTTGTATGCAAAGAAAACAAAAATAATGACTTTATCATTATGGTTCTGTGTCAGCTGCGCTGCACAGATGTATGGTTTTCGTTGGTGTCGTGGCTGACACATAATAGTGTTTGCAGTTTGCATTCAGCGGATATTCTCCAAAATGGTGCTATGGTGATGCAGAGAGACACAAAGGAGATGAATTGTTGAATAAAGTCTTTATTTTTGTTTTCTTCGTGTACAAAAAACATTCTCATTGCTTCATAACATCATGGTTGAACCACTGATGGAAGATGGACTATTCTGACAATGTCTTTCATACTTTTCTGGACACAGTCTCAAGCCTCCCAGTTTTCATCCAAAATATCTTAAATTGTGTTCCGAGGATGAACAAAGCTTTTACGGGTTTGGAACGACATGAGGGTAAGTGATTGACAAAATTTTAATTTTGGGGTGGAGTAACCCTTTAAGTGCAGCACACAAACACACACACACACACAAAAAAAAAAAATCTCACCTGTGTACTCTGATTCTGAAATAGATATTGGTTTGAATCTAAAGAATCCTTCACTAAATAAACTTCAGAGCAGCCAATTTATTGGCTCTTGCTAAAACCGGTTGGACTCCCTTTTTGACTTTTTACATTTAGTCATTTAGCAGACACTTTTATCCAAAAAAAACTTACAAATGAAGAACTGCCTTAATTCTGTGTTGGCACACATTCAACAAGGTGTTGGAAACATTCCTTAGTTATTTTGGTCCATATTGACATGATAACATCACACAGTTACTGCAAATTTGATCATGTGACTGCAGAGGCCATTTGAGCATAGGGAACCCACTGTCATGTTGAACAAACTAATTTGTGATGATTTAAGCTTTATGACTTGTTATTCTGTTGGAAGTAGCCAAACAGCAATAATACTCAGGTAGGCTGTGGCATTTACAGTTTTTTTTTTTTTTTTAAACTGCTTACACACAAAATCTATACTTGTCACAATTTATGAAACCTGACACTCAAACACCAGAACCACAAACCAAATCTGCAAAAGCAGACACAAATTCTCTGCCCTTGACGTTTTCAATTTTATAAAACACTTTTTGCAAAACACAAGACACAATTATCTATGTAACAAACAAATCTAAATCAATTAAATAATAAAATAAATTTGCTTTTTTGTTTACCAATAACTTTCAAACCTGTACAGAAATGTGCACAGGAGCTCATAAAATAAAAGCTTTAGGTTTTGAAAAACTTTGTGCATGAGATATATACAAAATATATAATAATATGGCATTAGGTGTTTGCAATGTAAGACAAATGTTTGCTTTTGAGATGTGTTTGTGATATTTTGAATGCAGTGCTTCATTTAGCAAGAGATGTGAGGCATTTTGAATTTTGTGTGTGTAATTCTTGGATTTGTGTGTAAAGTTGTTTTATATATATATATAAAAAAAAAGCTGTAAACAAGGCTCAATTCGTAATAAGAGGCCCAAAGTGAGTCAAGAAAATATCCCCACTCCATTACACCACCAGCAGCAGCCTGAACAGTTGACACAAGGCAAGATGGATCCATGCTTTCATATTGCTTACACCAAATTCTGACTTTACTGAAAGTATCAGCAGAAACTGAGACTCATCAGAACAGGTCTTTTTCCAGTCTTCTGTTGTCCAGTTTTGGTGAACCCATGCTAATTGTTTTCTCAGTTTCCTTTTCTTAGTGCTTTTTTTCAAGCTTCAACGTGCTTTCAAAGATGCTCTTCTGAATACCTCGGTTGTAAAGAGTGGTTATTTGAGTTCATTTTGCCTTTCTATAAGCTCTAACCAGTATGACCATTCTCCTCTGACCTCTGGCATCAACAAAGCATTATTGCCCACAGAACTGTGGTTTACTGGATATTTTCTCTTTTTCAGACCATTCTCTGTGAAATCTAATTGCATGGGTATATAATAGAAGCTTTATAAATATTATAGTATTTATACAGTAGCTTTCACTTACCTTTCACATAGGAAGCAGCCATCTTGAATTCTCAACTAGGGGTTAAGCGAGGTATACTGAGTTCCAGAGAGCTCAGCGTGAGCGTTCCATTTGGAAAAACTGACATGGAGCTCTGAATTTCCTACCTCCGAACATCAACAACCATGCCACATTCAGTGTAACTTAAATTACGTTTCTTTCTTATTCTGATGCTCACATTGAACAGCAGATTATCTTGACCATGTCTTGAGGATCATTAAGTTACTGCCATGTGATTGGCCGATTAGATATTTGTGTTAATGAGCAGTAAATTGGCCAGTATACGTCTCCCTTAATGAAATGCAAGTTCATTACTTCAAGTGATGTGTTCTGTCTTTAGTGTTTTAGTTTACTAATTACAAATAAAAAGTCATGACATTCAAAATTTAAGATACCCCCTCTGAAGACCTAAACACTTGGTACATGCATAAATAAATCAGCTGATACCATTTTGCAGAGATGAACAAAGTCATCCTGACACCTTAAGACAAAGTTACTAAGAGAGAGAGAGAGAGAGAGAGAGAGAGAGAGAGAGAGAGAGCAGCAGTATTATCTTTTGCTATTTTTCAGCAAAATCAGGTTTACCGTATTCAGTTACATAGTGTTTTAATTTGTTTTTGTGTGTATGGTATGTAAGAATATGAATATGATGAAGATGATGGAGAAATACTGCTAAAAACTGAGCGAAAGAGTGAGAAAGTAAATCTATGTGCACCTAGAAACTAATTTCACCCTCTGTCACACGTTTAATCAAAAAGAGCGTATCGTATTTCATGCATCTCATTTCTGTGATGGAACTTTGACTTTTTGTTCCTCTAAAAATGCAAGTCAACAAATAATTCCCTGCAAGTGAAACAGAACTGGAGTGAATACATCAAGAGGATCTACAGCAGACAATGAAGATCCCCTAGGCCAGTCTTTCCTCTATCTCTCTCTCCTTTCATCCTCTTCCTCCCCTTCCTCTTATCAAGCCGTTTTAAAGGTTCAGCGGTTTTTGGATGTGATATTGATGAGAAATCACATCAGAGTGTCATCACTACTGTAACGCTGATTGATGACCGTGGGAGTGCAAAGGAGGAGGGGTTAAATTATACAACAACCAGTGGATGATGGATGACCATAGTCCTCATCACTGCAGTTTCTCCATTGCTTAAGCAGAAACACATGCTGATGACAGAAGAAATGAGAGCTCCTCTGTTTAAGCCACAAATAATCTCACACTGTATGTGCTGTTTTACAATAGTAGTACAATTATAGTAAAGAAAACAGTATTCATTTTATAATTTTTTAAGGCAAACTGTTAATCACTATCTCTAACCTTAACTTTCACATTTGTTTTATGTAACATTTAGTTTTGATACCATGTATAAATAAGCGATGATTTTGGATTCATATGTAGGTATTTGTGTTTACTGTTTACAATGTAATTATTTCGTTTTTCTTCGGATACTTCCATGTTTTTTTTTACAAATACTCATACAAATGTCTGGTATCAGTCCCAGTTTCCCAGGTGCAATTAAAGGCACCTTAAATTCCCAGGGTCTTCCTTCTTCTGAAAATTATGGTGGTTGGCATATGATGCAAGGTGCATTACTGTCACCAACTGGTAAGGAGTGTGGATCAGGATTTAGTCATTTATTTCTTTGTTAAAATTTTGAATTATATATAAAGAGAGATCCAGTTAGGTCCATATATTTGGACACTGACACAGTTTTCATAATTTCGGCTCTGTATGCCACCAGAATAGAACTAAACTGAAACAATTAAGATAAAATTGAAGTGCAGACTTCAGAAGCTTTAATTCAAGGGGTTTAGCAAAAAAATATAACATAAAATGCTTAGGAATTTATCAGGGTCTATTTTGAGGGTCTCAAATGTAATTGGACAAATAAATATAGTCATAAATGAAATGTTCCTTTTTTATATATATTTTTTTTAAAAATCCTTTGCAGGCAATGACTGTCTTAATTCTGGAACTCATGGACATCACCAGAGACTGGGTTTCCTCCTTTGTGATGCTTTGCCAGGCCTTTACTGCAGCTGACTTCAGTTGTTGTTTGTTTGTTTGTGGGTCTTTCTGCCTTTAGCTTTGTCTTCAGGAAGTCATATGCATGCTCAATCGGGTGGAGATCAGGAGATTGACTTGGCCATTGCAGAATATTCCACATTTTTACCTTCTAAAACTCCTGGGTTGCTTCTGCTGTTTGTAGTCATCGTACATTTGTACTATGAAGCGCCGCCCAGACAACTTTGCTGCATTTGGCTGAATCTGGGCAGACAGTATATCCCTATACACTTCAGAATGCTTCCGACTGCTTCTGTCTTCTGTCATGTCATCAATAAACACCAGTAACCCAGTGCCACTGGAAGCCATGCATGCTCATGCATCACACTGCTACACCATGTTTCACAGATGATGTTGTATGCTTTGGTCCATGAACGACTTTAATTCTTCTCCATACTTTTTTTTTACATTCTGGTACAGGTCAATCTTAATTTCAGCCGCCCAAAGAATAATTTTCTAGAGGTGGCTTTTTTTAGAATTTATTTATTTTTATTTTTTTTTTGGCAAAGTCTATTCTGGCCTTGTTTGCACCTTGTGTTGAACCCTCTGTATTTGCTCTTGTGAAGTCTTCTATTGATTGTAGACTTTGACAGTGACACGTCTACCTCCTGGAGAGTGTTCTTCACTTGACTGGATGTTGTGAAGGGTTTTTCTATACCATGGAGAGGATTCTCCAATCATTCACCACTGTTGTCCTCCATGGACGTCCAGACCCTTTAATGTTGCTGAGCTAACCAGTGAGTTATTTTTTTTTTCTCAGAATGTCCCAAACTGTTGATTTGGCTACCCCAAATTTTCCTGCTATCTCTCTGGTGGATTTGTTTTATTTTTTGAAGCCTAACAATTGTCTGTTTTACTTGCATGGAGAGCTCCTTTGACCACGTGATGTGGGTTCACAGCAACAGCTTCCAGATGCAAATGTTACTCTTGGAATCAACTCCAGACCTTTTCCCTGCTTAATTGATGTAGAAATAACAAAGGAATAGCCCAAATCTGTCCACAAAATGGCTTTTGAGTCAATTGTCCAATTACTTATGGTCCCTTGAAAAAGGCAAGTTTCAGTGTGTCCTTAATATCCCTATTCACGCTTATCACTATAACACTCCAAACACTTACGTGAGAAGCTGTAAGAGGAGCAAAATAATGTATTGTTTCTAGCAACAAACTTTACTTTTTGTGACAATTAGTTGTGCAATGCAACAATAACTTTTTTATAAAAATTTTAACGTCACATTTGTATTACCTTGCAGAGTTACCTGCAGAGTAATCAAGAAAACCACACAAGAAAACCAGCATTGATTAAGTCTGATTCTATTAAACTGTCTCATCCTATAAAAATCTTCTTTCTCTCATATGTAGCTTCAGCTGTATATATGTGACCCTGGACAACAAAACCAGTCTTAAGTGTCATTTCTTATTTTTTCAAAATAGAGATTTATACATCATCTGAAAGCTGAATAAATAAGCTTTCCATTGATGTATGGTTTATTAGGATCGGACAATAATTGGTCGAGAATCTGGAATCTGAGGGTGCAAAAAAATCAAAATACTGAGAAAATCGCCTTTAAAGTTGTCCAAATGAATTCTTAGCAATGCATATTACTAATTAAAAATTATGTTTTGATATATTTACGGTAGGAAATTTACAAAATATCTTCATGGAACATGATCTTTATTTAATATCCTAATGATTTTTGGCATAAAAGAAATATCGATCATTTTGACCCATACAATGTTTTTTTGGCTATTGCTAAAAATATACCCCTGCGACTTAAGACTTGTTTTGTGGTCCAGGGTCACATATATATACACTCACCGGCCACTTTATTAGGTACACCTGTTCAATTGCTTGGTAACACAAATTGCTAATCAGCCAATCACACGGCAGCAACTCAATGCATTTAGCGTCTAGATGTGGTGAAGACGACTTGCCAAAGTTCAAACCGAGCATTAGAATGGGGAAGAAAGGGGATTTAAGTGACTTTGAACGTGGAATGGTTGTTGGTGCCAGACAGGCTGGTCTGAGTATTTCAAAAACTGCTGATCTACTGGGATTGTCACGCACAACCATCTCTAGGGTTTACAGAGAATGGTCCGAAAAAGAGAAAATATCCAGTGAGAGGCAGTTTTGTGGACGAAAATGCCTGGTTGATGTCAGAGGTCAGAGGAGAATGGGCAGACTGGTTAGAGATGATAGAGAGGCAACAGTAACTCAAATAACCACTTGTTACAACCAAGGTATCAAAGTCAAATTTTATTTATAAAGCACATTTTTAAAAAAAACAGCAAGTGTTTATCAAAGTGCTGAACACACAAAAAGAATAAAAATATCAGTGATACAAATGGTCAACAACGCAAAAGAAGACAATAAGACACCATAAAGACAATAAAAGGAAGCAACTCTCATATAGTGTCAAATGGCAGACTATAGAAATGAGTCTTTAGGCTAGATTTAAAAACAGCAAGTGTTTGAGCCTGTCTAATGTAGAGAGGCAAACTATTCCAGAGCTTCCAGAGGTATGCAGAATACCATCTCTGAACATACAACACGTCGAACCCTGAAGCAGATGGGCTATAGCAGCAGAGGACCACACCAGGTGCCGCTCCTGTCAACTAAGAACAGGAAACGGAGGCTACAATTCACACAGGCTCACCAAAATTGGACAATAGAAGATTGGAAAAGCATTGCCTGGTCTGATGAGTCTCGATTTCTTCTGCGACATTCAGATGGTAGGGTCAGAATTTGGCGTAAAGAACATGAAAGCATGGATCCATCCTGCCTTGTCTCAACAGTTCGGGCTGGTGGTGGTGGTGTAATGGTGTGGGGGATATTTTCTTGGCACACTTTGGGCCCCTTAGTATCAATTGAGCATTGTTTAAACACCACAGCCTACCTGAGTATTGTTGCTGACCATGTCCATTCCTTTATGACTACAGTGTACCCATCATCTGATGGCTACTTCCAGCCGGATAATGCACCATGTCACAAAGCTCAAATCATCTCAGACTGGTTTCTTGAACATGACAATGAGTTCACTTTACTCAAATGGCCTCCACAGTCACCAGATCTCAATCCAATAGAGCAGCTTTGGGATGTGGTGGAACGGGAGATTCGCATCATGGATGTGCAGCCGACAAATCTGTGCAACTGCGTGATGCTATCATGTCAATATGGACCAAAATCTCTGAGGAATGTTTCCAACACCATGTTGAATCTATGCCACGAATAATTGAGGCAGTTCTGAAGGGAAAAGGGGGTCCAACCTGGTACTAGCAAGGTGTATCTAATAAAGTGGCCAGTAAGTGTATATATACTTATTTAACCATGAAGGCCCCACTGAGATATAATATCTCTTCTATCAGGGGGTCCTGGTCTAGATAAGCAGCAAAGGACAAATTTTACACAATCACAACACAATGAACATACATTAAACAGAACTTTCTAAAAACAATACAAATCCCAGCATGTACACTGTTCTATATAAAGACTTTAAAATATTTTTAAAAATAGCAAGAGATGGTACAGATTCCATATGTAATGTACCTTAAAGTTTATTCCATGCATATGTATAAAAAATCTGAAACGTAAGTAAGAGTTTATCTGTTGATCTGGTATTATGTCAACAAACTAGATATATACTGTGGTAATTTACCCACTAAAGCTTTTAAAGGAGTCATATGATGTTGCTAAAAAGAACATTACTTTGGGCATTTGGTGTAATGAAATGTGTTTATGCGGTTTAAGTTTAAAAAAACACATTATTTACCACATACTGTACATTATTATTTCTCCTCTATGCCCTGCCTTTCTGAAACACGTCGATTTTTACAAAGCTCATCATTCTGAAAAGCGAGGTGTGCTCTGACTGGCCAGACATCAGTGCATTGTGATTGGCAGAATAACTCAAGCATGTAACAGAAGTGTTACAACCCTTGAGAGCCGAGACAAAAACATTAAAACCCATTATAAATGAGGCATTTGTTGCATCTAGTGGGGACATAATTACAGATTATAATGGCAATACTATTCTCAATCCTAGTCCTTGCACCCCCCAGCTCTGCATATTTTGCATGTCTCTCTTTGTTAACACACCTGATTCAGATAATCAGCTCGTTAGAAGTGAGCTCCGTGCATGAACTGTGTTCCGACTGGCATGGTCCTTACACAGTGTTCATTGATCCCTACTCCCTGAGCAGGGGATATCTGTTGAAGTTTACTTCACTTTGGAACATTCATTCACGGATTTGCACTGCGCAATGTCTTCACACACGGACATCATATAACTCTGTTAATAAATACAACTTAAATTCAAGTCTTGCATACTTCAATGCACTTTAAATGGAACATATACGTTCGCTTCGAAGTGGAATCATGGTGGAATATCCTGTGATGTCCACTTCGCAGGGCACTTACGTTTGAATAGAACAAACATCTGAAGTGATAACAGAAACATACAAAATGTGCAGAGCGGGGGGTGCGAGGACTGGAATTGAGAATCACTGACCTATACTGTCTTTTTACAGTATACGCATAAACATTAAACCATGTCTGCATTTGTGATCTGAGAAACAACAAACAACAAGTGCTACTTTTGAATGGTCAGTGGCAAATCCTTTAAATATGTAAACGTACTTACAGACTTTGAGTCAGAACAGCTGGCATTGTAGTCTACTCTCTCAGGATCAGGAAACAGTGCTCCATAAAGTGCACTGCACACATCTGAATATTTGGGTTGAACTGTTCCGTAACAGAGTTGTAAATACAACTTAGCCACTGATTTCTAGTTGTGTCCTCTTTTGGAAGACCAAACAAAGTAGTTTCGCTTTCACAAGGAAACATACAGCGTCTCCACAATATGGCGGCGGCGGCAACAGCAAAAATAAAAGTTACGTCTTCTTTGCGTGGACATTTGGGCGGAGTTATGCAAATCTTCCCACATCGTGACGTAGACATGTGGGGACTTATTAGAATGAGCCATTTTAGGAGGGTGTGGTTGACTCTTAACTTTCATAAAGAATATCTTTTTGGATTTGAGACTTTAGTCTTTGTCTTTGCAACTTTACAGATCTTCGTTATGAACCGTGAGCTTGTAACACTCCAAAGAAAAGAAAATTTGTAAAGTTGAAGAAGATCTGTAAAGTTGCAAAGACTAAAGTCTCAAATCCAAAGAGATATTCTTTATAAAAGTTAAGACTCATCCACACACCCCTAAAACGGCTTGTTCTAGCACGCCCCCACATCTCTACATCACTGTGTAGGAAGATTTGCATAACGCCGCCCAGATGTTCATGCAAAGAAAGAAGGCATAATTTCATTCTCATTGTGGTATTGTTGTTGCCGCCGCCACCATGTCATATAGACGCTGTGTGTTTCACTGAGAAAGCTCAACTACTTTGTTTGGCCTTCCAAAAGAGAATTATATCCGCTTCTTCATGCCTGGAGCTGATCCGTGCTGGTCGCTGGGGAAGTCGTGGCCTAGTTCTTAGAGAGTTTGACTCCTAGTCTCGGGCCGGCAATACTATGGCTGAAGTGCCCTTGAGCAAGGCACCGAACCCCCAACTGCTCCCCGGGTGCCATAGCATGAATGGCTGCCCACTGCTCCGGGTATGTGTTCACGGTGTGTGTGTGTTCACTGCTGTGTGTGTGCACTTTAGATGGGTTTAATGCAGACCACGAATTCTGAGTATGGGTCACCATACTTGGCTGTATGTCACGTCACTTTCAAATACATCAACTTTGCACTATGGATCGCCGGATCGGCTTTCTCCATGGATGAAGCGGAGTCCAGCACCGGGGTCATCACATGTGGTTGCCACAAGCCCAAAGGACGCTCCTTCATAGACTCCACCCGGCCGCGCCGTTCTCAAGCCGGCCTCCGCTCACTCTAGGCCGCGGCTCACTCTAGGCCTCTGGCCACAGCTCACTCCAGGCCACAGTGTGTGATGCTGTTTCGTTGAGAAAGCAAAACTACTTTGGCCTTTCAAAAGTGGACACGACTAGAAATCATGTTTATATCACATTTATAATGGGTTTTATGTTTATGTCCCGTCGCTCCGGCAGGACAAAGGATCACAATATGTTAAGGGGCGTAACATTTCCGTCACATGCTTGAGGTAACACTTTGCTTTTCAGACTGATGAGTCTTTTAAAAATCTATGCTTTTTAGAAGGCGGGGCATAGAAGAGAAACAATAATGTACAGTATGTGGAAAATAATGTGTTTTTTGAACCTTAAACCGCATAAACACATTTCATTACACCAAATACACAAAATAATATTCTTTTTAGCAGAATCATATGACCCTTTTAAGCCTTTGCAACAAAAGATCACGATTCACAGAATCAAATGCTTTCGATAAATTGATGCAGCACATGATTTTTTTATCATCCAATGCAGTTATTATATCATTAGTGACTGACATTGCAGTAGTTATAGTACTATGTCCTTGTCTAAAACCTGATTGAGATTGACATAAAATATTATTAGCTGACATGATATTATTAGTACTTTAACTGTTTACCATAGATTCAAACCCTTTAGCTGTAACAGACAATCTTGAAATGGGCCGATAATTATCCAATACAGTGGAATCTCCACCCTTCAGTAATGGCCGAATAATTGCCGACTTCCAAGAATTGCTGACTTGGTATCAGACCACTGCTTAAACTTAAATTAAAAATAGAGGCAGGTCTCGCTTTTAAGATATTTTTAAAAAGTAAGCCTCTATTTGATCACGACCAGCAGACTTTTTACAATCAAGATTTATCAAGGCTTTATGAACCTGAGATAGGGAAATGGGTGGAAAATTAAAAACATTTATTATACAACTTGAAGAGATGGCCATATTATCTTTACCATCTGCACCTACAGAGAAACCATAAGAAGTGATTGAACTTATATTAGTAAAATGTGTATAAAAGCTTCTGCTATATTATATTTATCCTTAATTTCTTCATTATTTACCTTTAGTAAATCGGGAGCTGCTGGGACCAATATGGAGGTAGTTTGTTTTTGTATTTCTATCGGTAAAGTGATTAAAAGTGATTACAACAAAATATCCACGTTCTTAGAATTAGAATGACTAATCAAATTATTATACCCGATCAGATCTAATATAAATAACACAAAATTAGCTGTTGTTGGCACAATTTGTAAAGAAAAAAATGCCTTTGCAAAAAGAAGAGAAAGAGCAAATTATAATTAGAATTATAAAGGCAGTTCAGCATTGCAAGCATGAATTCAAAGCTCCAGTAAGCCAGCAGGTAAATCATCATATAGAATATTTAGCAGATTGTCACACTTTAATTCTTGTAATTAAGGATATTTCCCATTATAATCAATCGCTTGTCTTGATACTGGTAATCTATAACACATCATATTTTATTAAAACCATATTAATAGTAGGCCTATAAACAGTTTAAAAAAATTATATAAATGTTCTTAGCGTGTTGTTTATTAGTGTATCATATTGATTTATGCTGTAAAATATTAAATTAAATGTCTAATACTAATAGGGGAGAGTGGGGTAAGATTAGCCATTTTTTACTTATGTGGTTCTCAAGATAGGGGAAATTGTGCAAAAGTTTGATGAAAGTTTCTATCCTATCCTAATGAAAGTATTCAGATCATTTTAAATGATCAGAATGTATCTATGACAAAGGGTTCTAAAAATATGGCTTCTTATAAAAAAAAGTGTTCCCATGGCTCAGTTTCCCCCGGATTACAGAGTGAGTGGGTAGAATGCACCATCTGGGTGTAAAATTACCATCTGACCAAATCTGATTCAATCCCATGTGAAATAAATAACAATATAAAAACTAATTTAATAATTTCCTTTTACAAACAGTCATATTTCTTTTCATAAAGTTAACTTTAACAACATAAAATCAAGCAAATGAGGTTTAAATTTAAATATTTTATTGTTTGCATTTCTGAAATAATATGTTGAACACCAAAGTTGTAGCCTTCAAACATAGATTTTTTTTAGCCCTAAGGGACATACTCGGAATTGGTGCTCGGCATTTAACCTATCCAAGTGTACACATACAGCAGTGAGAAGTGAACACACCGTGAACACACACCCAGAGCAGTGGGCAGCTATACATCCAGCACCCGGGGAGCAATTGGGGGTTTAGTGCCTTGCTCAAGGGCACTTCAGCCATGGGTATTGAGGGTGGAAGAGAGCGCTGTTCATTCACTCCCTCCCACCCAGAACTCCTGCCAGCACTGAGACTCGAACCTGCAGCCTTTGGGTTACAAGTCCAAATCTCTAACCATTAGGCCACAGCTGATCACTTACATCATTACTGAATATTCCAACAGAAGAATACTTATGTGGAGAATTTGTGAGTATAATGTCAAGCAATGTGGTCGATATGTTTTAAAATCAACCGAGTTGGGGAATTAATTAATTGCGACAAATTTAAAGCATCGCAAATATCCTTAACTGATTTTGAAGAATTGGTTAACCAGTCCCAGTTCAAGTCTCCCAGCAATACAAAGTCATTGTCTGAAAACATTTTCATATAGTCCGACAACAGTGTTAAAGTTTCATGAGATGCCAATGGTGGACAGTAGCATCCCATTACTATAAAAACAGCACCGCTGGAGAAGTGTAACTTAACTTCAAAACATTTCAAAATATTTTGATGTTATCATTAGAATAAATCATAAGGATATTAAGTAAAGATTATGTTGCATGAAGATATTTTGTAAATTTCCTACCATAAATATATGAAAACGGCATTTTTGATTAGTAATAAATCTTAATTTCTATATATAAGGTCCAGGGTCACATATATATTGTACAATTTCTTATATATTTAACCAAATTTTTTGTTAACTTTTGGGGTGATGAGTGGCCCATCAAGTGTTATTGTAATGGGGGCAATACAGTTTTATTTCTGCCACTGAATTGTACCATCAAATACATCATTTAATTATACTACAGATATGTCATTCTGTTGGGCTTGTTTTCAACCTGTAACACAGTGTGACAAGCTCACCAGTTTATGTCTTCCTGCCTGTCACAAGACCAATCACCTCTGCGCACCACTTTTCCCAGAATCCTCCCTGGCTCACACCTGCTCAATGTTTCCAATCACCACACCTGTCTGCCATCAGCATCATCAGTGAATCTTTATAATCCAGTACTTTGCACTCTCACATTGTCTGGTCTCAAGGTTACTACTCCTCACTCTTACCTGACTCCAGTTACCTACCTGTGTTCTCGCGCAATCCCTTTGCTCCCTCATCATCTGAAAGACAAAGAAGTGACTCTCTCAGTTAAGTTCCTAGACATGGGCAGATGAAGCCTTGTGAAGCTTTTCAGGCCTTTTCCTGATTGTACCAAAAACAGATTCAAAGCTTCAAAGACAGACCCTACAAGTGACATCTAGTGGTCAGCTGCAATTATAGCAGCCACTTTCAAATGATTTAAAATAACTTATTGTTGATCCCAGTTTCAACACAAAAGCAATACTCAGCAATGGCAGCTGTGTCTTCATTCTGAGAATCATTGTCCACACATGAAAGTATTACTATCTTACTTAGAAGAAGGGGTGCACCCGCAGCGGAGGACGCGAGCCAGGCCCTCCGTGAGACGGAATGCGATGCTGTGATCATCGTAGACTCCATCGTCCGACACATTTGTGCTACGTTAGCTGAAGGTAAAGTGCACACTCACTGTTTCCCTGGTGCCCGTGTTCTTGATGTTTCTGCGCAGATAAAGCAATCCTGAAGGACGACGAGAGCCCCAGAGTGGTTGTGCTTAACGCCGGGGTCAACAACACCATGCTGTGGCAGACAGAGACACGGCAACGATCATCGTGTCAAGACTGCTTCCCACGTATCGACAAGGACACAAAAGGTTCAGTAGACTTTTTTGCTTTAAATGAATGGTTATTGTCATGGTGTAAAGAACTGAAACGGCTCTTTTTTATATATATATAATAACTGGAATCTTTTCTGGGAGCATCCTAGGCTTTTTTGCGCTGATGGCCTGCACCCCATGCAGAGTCCAAGCAGAACTCCTGTCAGACAACATCTCCAGGACGCTATGCTCCATATGACTAGTAAGCCAATTCTCAAATAACTGCTATGATGGCTTTTGTTCTACCCACTTACATGAAGTACTTGCGTTGTCCAATCACACAATCTATTAAGACTGTGTCTGTTCCCCAAATAGTGAGGTCAAAATATAAATTTAATGTAGGATCTAGAAAAAAATCTGATCGTGATTAAACCAAGAAAAATGTCAAATAAATGAACAAAAACAATTTTTAAAGTTTGGGCTCAGAAATATTGATTCACACCCAAAGCAGTTATTGTAAATGAAATGATCACAGATAATAGTTTTGATGTACTCTGCTTGACTGAAACCTGGCTAAAACTAAATGATTATATTGGTCTAAATGAGTCTACTTCACCAAACTACAGTTATGAGCATGAGCCCCGTCAGACTGGTCATGGGGGAGGTGTTGCAACGAGAGATAGTGATATACCCAATGTTACCCAGAAAACAGAATACAGGTTTAACTCATTCAAAATACTTCTGCTTAATGTTACACTGTCAGATATGCAAAATAAATCTATTGTATCTCTTGCTCTGGCTACTGTGTATAGACAACCAGGGCCTTATACAGAATTCCTAAAAGAATTTGTAGATCTTCTCTCAGACCTATTGGTTATCGTTGATAAAGCTCTAATTGTTGGAGAGTTTAACCTTCACGTTGATGATACAAATGATGCATTAGGACTTGCGTTTACTGACCTAATAAACTCTTTTGGAGTCAAGCAAAATGTCACTGGGCCCACTCATCATTTTAATCATACGCTAGATGTAATTATATCACATGGAATCGATCTTACTGATATAGATATGGTACCACAAAGTGATGGTTACTGACCATTTCCTTGTATTGTGTATTACTGATAACTATATGGCTCTGCGTTATCGTCCGGGCAGAACTATTGTTCCAGCCACCAAAGACAGATTCACTAATAACCTGTCTGACCCGCACAGACCCGAATCAGCTCTTGCCCCAGAACGTAGTCGAGAGATGGTTTCAGCCCTCTGTTCCCATGGATGGCAGACACATTCGGTGACAGGCTCCTCCCTTTTTAAGGCCACTGAGATCATCTGTACTCCCTGTGCTCCTGGCACCTTCGATACGACCGAAGGTGGTCGTCTGTACTCCCTGTGCTCCTGGCTCCTTCGATACGACCGAAGGTGGTTGTCAGTACTCCCTGTGCTTCTGGCTCTTTCGATACGACTGCGGTGGTCGTCTGTACTCTTAATGTACACAACATCACCTTACATCCAGGAACATGGATTTTTCTATCACTGCTATGGCAATAAGATGTAGCTCTGACTCTTCCTAGCCAAGAAAGAGCTTCCTTTTCAGCTCTGGCTTAAAGTTTGAAACATGGATCTTTCTGACTAAATTATGTATGCATACGAGTATTGTAATATGTGTACATATGTGAGCAAAAGCATATATTTTATAGAAATCTGTTTACATTGCTGCAGTAGTCAGAATGATGCAAATATGATGTCTTGCCTTCATTTCATTGAATCATTTCATTGATAGTTTCCAAAACAGATTATCTGCAAGCACTTGGAGGTGGTTTAAAGCCACATGTAGCCACACCAACACATAAGCTACAGTACACTGTGGAAATAAATCCACATTCTGATTGTTTTTACTGTCTTTCAACTAGATTCTCATGCTATGCCTCATTTAGCTGTGATTCATTCATTTTAATTGTGTGAACTGTGCAAAAAAAATCTGTCAATCCTCTGCAGTTGCCCACAGCTCCTTTTTCCTGCCAGCAGTGGTTTGCATTGCTGGCAATTTGTAATACAGTAAATACAACCAAGGCTATCAATACTCATCTGTGCACAATGGCATTCCCACATTTCTACACTCCATATATTATAAAATGATTGATGTATTCAGCTGCAGCACCTTTGACTCAATATATAAAATATTGATGTAAAAACAATAATGCTAGAAATGGTTGCTTTTTTTTTCATTCTATACACCTCTGCTGTTGCTCTAATCAGAATGATGAAAAGCGTTTTTGCATTAAGGATTTTGTGCTGGAAACAATGCTGGGTAGGCTTATGTGTGGGAGCACAAGGGACATGTTTGCTGAGGGATCATTTACATTTTTATATACATTTACATGGCCACCGCTTAAAATAATCATGCAGGTGGGTGGCTAAGCTTGCTGCAAAAGACATTACAAAGAGACAAGCAGAGCTTTGATGGAAGTGAAAGCCCCCATTTTCATTTGGGACACCGGAAAGTTCTTTGAGAAATGCTTACAAGAGATTTCCATGACATTTGTATAATTCCGTTACTCTCTCGTTCTCGTGAATTTACCAGACTGTTATGTTTACAGACATTATTATTCTCGTCCTCTAAACAATAGTTCTGTTTCAAAACCCATCAAGGCAGCATTATAGGTACATTCCTGATGCATCTTTTCCTCAAAAGATAAACAGTATACTGCCTTACAGGATGTTTTCTATTAGCCAAATTGGAAAGCACCATCACATATATCCTTTCCGATAAGACCAATTATACAGCAAGTTTGTTAATATGACTTAAATAAATTGCTCATATATATATATATATATATATATATATATATATATATATATATATATATATATATATAAAGCCTGGTATAATTTTAAGGTTTAAGCTACCAACCTAATTATTTGTATTTTAGCCAACATAAAAATGCAAAAATCATGTGAAGATATCGTTGTGTGTAATTTAAATGCATACTTTCAAACCAAGAAGTTAACACTTGGTTGGATTGGTGGATGTTTGGATAATTAATGAATTATTCAGTCACCAATAAAAATGGGCAGGATTTATCCCAGATTTAACAGTAGTACAGTAAATACTGTACAATATAAAATAAATGTACAGTACTGTATTAATAAGAAGGAATTTTTCATGTTATATTTTTTCATTTTCATATTTATTTTTATTTTTTGACTGTACGTATGAAATTATAGTTCATTTTTTCCAACAAATAACTGCAAAAATAACTAGATGTTGTTCAAACATTATTAGCATTTCTATATTTTTAAGTTCATTCTTGTACAAGCTGTGGGGGAACCATGGCCCATACAATCCTAGTAATCAGTGCAGGATGGTTGATGCCTGACAGGGACAGAATAGAAGTCCAACTTATTTCAAGGTTGACTCACTGATTTCTGGCCTCACCACTGATGTAAAGCATTCCATACCACTGTCACTTCTAAGTTTCCATTTGGGTTAGAAACATATGGTATTAGACAGCAACACAGATCAATAGGCTTCATAAAATCAAGTTTTTACTCCTGGCCTCCTTTTTCCTCTTTTTTTCTCTGATGTTTCCTGAAACTGTTTCCTAAGCAGTTTATCAACAGCAGGGCCCAATAATGTGAAATCCTAATGTATTCGTATCTCTCCTCTAATAAAGCCGTTTTCTTTACTCGTCTCCTGAGCCTTTCTTCCCAAATACAGATGCTAATGTATGTCTGTTAAAAAGAATTCTGGGTGATATCAAATTGAATTTATTCATGTCCTTAATGCTTTCCCCGGGGCTTGGATTTGGGCATCCTGCAGAGTATGTGAACACCACAATAAATTACACACAGAGGATAAACAAACACATTTGATGGTTAGTGTTTGCAGGGCACACAGTGCCTTTAAAAGCATCCCTGCCTCTCTGCGGGTGTAGAGGTACACACAGGGAGGTCTCAGATATGGGTACTGACAAAAGACAAAGGTGTCTTGGTTTTTTTGGGCTAGATGGTTCCCTGTGAATCAGGCAGAAAAGACGCTTCCAAGTACAAATAATACAAATAAATGCCTCCATCTACATGACTGTCTTTGATTCTCTCTCCTACATGCAGTAACGGATGCAGTTGCATTGATTTATTGAGGTCACAAATCTTATAAGAAAAATGTCTGTATCCGTGAAAAATTAGAGCACAGCCGCAAAAAAAAAACTAAACAAATGCAGTCTCAGAATATGCAAATTAATATTATGCCTCACATTTTTCTTTTTGTCAAGCATCATTGTTACTATTTTTTTTCAACAAACCCCTGACCCTAATTATTAAATTATGTAAGTCGTTCCATATGTTTGTGCTACAGACATGAAAGATGAGTTACACTGTGTCTCCTTCCATTTGCTTATGTAAAAACAATTATGTTTATGAAGGATAGAAGTAGCAAAAATGGGCGGTATGTGAGCCCCGCAGCATGTTGAAAGAAGAAGGTAATATAAAATCATGGTATAGCTTTAATATTTGTGCACGTGTACCTGGTATTCCCCATGTTGTGGGGACCACATTTTCCCGCAAGGACAGCAATACCAGTGGATTTTGACCTTTTGGGGACATTCTTTTTGGTCCGCATGAGGAAACAAGCTGTTATGCTATGCATAAGCCCAAGTAATAACTTTAAATAATTCACTTTATTTTTATCCCTTTAACACATTCTGTTGACTATAAGTAACATTGCACCTACATGTCTTCTAGTAGAGTATTAGTAGACTGTTAGGGCTAGAGATAGAATCAATCAACATAGATGGCAATTGCAACACACTTTCGGATTGGGACACACAAAAGTTAGTTTGTGTTCCTTCCCCCCATGACATCCTTTACCCGACTGCAGATGTACTTAAATGATTCTGGGGACACACAAAAATTCTGCAGGGATTGTAAAGGGGTGAAATCCATAACAATTGTGTCCCACCAGTGGTCAGATCGTGGGTATGCCCACATTACAGGTGACCTCCGCCTTGCCTTCAGCTGCAGGATTGCCTTTAAAGATAAAAAAAATAGGTGTAAGTTTTATTTATTAGCAATAGGGGGGCTGTATATTTCCTATTAAGTAAACAGTGCAGTATAAACATTATAAAAACAGTTGAGATGTAGCCGTGATGTGTCTATTAATTAATCTATATTCAAGTACCACTTAATAGGCATGGCTAATTAATTTTATGTATGAGCAACAATATGCAGTGGTACATAACTGCTTGTTATGTTGTCTTTTCAGATATTCAGTTCTTTTCAGTCCTTCTTGTCCAGTGAAAACCATGTATAAATCTAAATTTGGTAATGTTTAATATAAATAGAATGGTGTGTTGCTACCAACAGTATAAAGTAGCTGAAATTAGCAACAACCAGCACTGACCTACAGCAGTACAATACAACACAGGCTAGCAGAAGTAATATTAAACCAAAAACATAATACAGAATAGAACAACACTGACAGACACATTTTTCTGCAGATTAATTACTTTTGGTTTTAAAACTGCAAGTGCTTTTTTCTAATGCTAAGACATTATTTTGCTTAGTTAAATTGTACTTCCAGTGGAGTATTAACAATATGTTTTCTGGATACTCCTTCCACCAATGTTAAAAACATTTTTTTTAACTGCAATGTGCTCGATTATCAGCAAAGATGATGCTAGGAGGGTACATGCCGACGCTAATGTTGACATCTTAGTGTTCGATGTTAACAATTAAAAAGTGTTGTGTAACAGTTACTTACCGTTATTCTCGCTTGAAATCTCCGTCTATACAAATTACAGCAAGCTGCACGAACATGTTGGATTCGCGGGGTTTGGATGCCGATGTAGGTTCGCAAAGCCAACATCAATAGCAATGCAACGTCTGCCATTGTTGATGGTGTGTTTGTGTTTGCCGTTCTGTGCTAGTGTTGCTGGGAAAAATTTGACAAATTCAGTGGTGTAAGACCTGGCTCTGTGGTGGCTCTTTAGTCCATGGAAAACCGGTTCTTTGAGGGCTCACAAGTCGAACCAACTCTGAACCGACTGTAGCACTAGCTCTGAACCAGCAACCTGTTCCTGCTAGTGGAAAAGGGGTAATATAGGCTACTTGCAAAGCCGTCAGTAGAATATATGTTGGAAGACCATCACAATAAAGATTTAGCAGATATTAAGTAGACAGTCTACTAACTCTCTAATGAGAGTTTTGGCCATTAAACAATTAAAACTAGTGCAGTAATTTTCTCTGTAATTACTGTGCAAATATATACTTGATCTGTGTTTAGGCCCAACTTGTTCCTCCCTTATTCTATGTAGTTACAGGGTAAATACAACATTTGCGGGCTGTAATTTAAAGTGGTGCTTGTTCCCCCTTATTCCATGTATTACAGGCTAAATACAAAAGTTGCAGGCTGTAAATTAAAGTGGTGCTTGTTACCTACTTATGTAGTTACAGGGTAAGTGGCAACAACAAATTCAGTATGTTTATACAGTATGCAACCCATGTTAAATGTGGTGCCTACAAAATAAATAATAATAATAATAATAATAATAATAATATAATTGTATATTGCAATTATACTTCCAATTAAAAAAACTAAAGCGATCTATTGATATACATAGTGATTTATGTATAGATAAAAAATAATCAGTATTATA
The DNA here is from genome assembly GCA_024542945.1 of allo-octoploid hybrid of Carassius auratus x Cyprinus carpio. Classification (NCBI taxonomy): domain Eukaryota; kingdom Metazoa; phylum Chordata; class Actinopteri; order Cypriniformes; species allo-octoploid hybrid of Carassius auratus x Cyprinus carpio. The sequence continues at coordinate 16,935,044 of CM045082.1, read as the reverse complement.
ACTGAGCACAGAAAATGTGACGTAGTGCACATATGCAAGTTGCGTATGACGTAAGCTGATGACTCACAGAAGTGCCAGAGATGTGATGAGCAAGAGAACACGAGAGCGATGCAAAAGGATAAAAAAAAAAAAACTTATTTATAATACTTCGTGATTGCTGATATATGTATTTTATTTTCTTTGAAAGATGTATTTTAGGTTGCTATGCCTATCATTGTGTACACTTCAAAGATCATTGGCATATTTTCTCAATGTTAATATGAATTATTGTTAAAATTTTGAATGATGTATTCTGTTTAGTTATGAATATTAATTTGCACATCCTCAATAATCTGTTAAGAAGACACTTGTTCCTCATGAAAGTTGAGATGGATGTTTAAACAGTTTAAAGAGCAAGAAAAGTTTAAAAGAAATTGCATTGAATGTTAATGGCACTGTTTTGGTCAAACAGGTCAGGTTTATTGCTTGAGTGAAGATGGAGATGGATTTGAGATGGAGAGACACCCAAACTTGAATTCTGATTCCTGAACCTGGAAGGATACCTCTTTGCTGTGACACGTGGATGATTCATGCATCAACTTTTTGTTGCAACAACTTTTCTTCAGCTGGGAAGATTGAACTGGTAGGATTTAACTGAATTTGCACTCACCCACTGGACATTTTAAAGGACTTTTAGGACGATTGTCTAAGACTATTAAGAAAAAAGTTCTAACAAGGGTATTTTTGATTGACTGTTTTTGAATGTGAGCGAGTTGTACATTTTGGGATATCTTTTGAACACTTTAGTTGTGATGAGAGGTTCTGGTTTGCTTGAATTGTTACACTGAATTGAGGTTATAAGCCATTGTGCCTTGTTCATGGGATTTTCTTTGGTTTGTCTAAAATGATGATGAAGAAATTGTTAATCTAAAAGCCAAATAGCATAATATTCTATACTCTAAATCCAAAAGAAAGTAAAATTTAATAACTGGTGAAACATAGCAAGATCAAATCAAAAGTTTAAAAAATACTACGACTTAAGGAAACAGAAATAATTAGATTAGAGTTCTATTTATGAGAAGAAAAATAAATCAAATCTTATTGCAATTTGTACAAGAGGGAAAGAAACACAAATCAGAGAATAAATCGGTTGTGTATCAATTTTATAATTTTTCTTTGGTTTCATTCTGGATCATGTTGTTTATGTGACTGTTGAATTACAATATATATTTTTGAATCATTCTCCTTACATGGTTGTGTGATTTCATTTACTGCCATCATTAATTCTCTTCTCCACTTACCTAGAAACTGGTCCATTGGTCCAACTTACGCTGAGGGCACTTGTTACATACATTCTTGGCGAACATTGCACCTAATTAAGAATGAAGGAATCTCCTACATGAATGTGCCTTTCAGGCTTAAAGACTGTTCAGACTGTTTTTTGGGAAAATTCCACATCTGAGCACTGAAGTTGATTATGATGCTTAGAGAGGGAGTGTTAAACTGATCCTTCACTTTCTGATTTGCAGCGTTCCAGGAAAATATTAGACAGTTTGTTGTATCCAGCATCAGAAATTGTGAGACATTTGGGTGCAACAGCCCCACCTAATGCATACCTTGACATTCTGGATTCTGCCTTCGATGCAGTTAAGGACAGGGATGATGTTTTTGTGATATCCTTAAACACAATGCAAAATGCAGGAGAAAAATCCTCTGTGTATCTGCAGCACTTGCAAGCAGCTCTCTTAAGCCAGGATATTGCTTCTGCTGTAGCAAGGATGGACATATCGCTTGCGACTGTAATCCAAATCCATATTTAGTAAATGAAAAACTGAAGAAGCTGAGAGAACGACAGAACCTGTGGGATCACCAGCAGAGCTCAGAGGTCTCAGAGTCTTTAAACTGGAATTAGCCCCTGTAGCAAGAAGTAAAAGGGCTACCATATGCAAAACTATTCTCAAAGGGTCTACATGAAGAAGGGATAATTTAGAGGGTTCCCGTTGCATAGGTCCATTAGCCAGCCTTCCAAAGGGAATGATAGCGGCCAAGTGTACTGCTAAAGTGTACATAGAAGGAGAGCCATGCTTTCTGCATACAGGGTCGACAGTCTCCCAATCTTTTTATCAAGAAAACCTGCCTGAACTAAGTATAATCCCCTTGGAAAATCTGTTGGAAGTAGAGGCTGCCAATGGACAGGTAGTACCCTATTTGGGGAATGTAGAGATGAAGGTCAGGTTTCCTGAGGATTTTCTTGGAGGTGTCGTGGAAGTGTCGACTCTTGCACTGGTTATTCCGGATACCAGTAGCACTGCTCAGCCCAAAGGGCTCATAGGTACCAATACTTTAGACTTGGAATATGGGAAGCATCTTGAGACCAATGACTCTGTCTGCAAGTCCATTCCATAAGGCTATAAAGCTGTGGTAAGACTGTTGAATATCGATGGAATCAAAGAGTAAACAGTCATGTAGGACTTGTCAGACTCCCTACAACTGATGCTGTTGTTGTACCTGCAGGGCAGAATCTTGTCTTGGAGGGAGTTGTAACTGTAAGAGGACAAGTGACAGACAAGTGGGTAGTGATGGAACCCCACTCTTATTCTCTGGTATCTTGAGGACTTTTAGTTGCTTGCTGTCTACTTAACTTACCTAAGCATACGTCACAAAATATCCCTGTAGTACTTAAAAGTGAGACAGAGCATGATATTACCATTTCTGGAAAAATCATAATTGCAGATGTCCATGCCGTACAAAGAGTAATATCAAATAAGGATGATCAGAAGGGAGATGCATTCTCAAAGGTGGAAAAGAAGCCTGCAAATGAACTCTGTTTTGATTTCGGCAACACTCCATTACCTAAGGAATGGAAAGAGAGGATTTCTCAGAAATTACGGGATATGTCTGAAGTTTTTGCCACACATGACCTTGATGTTGGGTGAACTTACAAAGTAAAGCACAGCATCAAGCTACAAGATGAGGCTCCATTCAAACACAGGGCTAGGCCCATACATCCTGATGAATTTGAAGCAGTTCGCTGGCATTCAGAAAAGTTGCTTGAGGCTGGGATTATCTGAGAGTCTGAATCATCCTTTTCATCACCTATTGTAGTCGTCAAAAAGAGAAATGGTGATGTGAGGCTGTGTATCGACTATCGTAAACTGAACACAAAGACCATAAAGGATGCTTATGCATTACAGAATCTCGAGGAAACCTTCTTAGCAATCCATGGATCCAAGTGGTTTTCAGTGCTCAATCTTAAATCTGGCTATAACCAGATTGAGGTTGAGGAGAAGGATAAGGCCAAAACTGCATTTGTTTGTCTCCTGGGGTTCTGGGAGTTCAACCGTATGCCCCAGGGGATAACAAATGTCCCTAGCACATTTCAATGCTTTATGGAGAGGTGTATGGGTGATATTAACCTCACTGAAGTCCTGGTATGCTTGGATGATTTGATTGTATTCTTCGAGCCTGCCTTTTGCATGTCCTAAATCATCTGAAAGAGTATGGATTGAAGCTTTCAGAAGAGAAATGTACATTTCTTCAGACCTCTGTTAGGTATTTGGGACATATCGTGTCGCAGAATGGCATGGAATCCGATTCTCAGAAGATAGAGACTATCAAAACCTGGCCAAGTCCCAAAAGCCTCAAGGAGTTACGTTCTTTCTTAGGGATTTTTCAGGCTATTATCGCCATTGCATCCAAGACTATGCCAAGACCGCAAAACCGTTAAACGACTTAACTGTCGGATACCCACCTCTCCATAAGAACTGTAGGGGCAAAAATAAGAGCACATACTATCTTAGTCCCAAAGTTCCTTTCGGAGGAAGATTGACAGAAAGTTGTCAACAGTCTTTTGACACGCTCATAGAGAATCTTACCACAGCGCCCATATTAGGGTTTGCTGATCCCAAACTGCCATACGAGTTGCACACTGATGCCAGTACCACTGGGCTGGGTGCTGCACTTTACCAGCAGCAGGGAGGCGAACTACGTACAATAGCTTTTGCCAGCCATGGGCTTTCAAGGAGTGAGGCTCGTTACCCTGTCCATAAGCTTGAGTTCTTAGCTCTGAAATGGGAAGTCACTGATAAGTTTGCTGATTACCTATATGGAATCAATTTCAAAGTGGTTACAGATAGCAATCCATTGACTTAAGTATTGACATCTGCGAAACTAGATGCATCAAGTTACAGATGGCTTTCTGCTCTGTCTACATTCTCCTTCACAATTCAGTACAGGCCAGGAAAATGCAATCTTGATGCGGATGGGAATTTTAAGTGCCCACATGGAATGCTTACCAATGATAGAGTATCACAGAAAGAGCAGGAACATATAGATCAGTTTACCTTGCACCACTCACATGAGGAAAGTGATTCCATATCGGTCCCCACTGATGTAGTCCAAGCTCTCAGTGACAGACATCTGGTACACTCAGATGAGGATAGTAATTATCTTCCACTTATTGAGTCCCTTTCTGTGAGTTCAAACATAATCCCTGAGACCTATGAGTGCCTTGAAGGACTTCCAGTTGTTCCCCAACTGACAGTGCAAGAGCTGAAAGATAAACAAAGAACTTACAAAGCCATAAAGGAAGTAATCTTACAACTGGAATCAGGAAAACTGTCCTTACATGTATTGAGGAAAGAGCTGCGGGAATTCCCATTTCTTTTGTGAGAGTGGAAAATGTTAGAGCTGAGGGATGGTATTCTTTATAGGAAGAGAGTGGTCGGTGAGTATAAAACTTACAGGCTCGTTCACCCCAAAGATCTGAGGCCTATTGTCATGGAACAACTGCATGACAACATGGGTCATTTGGGTGTGGAGAGGACCTTGATCTTGCTCAAGCTCAAGTTTTTTTTTTTTTTTTTTGGCCAAGGATGGCCACAGATGTGGAGGTGAAGATCAAAGACATGTAATCAGTGTGTGTGCAGAAAGACTCCACCTGAAAGAGCAGCACCATTAGTGAATATTCAGGTTTCTAGGCCGCTTGAGTTAGTATGTATGGATTTTCTATCTTTGGAACCAGATTGTACTAATACAAAGGACATCTTAGTGATAACTGATTATTTCACAAAATACACTGTAGTTATCCCCACATCAAATCAGAAGGCTAAGACTTTCGGAAAATATCATTCTACAATATGGTGTACCTGAAAGGCTTCATAGTGATCAAGGGCCTGATTTTGAGAGTAAGACCATCAAGGAGTTATGCAAGATTGCTGGTATTCGGAAAGTTCAAACTAAGTGAAAAGTGAAAGTCGTGACATTTGCCAAGTATTGTAACCCATACTCGGAATTGGTGCTCTGCATTTAACCCATCCAAGTGCACACACACACACATCAGTGAGAAGTGAACACACCATGAACACACACCCGGAGCAGTGGGCAGCTATATATCCAGCGCCCAGGGAGCAAATGGGGGTTCAGAGCCTTGCTCAAGGGCACTTCAGCTATGGGTATTTAGGATGGAAGAGAGTGCTATTCATTCACTCCCCACCTACAACTCCTGCCAGCATCGAGACTCGAACCTGCAACCTTCTGGTTACAAGTCCAATTCTCTAACCAATAAGCCACAGCTGCCCCCATAGTATACTCAACAGTGTATCATCCCAGGGGAAACCCAGTTGAGCAGTTCAACCAAACACTGTTTAGTATGTTGGGTACTCTGGGTACTGGAAATGGATACTGGGTACTGGAAAAATGAAGTCAAAACCCATTGGAGAAATTTTGTGAAGCCTGTCATGCATGCATATAACTGCCCTAAACGTGATACCACAGGTTTCACTCCATATTAGTTTGGCCAGCAGCCTAGGTTGCCCATCGATCTTGCTTATAGAAAACCTGCAAATGACAGCCATATAGAGTTCAATTCCCAGTATGTGAAGACTTTGAAAACACATTTGCAACAGAGTTATGAACTTGCCAGGAAGAATGCAGCAAAGGTTGCAGCAAGGAACAAAACACGATATGACAAGAGAGTGGCAGAGTTTTCACTTGATGTGGGTGATCGAGTTCTTGTCTGAAATATGCGTCTCCGAGGAAAGCACAAATTAGCTGATAAATGGGACTCTGAAGTCTACATTGTGGCAAACCTTGCTGTAGAACCTCCTGTTTATTATACTGTGAAACCAGAAGGACCTTTGCAGACACTCCATAGGGACTTATTTTTGCCTTATGGTTTCCTGTCACCCTATGTGGAGGAAGAGAAAGTGGCACCTAGGCCGCAAAGAGGATGAGGAAAAGTGCAGGGAAAAATACTTCAGGAAGAGCCCGAGAGTACAGAGCAATGTCTGGATTTTGATGGAGAGGACAGTGATTACTATGCATGAATTTGAGCCCAGTTCCAAAACCAGTCCAGTGAGATTTTTTGAGGAGTATGAAGTCATGAGAGCACCAAGATATGTTCCTCTCAGAGAAGTCGAACCTGTAATACAGATGCTACCTGATTCAAACCCTGCCAGAGGCAATGTCGTTGATAGTACGCATGATAAATACTTACTAGGGCTGCACGATTAATAAAAATTAAATCACAAAGGCGATAAAAGGCAGAAGCTGCGATTGCCATGTGTATCTTTCAGTGAAGCACAGTTCTGTACATTTTGGGATTTCTTTTGAATGCTTTAGTTGTGATGAGAGGTTCTGATTTGCTTGAATTGTTACATTGAAATCTCTCTCCTCTTCACTTTGATTAGTTTTCTTGTATTTTCGACACATATCCCTGTCATGAGCGCCGCTAACATCTATCTGACTCATCTCAAGCACTATTCCAGCTGTTTCCAGTTCCTGCTCACCACATCCACTGTTTCAGTTTTAAGGGAACACACTCCAGACCGTTTCAAAGTTGTCCCTCGTCTGCTCTTCGATTAGTTTTTTCCTATTTTCCACACGTTTCCATCTTAAGCACCGCAGACACAGATTTCGTTGCACACAGAACCATTTGTGTTTGAACTCACATGAGTGGCTGTATGCTCTCTTTCACATCCTCCACATTCCTAACCAAGGTTGCCAGGTTTTCACAACAAAACCTGCCCAATTGCTACTCAAAACTAGCCCAATCGTGGTGGGGGGTTTTCCAGGAAAACCGCAGACTTGGCAACACTGTTCCTAACCCAGGACCATCGGGTTAGTTATTACTGATATCAAATCAAATTGGGTCAAATCAAGTCAGCTTCCTAACCCAACAGTCTCAATCAAGCGTTTGGATTGAAACAATAACCCAGCGTGTTTAAAAAGTAAGCTTACACAGTGTATGTTTTTGCTAAATCACTTGCAAATATAATATTGCTGTTAGGTCATATAGCCTACATACTGTTCCAAGTAATATTAGAATAAGTATCCCTTAGTTTCAAAATACTTGCAGTAGAAATAATTTGTAATTTTACAAGTTATTACCCCTTTATTCCCCAAACTTCGCATATTATTCCCTTATACCTACATGGAGGTCCTGAATAGGTAAACTATAATTACAAAAAGGTACGCTTTAAATTCTGTTTACTTACGCAGTATGTTGTGGGCTGTAATCTAAAGCGTCACCAAGCATATTTTGTAGGAAACCAGTCACAGTTTCTGACAATCTGTAAAGTTGGACAGGTGAGCTCCAGAAAATCAAAAATGAGGTGGCTTTGACAGTTACATTATTTGGAAAAAAATGGGGGGGGGGCACTAAACTGTAACACTAAGAACCAAAAAGTGTTATTTGTGTTCGTATGACTCTAAACAGAACTGTTACTATGTGGAGGAAACATTTAAAGGAACTTTTATCTCTTTTAGAGTGAGAGACTTGAGGGTGGGGTCTTTTGGTTTGAGTCAAAAAGCAGTCATTTAAAACAGCCTAGAAACTGCTAGACCTGAAAAAATTTATTTCCGGGAGACCCAGAATTAGAATTAGAGAACAGTAAGTAAAAGTGAAATAGTGTAGTGTGAAAAAATAATAGGGAATCCAAACACAAGCGGTCACAGAAGACACATTTGAAATGCACAATAATACTAGACAAAAACTGTAATGTGTCTTGTCTAACCAATTGTGATTGGCCCACTGAAAACCCAGAGATTCTCTCTCACATTTCTGGGATACTAAAGGTTCAGCTATACTTTAGTTTTTCATATTCCGCTCACGCATTTGAGGATGCAAGTCTTTCAAAATAAACTCAATTGACTGTGAGGGCAGATGGACACCTTCAGTTAATGCACACTAGTGGAACCTTCAATTTGAGTGTTTGATAACTTGCATGTGCTGTTGTCTGGGCAAATCCGCTTGGATGCAATAATTGAGCTGCGTCCAGACATCGGACTGTGATGAAAAACTGCATCTTTTGGTACAAATGTAGTTCATCCTCTCTTGAGGAGAGAAATGTTGTGAAATATTGCTGCACAGCTACTATACAAACCTACAAAAAAAAAAAAAAAAATCTTATCTTAAAAAGTTATCTTGTGTGCAACCCACAGCTTAAGAAAATCATTCTGCCAATAAACTAAAACAAGCTGGACACATTATTTGTCACGATAAACAAGAAGGAAGTGTCTCTGCGGTCCAGCCTTTGGTTTATTTTCCATTTGCTGTATAACTCTGTGCAGTATGAAATCTGACCTGACAGAAGGTCTCCACCATATATGAGAATCGGGTTGGAGAATCATGAATAGCATCTGCAGAGTGTCTCATGTGATGTGAGAGTTATTTGCTTTCTCTGATAGAGGTGCAGAGAGGAATAAGTCTCTAGAGTGTCACAGGAATCACAACTATTTGATATTTTTTGAAAACTCAAAAATGCTCATTGGGTATGTGAGAATTTTTTTTTTAAAAAAGTTCTAATATTTTGATGAATTCTCACCTTTTTGTATATATTTGCATGTTGCAGTGACTGCCGTGATGTCTCATGGGGAAGTTGTCATAAGCTATCCAGTGGCGTGGGAATATGTTTTAGTTTGGGAATGCTGTACTTGCAAGGGGGGGTTGGGTTGTGCGATAGAGGCTATTTACACTAAGTGAAAATAGCAGTATGTTTTAGTGATATGCTATTTACACTAAGTGCAGACAGCTATAAATTTTATTTATACTATGTTAAAATAGTAGGATATTCTGCTCATTACTTATTGCAAATAGTGGCAATTATCTGCACCTCAGCATTGTACAGTAATACATTCTAAAACTGTATGCAATAATTTATTGAGTGTAAATTTTAATTCAAATTATTAAATGGATGCCACCTAATTGGGACAAAAGCCCTCCCTACACCTACCCTAACCCTACCCAATGCTTTATTTTCAAATTTTTGATTATTTCCTTAATTTTTATTAAAATAAATGCTTTTCTGATGCGTTTGAAATTTAAAAGGGAAGAAAAAAAAGTTCGCCAAAAGGCAGATTCGAACCCGGGTCAATCGTCAAAAGGAGCATGACAAGCACTACCATCTACACCACTGAAATTGACAATTATTGTCCGTCTTTTGTAATGTTGACTAGTCCAATCACACATTGGTGGATGGAGTTAGTTTAAATAGCTTCTGCTAACAAGGCGGGCTATTTGCACTTAGTGTAAACAGACACTCTGATTTTTTTTCTTCTTTGTTTTTATTCCCAACAGTTAAACAGTTGCCCACAGAAAAAACAGGGGGTGCTGTAGCATCCTCAGCACCCCCACTTCCCCTGCCTATGAAGCTATCAGTATTTCAAATGCCTAATTCAAAATACCCTTAAATAAGAGTAATTATGTGCTCTAAACTAAAATGTCAATATAACTTAACTCATTTAATCAAAATTCTGTGTAGTGGCAGGTTCCTTTGTCACTAACTATCCAAAATAATGTTTTATAGTAGAGCTCTTCAATCCTGCTCCTAGAGACCTAGTGTATGGCCAGATTATTTCCAGCCTGCTTTAACAGTGCGCTTTTCAAGCAATCTTGAAGTATTTGATTAGTTGCTTCAGGTGTGTTTGATTATGGTTGGAGCTGAAATCTGCAGGACAGTGGGTCTCAAAGAGCAGGGTGGCAGACCTCTGTTTTATAGGTTTTAGTTTTTCATTTTACAGTGTCCTTGTTGCATACATACATGTACTTATTAGTTTCTACAGTCATAACAGTAAATTATGCATAATTGCATGCAACTAACTCTGAAAATAAAAAAAATTTGCTGTCAAAATTAACACTGCCCTAAACCAAACCCTTGTCCTAAACAACATTACTCAGTACATAACTGCATAATTACATTGTAATAAGGATATCTTAAAATGACATGTTGTCACACTACACAAGGAGTCCAGGAAACCAGGAACAAGGAGACGAGGAATTCACAAAACAAGAGTCTTTAATAATCCAAGTGGGGAATATAGGGCACATAGAAAACATTCAAGAACCGACAAACAATAAGAGAATGGACTGGGGCTTTTAATCTCAGGATTATTGAGATGCACAGGTGCATGGAATAACTAATTAACAGGGACATGGAACACATGTGAAGAGAAAACACAACATAATGAGTCCAGGGGTGTGACATTATTCCCCCTTCCAGAAGGTGCGTCCTCACACCGTAGGGACAACATGGGGAGGGGAGTGGGTGGGAACTAGGGAGGAGGCTCAGGAGGAGGATGGATATCCAGGAGGGGGCCAGCAGACAAAGTCCTGGGAGGAGCCAAGGAGGAGACAGGAGGAGCTTGGAGCAGGAGGAGTAAAACTGGACCCAGGCCACAGCCATGATATCGACCCATGGTGGAGCCGACGGAGGGAGGAGCCATGGAGGAGGAATGGCCACTGACTCCAGGGGGCCGACCAATGGTGTAGGAGCAGGTGGAGGAGGAGCCCAAGGCGGAGATGGAGAGCCAACGAGCCAGGGGAACGCAGAGGATCTGGGGGGCCAGAGTGGAGCCAAGGCCTCTGGCGACCAAGGCAGGAGATCCACGGCGGAGAAGGAGTGACTGAGGACCAAGGTGGAGCTGGCAGGAGGAAGGAGCCCAATGGAGTTGGTAGAGGCAATGGTGGGTCGACACCTGACCAAGGCGGAGCCGGAGGGACGAGGGAGCCCGGTGGAGCCGATGGATCGATGGATGATGGTGGAGGCAAGGGAGCTAAGTGCTGAGGTGGAGCTGCTGGGTCTATGGGCCGAGGCTGGTGGGCTGAGGGCTAGCAGAGGAGCTGCCAGACGACAGCGGTGGAGGAGGCTGGAGCAGGTGGGTGGGCTTTTATTTTCAAGGAGCAGGCACTGGAGGGCACTTTCTAGGAACAGGCACTGGAGGGCAGTTTCTAGGAGTGGGCAATGGAGGACCGGAAGCCCTCTTAGGGCTGGATGAGGGAACCAAGCATGAAGAAGGGCTGGACGTGACTAAAGGAGATGACAGAGAGAGGAGAGGGGGCAGTTCGATCTCCAGTTCAGACTCCCAGTCTATTAGATCCCCTTCCCAGTTTTGGCACCAACACCGCTCCTTACTCTGCTTACCCTCAGCTGCAATGCAGGGGGCGGAGCTCTTCTCCGTGCTCACACCGTCCGCAGCTTTCTCCCCCATGGTGGGCTCTGTAGCCGGCTCTCGAACCTCTGATGCTGACGGCTCTCTGATGGCTTGGGCACTCCGTCTGGGGCGATCCTCCACTCAGTCGCTCTGTATTGCACTGGCTCGCAGATTGCGGTGGGAATTGACTCTCCATCATAGATGGGCTTGGGCTTAAGCTCCGCACAGCGAGGAGATGGTGGGTTGGGTTCTGGGTCAGAAGTGGCACTGGCAATTAACTCCTGGGAACCGGTGAGGAATGGAGATCCATTTCTCGCCAGTGCTCATTCCACAAAGCCGGTGAATTCTGCTCGAGGGCCATCTTCGGATCATTTTCGGCATCGTCCGGATAGTTGTTGAGATAGGACACAGCCAGAAACAGTCTGGTATGACCCACGAGCGAATTTTCCCCCTGCTTCAGCAGGAGGAGGATAAATTCAGGACAGAGAAGGGGATCCGTAGGGCACAAAGGAAAGAAAAATACTGGGAGAAAAACGGAAACAAAACTAAGGGGAAACACGCAATAAACTGTTTCGGTCAGTTCTTCTGTCACACTACACAAGGAGTTCAGGAAGCCAGGAACGAGGAGATGAGGAATACATGAAACGAGAGTCTTTAATTATCCAAATGGGGAACATAGAGCACATAGAAAACATTCAAGAACTGACAAACAGTAACAGAATGGACTGGGGCTTTTACACTCAGGATAATTGGGGAAACCAACCTGTCCTCCAACTAATACGCTCGTATAGGTCGTTTGTCCAAATCCCTGAAATACGACCCATCAGAGCGTATACTACAATTGCGCCCCTATCGGCAAAAGGTCGTTTTCATATTAATGTTTTGTACTCTTTTATTTGCACTGTGATTTGTGTTTCGTGTAGCTCAGTTGGTAGATTATTGTGTTATACCTTGATATGCAATCATGCTATCATGGGTTCGATCCCAGAGAACGGACATGCACGTAAAATGTATATGCTCAATAAATAATAATTTAGCATGATTTCTGTGAGGGTTAGGTTAAGGGGGTGGGGTTAGGTGTGGTCATTCGAACGAATAAGCCACCTAGTAAAATATGTACGAATTACTGTGAGATCGGTGTAAAAAGTCCACACATTGCATTTAAATAAACGTGCATTTTGATTGGTAATGAAGTTATACGTCATTTCATGACGACAGACGCAACGCGATACTGTCATTATTTTTACCCCCTCTAGAGGCCGCTTAACTTTAAAACGTAAATATAGGTCGTAATAAGGTGCTTGCACAAACGACCTATATGGTCGTTTTTTGTTGGAGGACAGGCTCGGGGAAACACAGGTGCGTGGAATAACTAATTAACAAGGACACGGAACACATGTGGAGGGAAAACACAACATAATGAGTCCAGGGTTGTGACACATGTAGATTTTTTTTTTTTTTTACTGAAGGCTTTTTGTTTTATGTTGATATAAACATTGACTTTCAAAAACAAACCTACATTAAATGCAAGAGAGCAGAGAAGGAGTTCCAGGCAGAACTGGTGACATGGCCTACCCTGACGTAGCAGTATCCACCTGTGGATGAGCTTTAGCTGCTGCTGACCAGGGCAGAGCTGGGGGGCAAGGCAACCAAGGTGAAGTCAGGGAACTGGAGAACCAGGTGAAGCCGGAGGGAGGGATGGAGGGACAGGATGATCGATGCAGGATTTGAGAAGCAAAGCAGAGCTGGGGTTTGGGAAGATTGGGGTTGCACCAGAGGGAGCGAGGACCTCAGAGCCACTTATTTGTGTGTTAAAATAACATTTGTGTGTTCAAAATGTAAAGAAATGCTTATATTACTGCACTGGCCAGCGGAGCGAACCAACCCTGTGACGTCACATGCAGTGGTACTGCAAGATGGTGGCGCCCTTGCTCCAAAAGCGATAACAAAACATCCTTTTTTTCTTCTTCAAAATGGTTACATTAATCATGTTTGTTATATATTTTTTACTAAATAATGTTAACTTAACTGACTTCACTTCCACTTTAAAGCACTATAGTTCATATTTCTTGAAACCAGCTCTTCATACCATGTCATTAAATTTGTTGGTAACACTTTTTAAAGTTTTTTTTTTTCCCTTGTTACGCGTTACACGTACTTACTATTATAATAACAATAAATTGTAAAAAAAAAAAACTGTAGGCAAAATTATAACTACATGCAAGTAACCCTAAACCAATCCCTAATCCTAACCCTAACCATATAATAAGTGCATGCAGTTAATAATATTACTTAGTACTTAAGTGTATAATAATTGTGTAACAATGAAACGTAAAATAAAGTGTAACCTTTTTTAATTCATGATTTCCACTGCTTTTCAGTTTCAACTAATAGTGAATTTATGAAGCAAAAAAAAATAAAATAGGTCACAGTATATCAGCATAAATTGAGATTATTTATGTATTATTTTTCATCATATCATAATATGTATATAGTTGGCTTGTAGTGCTTTTTTATGATGACTTATATAAATTACACAGGCTTTATATACCTTGGAACTACAAATGAGATAGAGATTTGCTAGTCACATTATTTATTAAAAAAAAAAAAAAAATAAAAAAAAAAGTGGACAACCTAAAAAAAAAAAAAGGTGGCCCTTGACGGTCCTTTATGAAGTTATGGGGTTGGCTAATGCAGTAGTTAGTTTTTTTTTTTTTTTTCTCCAGTCAGGTGCTGTCTGTGATACAGAAATACTAAAGGCAGAGCTTTTAAACACAGTAGCATCTACTTTTCTGGGCCTTAGGGCCAACATAATGGTGGGAATATGCCGTCTATCTATTTGCACTTGTAAAGCAGCTGTCATACATTTCCAGAGAACAGCAATGTTTAATCTACCTCCCACCTTCTCTGGAGGAACTGACTCAGAAAGAATTGCCATTTATTTCATCATCCCTGGCGAAAGCATGATGAAGTTACTCACTTTTGCTAATCGTAATGTCATGCATCTCTCCTAAGGACTGTAGATCACCCTTTTTTAAAAAAACTTTGGAATCCTTTACTGTTCTATATCGCATATATAAATTTAAGTTTCATCATGTGTTTTTATGTTTTTAGTGTTCTCATCCCTATACTGGAGTGTTAGGACCCACATCACCTTCTCTTGACCTTCTCTAACAGCATCCTTAGCTTTCTCACATCCAGATACTGTCCAGGCTCAACCCTGCAGTGATTCAGACAAAAACTACAGATTTAATAATAGCCCTCTAGTGTTATGGCCACAGCTTACATCAGGCTTTGATCTCAGATTAATGATGTTTATGTGTTTGCTCTTTAGTGAATCATTTATTGATGGTCCGGATCTCCCTCTTGTGAGCTCCTGGTAGATAACTTTGTGCTTCGCTAGCCTGCTGTGGGACTGGATTGGGGACCACCTTAGTATAGCCTTCTGAGGGTGGTTATATTCCAGCCATTGTTATGGCAGGATGGACTTAATTGAATACAGCTATCTGAGGCTAGCTGTGTTCTACTGCAGTTGTAGTGAGCCCTCTCCTGGAGTGGTCCCCTTTCCTATAGCCTAGCTATCTGAGTATAGCTATGTGCTAGCTCAGTGATTGCTCCCATGCTTAGGGTTCAAATAGCGGTCTCTTGAGCCCTAACCTAGACAGTGCTGTCTCCCCTCTTTGTGTTTTAAGTAGACAGCCCACTCTTTGTGGTCTGGGTAGTTTCAGTTGGTCCCCCTTCTGGTAGCCCTTCCTGGGTACATATCTATCTGAGCCTCACTCTCTGTGGTCTAGACAGCTCTGCAGGAAGGCTATCAGAATCAGAAGAATCAGAATGAGAATCAGAATGAGCTTTATTGCCAGGTATGTTTACATATACAAGGAATTAGTTTTAGTGACAGTGACAAGACAGGACACAGGTAATAAAAAGAATAATATTAAAATAGACAAAATAGACAATGTACAAAAAGCAAAACATAAAATATAGACAATTATGTATGCACAGGTATGATATGTGCAAATTTGAAATGTTAATAAGTATGTGTGTTAAATAGATAATGTATATAGTGTTGTGTTTTCCAAGATTATTGTCAAGTGTTCATGACATGGATTGCCTGAGGGAAGAAACTGTTCCTATTTCTGGCAGTTCTGGTGCTCAGTGCTCTGTAGCATCGAACAGTTTTTGATTTTCTTAACCCTTTTGCTCACTCTGGGTGAGTACAGTTCTTGGAGAAAAGGGAGGGTTGTACCAGTGATTCGCTCAGCAGTCCGGACTATCCAAAGTAGTCTTCTGAGGTCAGATTTGGTAGCTGAGCTGAGCTGAACCAGACAGTTATAGAAGTGCAGCGAATGGATTCAATGATGGCAGAGTAGAACAGTTTCAGCAGCTCCTGTGGCAGGTTGAACCTCCTCAGCTGGCGAAGGAAGTACAACCTCTGCTGGGCCTTTTTAACAATGTACTCAATGTGATTGTCCCACTTCAGGTCCTGAGAGATAGTGGTGCCCAGGAACCTGAATGTCTCCACTGTCGTAACAGTGCTGTTCATGATGTTGAGTAGAGAGAGAGCAGGGGGGTGAGTGTGCATGAGTGTGGTGTCATCTGCAAACTTCAGGAGCTTGACAGAGGGGTCTTTAGATGTGCAGTCATTGGTGTAGAGGGAGAAGAGCAGTGGGGAGAGGACACAACCCTTGGGGGGCGCCAGTGCTGATCGTATGGGTGCTGGATGAGAATTTTCCTAGCTTTACTAGCTGCTGCCTGTCTGTCAGGAAGCTGGTGATCCACTGACAGATGGAGGTGGGCATGGAGAGCTGAGTTAATTTGGGCAGGAGGAGGTTAGGGATGATAGTGTAAAAAGCAGAGCTGAAGTCCACAAACAGGATCCTCACATTAGTCCCTGGTCTGTCTAGATGTTGCAGGATGTAATGCAGTCCCATATTGACTGTATCAACCACAGACCTGTTTGCTCTGTAGGCAAACTGCAGGGGGTCCAGTAAAGGTCCAGTGATGTCCTTCAGATAAGCCAAAACCAGTCTTTCAAATGATTTCATGGCCACAGACGTTAGAGCCACAGGTCTGTAGTCATTAAGTCCAGTAATTTTGGGTTTCTTTGGGACAGGGATGATGGTGGATCATTTGAAGCATGAGGGGACTTTGCACAGCTCCAGTGATCTGTTGAAGATCTGTGTGAAGATGGGGGCCAGCTGGTCAGCACAGGTTTTCAGACAGGCTGGTTTAACACTGTCTGGGCCTGGTGCCTTCCTTCTCTTGTTTTTTCTGAAGACCTGATGCATTTTATATTAACTAATCTGGAGTGCTGGAGTGGGGGCGGGGGTTGCAGGAGGTGTGAATGGTGTTTTTTCAAACCTGCAATAAAAGTCATTCAGATCATCTGCCAGTTGTTGACTCTCCACAGTGCTGTGGCATGGTGTCTTGTAAATGGTGATGTCTTTCAGACCTTTCCACACTAAAGCAGGATCACTGGAAGAGAACTGGTTCTTTAGCTTGCAAGTATAATTCCTCTTTGCCACTCTGATCTCCATTTCTAGTGTGTATTTGGCCAGTTTATACAAGAATCTGTCCCCATTTCTGAGAGCATCTTCTTTATCCTGACAGAGCTGTCTGAGTTTTGCAGTGAACCATGGTTTGGCATTGTTGTAGGTTAGATGAGGCCTGGTAGGAATGCACATGTCTTCACAGAAACTGATATAAGATGTTACAGTCTCTGTGAGCTCGTCCAGATCGGTGGCAGCAGCTTCAAAAACACTCCAATCAGTGAGGTCAAAACAAGCTTGTAAATCCTGCTCTGCTTCATTAGTTTTACAGTATTTTTCAGTTTCTCAATCTTTTTACAGTCCTTAATACAGGTTTAGCTGATTTCAGTTTCTGCCTGTAGGTCGGTATGAGATGAACTGAACAGTGATCAGAGATCCCCAAAGCTGCCAATGGGACAGAGTGAAATGCTTCCTTTATTGTGGTGTAACAGTGATCCACTGTATTACTGTCTCTGGTGGGACATCTAACATGAAATATTTGCTTTATTAAAATCCCCAAGAATGATTAAAACAGAGTCCAGGTGTTGTTGTTCTGTGTCTGTGATCTGATCAGTGAGTTTCTGTAAAGCTGAGCTCATGTGCACTTGCGGGGGAATGTAAACACTCACGAGGATGAATGAGCAAAACTCTCGCAGCAAATAGAACAGATTACAGTTAATGAAGATCGCTTCCAGATCAGGAAAGCACATCTTCTTTAACACTGTTACATCTGTACACCATTTTTCGTTGATGTAAAAACATGTCCCGCCGCCTCGCGATTTCCCCACTGATTTTGCACCATGATCTACTCTAAACAGCTGAAAGCCGGGCAGATGGAGCGTGCTGTCCAGAATGGCGTCATTCAACCAGGTTTCCATGAAACATAGAGCATTAGAGTTTGAAAAATCGTTGTTTGTCCTGAAGAACAGAAGAAGTTTGTCCGTTTTGTTGGGTAGAGAGCGGAGAATCGCCAGATGGACACTAGGCAACGGCTTTCAAAATCTGTGCTGCCTGAGCCTGATGAGCACACCGGCTCTCTTCCCCTGTCTGCGTGTCCTGAATCATTTGATCAGTGCCGCTGCTACACTAACTACAATGTTCAGCAAAATGTCCGAATAATCAAAATCCAGTAAAAGATTTTTGTGGTGTGTTCTGCCGAATGTACAGCGGTTCATCCCTGGTAAAACTGATTCGTGTTTGAGAAACAAAAAACAAAAACAAAAAAAACAGGAAAAATGAACAAATACAATACAAACACTGGAGATCCAAGGACTAAGGCGGATGTCTGCGGTGCAGTCTGCAAATCTAGATGGTTATTCTGGTCTACAAGCCTTCATAAGACCTTTAGGACATAGCTATATCAGAATAGCTGTGTCATAGCTCAGCAGCAACTCTCATCACCTGAGATTCAAGTGCCAATCTCTTGAGCTCCTCTAGAGGCTTTCTAGTTTAGCGTCTTCAGTGATCTTGTATATTCAGGCTAGTATTGCTCACATAGCATAGCTATCTGAGGATAGTTTTGCTCTTAACTTGGGTGGGGTGTTCCCCTTGAACTAATCGGATCTCCCCATTTCTGCCTGGTCATTTGTGCAGCCCGTGGTGTCATTGGCCTGACCTCTTTCTGAGAGAAGGTTTGGTGTATGTCTGTTGCATTCTTGGTGCTCTCTCACCAGGTGGACAGGCACGTGCCTCAGCATGACATGGTTGGATTTCATTCCCAAATGTGCCCCCTAGAGGGTGAGCATGGAGTTCTCTAGAAGGGGAACATCTCTGGTTACTCATGTAACCATGGTTCCCCGAGAGGGAACAAGAAGCTACCCCCCCTCGCCATGCCTTCGGCCTGCCTATTCACGTCTCCTTCAGACAAATACATTGGTGACGTATTCAGCAGGTGCTGTTTTATACTTCCGGGCACTCTGCCTATGACGTCATGGGCCATGTGGACCAATAGGATTGGCATTGTTTCACACGTGCTTCAGACACCGGTCTTGCTGGTGGCATTCCCCACTGTGCCCTCTAGGGGGCACAGTGTCTCGTTCCCTCTCGGGGAACCATGGTTACATGCATAACCCGAGACGTTGACTGCTACTTGGGAGAACTCTGTAATCCCATGAACATGGACTACCTGTTCAACCTGATTTGGTTGCAGGTACTGCCTCATGCTATTCAAGCAGTGAGAAGGACCCCAACAAAATGCAAAAATAGAGACAAATCAGTCAGCAATAATAAGGAGAGAGCAATTGTCTGTGGCCATCACTGTCACTTTTGCCTCTGAGGTAGGTGAAATAGTTTGAAAATCAATGCTATCTAAACAGACAGACTGATATCCCTCAATTTTAATTGACTTGGTTTCATTCTGTAATGATTAATTGTTCCCTTTTTTGAGCATTAGTTAATTATTAGTATAACTGTATATTGCAAACTTAATTGGACAAACTTCCAAAAATGCTAATATTTAGAATAACTTTACTAGGGTGTTTTGGTGCTTGCATCATTTCTCTTGTCTGTGTTCATGGTGTCCGAGACCAGAGCATTTGAGTGGTGAGGAGCAGAGTTTTGTGATTCTGCCTGGAGCGAGAAGTGGATCTTTGATTTTCTGAGTGTCTGGGTTTTCTCTTGCTCCAGGATCACTCGCAGCAGGGCTTCTCTTGGGGCAAGAAGTGGAAAAGAACAAAGGTCTGTAATACCTGGAGAAGGCTATTTGTTAGCATTTCCATTTAACTTGATTCCAGTTTCTCAGTTTGCAGTTCTGAGTCAGTCAACCGAGACATATGACTAATCACTTTGGAGCCATTGTCTTCTGAACAATATGTATGCACTTTTTTATTTTCCTTTCTTTCTCTGTAGCAACATGGTAGTCATTTTTACAATATGCTCTAGTTAAGATCCATCAGTTGTATTAATTATAACTTATTTGCCCACTGGCAAATAAATTGACAAGATAACTAACAGGATGCAAATAAAGAGCTGTAAAAAAGAAATAAAGAGAATAGATATCTCAAATGAGGACAATAACTACAAGTTCATTTAATATTATTTTAACCATCATTTAAAAGAAAAGTGGATATTATAATATAGAACAGGGGTCGGCAACCTTTTTGGCATGACATGCAATTTTAAATTTTTCTGGTTAACCACTGTGCCATTAATACCCATAAATACGCTGCTGAGAGAACACACTGATTCTTCTGCTGATTAAACTTTCCTTACAAACACTTCAGCAACATATAGAACAATCAATATAAATATACATTGAAACAAACATCACAAATGAGATTTCTCGTAGGTTATTTCACCTCTATAGCAGCTAGATTAAGTGGTGATCAAATGGAAAAATAACCTGCTTTTCAGAATTTTTTTTTTTCCAAAGAAAAAGACTTCAGACCCACCGTTAAATCTGCAAACAAAAATAGACTGTGAGAGATGTCAATGACAAATACAAATTAAAAATAGCCTGTTTTTTTATTTGTCGTCTTCTGTACTTCTGTACTTACTTCTGTGTTACTTTGAATTATCTTTCGTGTCTTTCCTTTAATAATAAAAAGTTATCATTATGTTCATGAGCTATGAAAGAGCAACCACTGATCAATAAAATTAACCTTTGAGTTTTTGCCAATAATCTTTTAGTGTCTGTTCTTTAAGATATAATGAAAAATGTAAAGGATGTGTATTCCTCCATAATATTAAAATAATTTGCTTCTTGGCTGTGTAACCGAATGAATACAATCATGGCCAAAAGTTTTGACAGTGACATAAGTTTTGTGTTTTTCAAACTTTGCTGCTTAAGCTGTTGTGGTGTTTATTCACATTGTTTCTATATTATTGTGTAGTGTGATCAGATGCATTTTAAATAATCGCTGAAAGCTAAATTGCCAAAAAAAATGAACTTTTCACAAAAAAAACAAATAAATTTCACTGTTTTTTGATCCTGACACAAAAATAACCAGCTAACACTAATTGACTAATCATATCAGCAGCACATGTGAAAGTGTGTATGAGTCCTAGTCAGGTGAAATCACTATCATACTAAATAGACTGTAAGAACAGACTGATTGCGATAAAAGGAGGGAAGAAGCACTTCCAATCATTGTGTTCTTGTTAGCAATGGTTCATCATCACTTCGCATTGAAATGGCCTCACATGCAAGGAAATTGCTACAAAGAATATTGCACCTGATAGAACCATTTACCGGATCATTGATAACTTCAAGGAGAGAGGTTTGACTGCAGTATAGAAGTCTTCAGGACAGTCTAGAGTGTACAGCAAGTGCCAGGACCGTCTCCTCCTGAGGAGTCAGCTACAGAATTGTGTCTCCACCAGTGCAGAGCTTGCTCAGGAATGGCAGCTGGTTGGTGTGAGAGCATCTGCATGTATAGTGGGGCCAAGACTTTTGGATAGCAGCCTGGTGTCAAGAAGGGCAGCAAAGAAGCCACTTCTCTCCAAGTAAATTGTGAAGGACAGACTGAAATTCTAAAGGAAGTACAAGGATTGGACAGCAGAAGACTTGTGCAAAGTTATTTTCTCTCTCAGCCCCTTACAATGAAGAAAAGGTGAACGCTGAGACCATTCATGTGTGGGGTTGCTTTTCAAACAAGGGAGTGGGCTCTCTCATAATTCTGCTCAAAAACACCGCCATGAATAAAGAATGGCATCAAAACGTCCTGCAAGAGCGACTTCTTCCAACAATCCATGACCAATTTGGTGATGATCTGTGCATTTTTCAGCATGATGGAGCACCATGTCACAAAGCACAGCCCTGGTCAGAGGAATTAAGCAAAAAAAAAAATTCAACAAAAATATGAATCGGGTTGCAAAGTTTAGGCTTCGTATAAACAGAACTCAGAATCTGAAATCAAATTGTATTCATTTAGATTGACAAAAATTGGTGCATATAAACATGCCTATTGCAAATTCTAATTCTTTATAACATATATTCCAACCATATAATGGTTGCTAGATTTATTTGTGTATAATCACAGATTTGATAGACTACAAGAGTAATAACTGTTAACTAGCTCAGATCTAGTGCAGCACAGCTGGTTAATTGTTAGAAACTTTCAGATGATTTGTTGCCTAGATACCATCCCAGTCAGTGTGAGCAGCACAAGTCGGGCCTCCCCCACTATATTGAGGCTGGTATTGACATTTTTCAGTAAGTTAACTTAATCAGGAAGAAAACATAAGGAAGTGGCAGCTCTTCATGCCTGCATAAAGTTTTAGCAGGGTTTTAAAAAAAAGAAATAAAATGAAAATGAATAAAAGTTTGGAGTCTCTAAGCCCTTGACCCGATTAATCACTTCAATTCAAAGCTAAATTTTAGCTCATCCAGGGTTTAAACATGTCTAAGCTCACTTTATTAGAGACCACATCAAACACCTCAACAAACTCCATCCGGCCCTAGTGTTAGCACACTTCCATCAGATCAGTGGATCTTTGATGCTGAATTTAAACCAGCCTCTACCTTGAAGTGTTTGATGCCTGAGATATATCAAATCGTGTGAGATACAGTTGCAGGAAAAAAGTATATTTACCCGCATTTATGCATAAATTGGGTATTTTGATCTGATCTTCAACTAACTCATAACAACAGGCAAACACAAACAAATCAGACAAATATGACAAATTTTCATGCCTTTATTGAATATGGCATGTAAACATTCACAGTACATGATGGAAAAAAGTTTATGAAACATTTGGCAGTAATAATCTCCATTAGATGTTTCCTGTAACTGTGAATAAAACTTGTAGAATATAGTCAATTGATACATTTATGCATCTTTCATCTTTACACTAGTCTTTCAGTTCCACAGAATTCTTGGGATTTGGTGTGAATGGTCATGCCGATGCATGCCAATCGAATTTGAATTCAGGATTCAGGCATTCTGTTAACTTTCTGGGTAATTGTCCTTGTAGAATCCAATCGTTAACATACTGTTTTTGTTTTTTTTCTGCAACTGTACCATATGTCAAATATCAGCAGTAGACACAGCATGCCAGTCCATAATAACCAGATCTGTATCTAAGTTAACTTAATATTTTACATTATTTGATATGGGTAATGTCTGTTAATACATCAAACATATTTGAGGCTTGTAAATTTTAGATTCACCCAAAGTCTGGCTGTAAAGTTCAAAATGCTAAAACCACAGTGTAAAGCTATTATGTTATTATTCTAATAAATTTTTTATTTGAAATAATGTAAAACAAGGAATTATCCACAATAAAAGCAGGGGTATGGAATTAGAAAGTAAATTTAGATTTTGTTGACTTTAATATTTGATATCTAAGTGTTTATCAAGTACACACCCAACTAAAATTCCAGTATGAGGTATAAAATCTCTTTTGACAAATGTCAAGGGAGAAGAAAAACTGCAATAAAGGAGAAAAAGTAGGTACATATTAAAGGTTGAATGCAAACACGGTATTGAGCTGGCATCACATAAAAGGTTATTTGTTCGATTGTGGTTTGCCTTTTGTTGCTGACATTTCATTCTGAATCCAGAGCGTAATAGGTTTTATGCGGGTGTTTTTTTTGTTTTTTTTTAAGTCTAAGTCTAAAATATGTCATGGATAGACATAGACAGCTGCACTTAAATGTCAAAATAGCAATTTTAAAAATGTCAAAATAATTAGAAATAATTATCTTGAATCCCTGTGGCATTCAACTGAATATGCATTTGTCTGACTAGTATTTAAACACTGTTTCTTATGTACAGTAAAAAATTAATAAATAAATAAATAAAATAACATAGACAAAAACGGTAAAATTAGTTAATTTCACAAAAATATTACTGAGAGTTCATTGCACTTAATGTTTATAAGCAAAACTCAAACTGAACAAGTTACAGCAGATATCGAACTCCCAGTATGCCTTGCTTTGGAAAAAGAAAAAAATGAGAAGTAAAAGGAGAGAAAATTAAATTAAAGACTTTTTATTTTTTTTAAGTAATAAATATAAACTTACATTTAACTTAAATGGTTTTAAGACAATTGATTTCCTTAAATGATTTTGGTTAACATAATTTGGGTATGTGCAAAGAACGGACTAAATAATGGCAAAAATAAACGTGAAAATTGAATTGAGTAATTATTTGTAAAATGATCTGTTTATATTTGTAATTTATTTATCTGCAAAATTATTTGAAAAATGATAAATTCAGAATCAATCTTTACTGCGTTCTCCTTTCTCCTTTTTTTGCCTGTAACTCAGTATGGGTCAACACTGTCAAACAAAAAAGTTGAAATGTGTGCTGTCACAAGATATTTATTTTAAATATTGACAATTCTAATGTTCAACTTTGAGAATGAGGTGATAATACTTACTCTATGTCTATGTCCTCATTTGTAAGTCGCTTTAGATAAAAGTGTCTGCTAAATGTATTGTTCCAAACCTGTATGCCCCTTTACCTCACTGAAAATAAATAATAATAATAATAACAATAATAATAATAATAATTATTATTATCATTATTATTATAAAAATATAAAATCTAACACTTTATATAAAGCCTTTATGTAATGCATTATACAAGTAGTTTTAATACATCATGCCTTGAAATGCACTTTATCTCATGAAAAAGTATAACCACAGTTAATACATTATGACACTTATCAAATTATTTTTACACTATGCATTTTAAATTTGATTATAATTATTTACAAAAAGAAATAAGACATAATGTATTACTATGCACATTATGAATAATTATAATCCTTTATACCTGTTAATAACCATTTATAATGCATTATACTTAAAGGCTTTAAGTAAAGTGTTACCAAATCTTCTTTTTAATGAATCTCATAGCAACGCTTTTCCATAGAATAACAGTTCATAGAAGCCACGTCTGTCAAGCTTTGAAAAGGATCCGGATTTAGATCAGACATATATAGAGAGAGAGAGAGAGAGAGAGAGAGAGAGAGAGAGAGAGAGAGAGAGAGAGAGAGAGAGAGAGAGAGAGAGAATGTACATGTTAGCTAATATATATTTATTTGAGATATTATAATTGTCGTACTAACAAAAAACTACTTCTAACCAGAGGTCAAGAGCAGTGGTTCCAATGCCATTTTGTGGATGTTCATTTCAACTGTGGTTTCAGGAAACACTCAATCATTGAACTAAGTTGGTAACAACTGAACAGACATAATTGGTTAATGCTTTTGGGAAACGCACCCCAGTTCGAATCATGAAGAAATGTGTAGGTATTTTTTTTTGTTGGGTTTTTTTTTTTTTTTTTTTTTTGACTTAGGACTGTAGTGTGCACTTAGAGAAACTCCCCCCCAATTGTGTCTCATTACAGGGTCCCCGAACCGAACCCTGATTTATTCTAGATTTTCAGCTCTGAAACTCTTGCAGATCCCTTGACACTCTCACCCGCCTTCCAGCACTGCTCTCCTATCTGTGGGTGGATAAAAGACTTAATCCAAAATTCCCAATGGTTATGCATGCTATTAGGATGTTAACAGTTGAAGGAATATCTTCCAGAGGCACATCTTCAAACTTTCTGCTTTTATTCAATCAAGGATATAGAGAAGAGTACACTGGCTCTAGTTTACAGGTTATTAATGTCTCAATGAGGTTTGATTCTTTGGCACAGTTTCGTTCCCATGACTATTCCCAGAGAAGGGCAGCAGAAGAAACACACACATTCTCATGGGATTGTGTGCTGTAACCAAAGGCAATCATGTCTTTTTACAATGTGATTTAAAGTTATTCCAATAGGATTGGAGGATTATACACAAAGTATGGAAAATATTAGAAAATTCACACCTGAGTTTGAAAGCTTTTTCACAACTGGGGTGGTAAACTTTACCTCCAAGCATTGAGGTGAAACTTGTTTAAGCTATTGCAATCTGGTACCATGTGATTATAAGAAATTTTTACAAGATATTTCATGAAGTTGTAGTCTATATGTTTAAACAAGTAACATTTTAATTGATATGAATACCCGTTTATGATATACCTTTTATTGGACAAAATATAAATTTCCTGTCAGGCTGACTTGAATCACCTGAAATAATTTGATATTCTATGATTTTGAGAAATGACACTGTCTAAAGCAAAAGACAAAATGAATTCGTATAATAATTCATACAAAATGAATGAAGATATAATTGTGACACAATTCAGTTCAGTTTTGTGCAATGAGCAAAAGATTGTGCTCATTAGAATAATCATCATAATTTACACAAAATCTGATCCACAAACACCCAAATACTCATGTGTCATATGTTCATGCTTCATATGAAGATCATTTACTGGTTTGCATGCTAAGTGAAATTGCAATGGGGAAATTTCCCAGCTTTTAGAAAATTTCCAAGACAAACGACATTCCAGTGTCATGCCAAATCCTAAATTAGCCATTTGTAATGATCTATTATTCTGTATTTGGTTATGTTGTGAGTATGTGCAGTGTGTTTCTGTATTTGGATGTTTTGCGAGTATTTACAGTGTGTTTCTTTATTTGATTGTGTTGTGAGTATTTATAGCATGTTTCTGTATTTGGTTGTTTTGAATATTTGCAGTGCATTTTTATATTGGGTTATGTTGAGTGTATTTTCAGTGTTCTTTATTTTGTTGCATTGTAAGTATTAGCAGTATGTGTTTTGCCAAACTGATAAAGATGCTTCCTTAATATGCAGGTGTTTTTGTTTGTTTGTTTGGTTGTTTGTTTGTTTTTCTATTTGCATTTGTTTTTCATTTGAAGTGTATTGAGCTCTCACAGCTACCGTACTTCTGAAATGAAATGCTTCACTTAAAAGGTAAAAAGTGTTTAAAATAATAAAATCCATCAATATGTTTTAACTTAAAACCATTGTTTCTGTCTAAAATATGATTCCTCTATCCATAATATTACATTCTTTTATTAATTTGTAGTGCTTGTTTTGTGCGTCTTTGGTGAATTTTGTGAGATATTGAATTGTCATAAATGTCTGTGTTCCTTTCAGAAGTATCCTATACCTGCTTTCTTTCACTTCCTTTTACCTTCTACTTTTAGCATTTCCCGCACACTGATTTTCTGTGGAATAATTGATTCGCCTCCCCTATTAGTTGGCTTGCCGTTTTCAAGGTGAGTTATTCTGTCACTCTCTGTCCCTCAACAATTCCTTCATGAGTCTTTAATGGCTCCCCTGAGACTTCTAATGGGAGTTTGGAAGAGCTACGATTTCCACATTCATTCGTCCTCCACTTACTTATGGAACCTGAAGTGACTTTCTTTTCACAGAACGAGAATTCGCCACAGTCCTTTTTGCATTTCTGATTCGGTCTAGTGAAGGAAGGGTAGAGGACCGGTTGCGCTGCATTTGAATATCAGTCAGTTATATGCAAATTATCTGCTCATTGGCCATCTGTTGTTCTTTAGTAAACCTTTAGTTTCTGCCATCAACTTGAATTACTGATAACTTTCTCAATTGAGGCAGTTAATGAAATGACAAACTGAAAGTTCATTAAGAGACCTCAAGAATACAACAAAATCTTATGAGATAAACAGCTGCAGTAAATCAATAACAGTGTCACAATAATAAAAACAAAACTCAAAACACAAAAGTCACATTTGGTCGCACTGACTAACCACATTTATGCACACATTTGAACCTGTGGTTTGACTCTGAACCTAAGCTGGAGCTAACCTAAGATGTTTCCTTTGACCTACTTTTTTTTTTTTCATTTCTGATCTCCTTCCTTGCAATATACATATATTTATAAATGATCAACACAATGTAAAAAGATTTGTAATTTTAACAAAATGTGAAAGTGCTACAGAATATATATATATATATATATATATATATATATATATACAGTACAGGTCAAAAGTTTGGAAACATTACTATTTTTAATGTTTTTGAAAGAAGTCTCTTCTGCTCATCAAGCCTGCATTTATTTGTTTAAAAATACAGAAAAAAACAGCAATATTGTGAAATATTATTACAACTTAAAATAAAAGTTTTCTATTTGAATATACTTAAAAAAAAAAAAATTATTCCTGTGATGCAAAGCTGAATTTTCAGCATCATTACTCCAGCCTTCAGTGTCACATGTAACATCCAGTCTATCACATGATCATTTAGAAATCATTCTAATATTCTGATTTATTATGAGTGTTGGAAACAGTTCTGCTGTCTAATATATTTGATGAATAAAAGGTTAAAAAGAACTGCATTTATTCAAAATAAAAAAAAATCTAATAATATATATTCTAATAATATATTTTCTTTACTATCACTTTTTATCAATTTAACACATCCTTGCTGAATAAAAGTATTGATTTTATTTAAAAAAAAGAAAGAAAAAAAATTACTGACCCCAAATTACTGACCAGTAGTGTATATTGTTATTACAAAATATTCATATTTTAAAAACATAGCTTCTTTTTTTTTTTTTTACTTTTTATTCATCAAAGTATCCTAAAAAAGTATCACATGTTATGAAAAAATATTAAGCAGCAGAACTGTTTCCAACTTTGATAATGAATCATCATATTAAAATGATTTCTAAAGGATCATGTGATAATGATCCTAAAAATTCAGCTTTGCATCACAGAAATAAATGATAATTTAAAGTATAATACATTTAAAAACAATTATTTTAAATTGTAATAATATATCACAATATTACATTTTTTTCTGTATTTTTGATCAAATAAATGCAGGCTTGATGAGCAGAAGAAACTTCTTTCAAAAACATTAAAAACAGTAATGTTTCCAAACTTTTGACCTGTACTGTATATATATATATATATATATATATATATATATATATATATATATATATATATATATATATATTTGTTAATTGGTAAACTATAAATTATGCTGTATTCATAATATTACACTTAATAAATGTCATAAATAAATAAATAAATAAAAACAGGTTTTCTGTAAGGGGTAGGTTTGGGGTTAAAGGGTTAGTTCAGCCAAAAATGAAAATTATGTCATTAATGACTCACCCTCATGTCGTTCCAAACCCGTAAGACCTCCGTTCATCTCTGGAACACAGTTTAAGATATTTCAGATTTAGTCCGAGAGCTTTCTGATGCTCCATTGAAAATGTATGTTGGTATACTGTCCATGTCCAGAAAGGTAATAAAAACATCATCAAAGTAGTCCATGTGACATCAGAGGGTCTGTTAGAATTTATTGAAGCATCGAAAATACATTTTGAACGCGACTGCTGTGACTGTTGATGTACGACACTGCTGACATGTTCTCTGGTGTGCCCAATA
This sequence comes from allo-octoploid hybrid of Carassius auratus x Cyprinus carpio, assembly GCA_024542945.1. Lineage (NCBI taxonomy): Eukaryota > Metazoa > Chordata > Actinopteri > Cypriniformes > allo-octoploid hybrid of Carassius auratus x Cyprinus carpio. Next base: position 16,905,880 of record CM045082.1, on the reverse strand, counting down.
ACAAAGAAAACACGTCAGCAGCGTCGTACGTCAGTGTTGTGAACGCGTCACAACAGACCCGGAAGAGAAGAAAATGCTGAATAAAGTCGTAATTTTTGTTATTTTTGGAGCAAAATGTATTTTTGATGCTTCAATAAATTCTAACGGATCCTCTGATGTCACATGGACTACTTTGATGATGTTTTTATTACCTTTCTGGACGTAGACAGTATACCGTACATACATTTTCAATGGAGGGACAGAAAGCTCTCGGAATAAATCTAAAATATCTTAAACTGTGTTCCGAAGATGAACGGAGGTCTCACGGGTTTGAAACGACATGAGGGTGAGTCATTAATGACATAATTTTCATTTTTGGCTGAACTAACCCTTTAAGGAATAGAAAATATATAATTTGTTCAGTTTAAAAGTAATAGAAGTCTATGGAAAGCCTCCACAAATCACAGAAACAAACTTGTGTGTGCGTGTGTGCGTGCGTGCGTGTGTGTGTGCTAAGAAATCAACACTTAGACATTCTTATGTCAAGACAAACATCATGATTCATCTTTAATGGTTTCCTCAGACACTCTCAATAGCTTCCTGGAAGGGACACTGTTCCCAGATGCCTTTGCACACAGATGCATTAGGGGGCTGAGATAATTACCAGACATTCATCAGCATAAACTTCCATGAGTCTCCACTCAGTGGGCACAGATCCATCAAGCTTTGAATTAATGGAATATGAGATGTGTTTGCGACAGGTGAATAAATAAATGAAGGCTCAGTGAAACAAAGCAAATATTGCAGAGCTGTTGGTGACCTGATATTGTGTGTCAGACCAAATTAGGATTTCTAGTAATTGGTGCACTATTTTTCATCTTCCCTCTCATAACGGTGTGATTTTGCATTATGATCTAGCCAGTGATTATAAAATGATCATTAAAGTTTATGGACAAAATAAGTTTTTAGAATCAAAATAATGTTGAAAGACATAGAATAGCTGAGGTTGGTCAAAGTCCTCTGCCTAGATAGATATACTTTATTTTGTTTACTCAGATCATGGCTCTTGCATGGTTAAATCAAGCATAAGTCATTTGACAAGTCTCTTTTTTTTCTGTAACTCCAGTTCTGAGCACTCCTGCACCTAATAGCTAATAGCATCTTAGGAGGTTCACTTGCACCTCATGGCTACATTTTTCATTGCACTTTACTGTGTTGGAAATCACATATTAATCTGCTGATAAAAGAGCATACCAGGTATACTTTATCAGTCAACATTTTTGTGAGAATTCATTCAGTTGGTTCTGTCCACACTCCAAATGCTTATAAGGGAGTAATATATTTTTGTTGTGATATGCCGTATGGCTTGTGTACATTGCACATTTAAGTAAAATTTTCTCACAAAAGGTCAAAAGTGACAGCTTTGCATTAAAATACTGTAGAGTTTGAACAAAAAAGCCTTTATCATCAACCTGGACAGCATTATTTTCTCCATCTTTCTGAAAGTTGATAAGCTGATTATTGTTTGGAAAAGTACTGAATACATTATAGTATCCATCTTTTTTCCTATGGCCCATAAAGCTTTGCACGAATAATAAGAGTAATTTTATGTTTAAAGGTTTAACCTATTAATGCAATAAATATTGTTTGCAAAAATGAGGTGACGTTGTCCTCTTCAACCATCAAACATCTAAAAGAAACTTAAAAGTATAAAAGAATTAACAAATCAGGAGAACAAAAGCTCAGCTGAATCTTTGAGAAGCAATATTATGGATGTTTTAATATTACTGTAGTAATCTATGTAGGTCCTATTATATATCTATATTATGTTACATACATGTACAGTATATTGTGCTAATCATAAATGTTCCATTGTTAACTGAAACTTTAACAGTGCTTTCCCTTCTTTTGAAAGATAAATGCTGTATTTCCCAGCTACAGTAAACACTGCTTGTAACCACAGGGAACAGAACATTTAGCGGACTGAAACAAGTGTTTTTGTTACCGATAATCTTGTGATACCAATGTCACATTGAACTACCAAGCATTTTCCTGATGGATACAAATAGAGCATGTCAGAAAATGTACAGTTTATTCAGTGAGACTGAGAGTCGAGGATTATTTATAGCACAACCTTATTATTTGAAATTATTTTTCCCCAGCTATATTGAGTGGAAGTTCCCCAAACTGAAAGTGCTACCCATCATTTAAAACGCTGTAGACCCATTTGGAAAAATATGGATATATTAGAAAATTTAAGCAGTATGTTGTGTTGTCACATTTTGACCACATTGCATTTTGGTTAGTGGCATCGATTTTTATATGGGAAATAAATACTTGTATTTTTTGCAGCTGGCTTGCGAATAGCATGCTGCTCATTGATCTCAAACTGCTGTAACAAATATTACCTGCATTGTTATCTTTCCAAAAGCATTTTTAAAGGTTAAGGTCATACTTTGCCCACAGGAAAGATGGAGCCTGGAGCAAGAACTGTAAACATAATTAGTTACCTACTTTTTTCTTTAAAGGTTTACTTTACTTGCCACTAATTGATATCCTCTCTGTTTTATGCCAGATAAACAGTTCTCTGTATTTTATGAAGAATAAATTTTCTAGCGTAAAACATTAAGGATCTCAATTAGGATGACATACATTTACACTAATTAAACTGCGTAATATATAACAAAAAAAAAAAAAAAAAAAAAAAAAAAAAAAACCTTTGAACAGAAAATAAGTCAAAACTTTTAAAAGAACATAACTAAATATTTCATTACAAAATAGAAGACATTAGACAGGGACATGAATTATGCAAAAAAACAAACAAAAAATGGCTTGACTAAAATTTTGTCATTCTGTAACAGATTGACGGCAGAAGGTCTGGGAACTTTGGCCACTTTGAATGGCTAAGGACCGCCCAAGAGGGCATATGACTGACAGGTAAAACAACCAATCACATTTCGTATTGTGCCATGTCATGTTTAGGGGTGTGGAAATGTCCCCACAATAACAAACCGGTGTGTAAAACTCTATGACAAATTTTAAAGTCTATGCCGCAAACTTTACATATTTCACATACTTTTGAATATCCAGCATTTAGTTGATCCTGATAAGCGCTCATTGTTACAGCTGTAAACACGACGTCTTTCTTCTTTCATGAGGGGGTTTGGCGTCTCGGCATCTTTGTTTCCAGGTGGAACCTTAAAAAACACAACACAGACATCCCCCAGAAATCCTGTATAATTGTATATCCTGTATATCCTCTGTTCGTGTCACACATTTACTCCTTCCTATATAAAGACCCTGATTCCATTTGTGCTTAGCAAAGTATTGTATGTCTGGTCTACAATTTTCTTAAGGCAATGTTCTGCCTTGGCTTGTTTATGGATTACCTGCTTTGTTTTATTGTTCACTTTCTTGGATTTATGCATTTGGATTTGGTTACCCAATTGGATTTTTCTTGGTGTTTCACCCTGGACTGTGTTTACCCGGCCTACATTTCTGTTCATTTGCCCTTTTGCTACTATTACAACTCTGCACATGGATCCCTCTGCTCTCCCTGTGTCTGCTATGTTACACATATGGCCTATTCAAACCGGGTAGTTTGAAATTTGAAATGAAATCTACAGATGTTTTTTTTTTCTATTCAGACACTGTATATGATTTAGCATGTTTATAGAGGAAATTAAATTCCACTGAAGTAAACTTTGTACCTCTGTAAGTTAAATCAAGACCATCCATAAAAATGGCAGTTTGTAAGTTTAGTGTAAATGTTTAAACATCTCCCCTCTTTTGCAGCATTGTCAGCAACAATGCCTCTAGATTGGCAGCAATACTTTGTGGTGGTAACTGAGTGGATGGTTTAATGGAAATTTTGTTCTAAATGAGTTGGCACTGGGACTGGAGTTGTGTCTGTGTCTATGAGTTGAATCAGTCAATAATAGTAAAAGCTGTTTGTAGTCAAATTAATGCAAAAGGACACTAAAAACTGGACTCTAGTGCATCACATGAGGCCAGGGGAGTGACGTTTACTGTATCTGCACAGCTATCTCTACAAGCTAGCTTCCATTACATTCATCCTCACAAACCTTACTACCTGGGTCACGGCACCACTATAACAAAATCGCTAAAGACTGCCATCTCTTTAATTTATGTGTTAATTAAAGATTACAAACAAAGCTGGGGGTTTCCAACCTTGTTCCTGGAGAACTAACATCCTGCAGACTTCAGTTCCAACCCTGCTCCAACACACCTGTCTGTAATTATCAAGTAACCATGAACACCTTGATTAACTGGTTTGGGTGTTTTTGACTAGGAGTGGAGCTGAAATTTGCAAGATGATAGGAGACCCCGCATTATTGTATAAAATGTGTCATAATTCTTGAGACAAGAAAAAAAGTTACAACTAATTCTAAAGGTCTCAAAATTATATCACATCTGATTTATTGCAATCTATAATTATTATTATTTTTTTTATAAGAGACAATAGTTCAAATGACCCTTGGTCTGGTAGCTGCTCAATCATAAACTGATTACATGTGAAATAACATCTTGTTGTCATGGAAATATACTGCAATCCAGAAAATGAAAACATCTTTTAATATGAGCAAATATCCTGTTTACATGATAAAATCTAACCATTAATGTTATGCTTGTCAATATGCAATAGGGGTGGAACGATACACAGATGTCACGGTACGTTACGTACCTTGGTTCGGGGCTCATGGTTTGATACGATTTCAATACAATAGGAAAAAAATAATAATAATTTACTATGGGGGAAGTCGTGGTCTAGTGGTTAGAGAGTTTGACTCCTAACCCTAAGGTTATGGGTCGAGTCTCGGGCCGGTAATACCACGACTGAGGTGCCCTTGAGCAAGGCACCGAACCCCCAACTGCTCCCCGGGCGCCGCAGCATTAATGGCTGCCCACTGGTCCGGGTGTGTGTTCACAGTGTGTGTGTGTTCACTGCTGTGTGTGTGCACTTTGGATGGGTTAAATTCAGAGCACAAATTCTGAGTATGGGTCACCATACTTGGCTGTATGTCACGTCACTTTCGTCACTTTCACTTTCGTCACTTTCACTTTCACTATGCTCAGTTTCTTTTCATTTATTTTGAACAGACAGTAGTACAAATGAAAAAATTTCCACCTAGACGTGAAAATACTAAACATTATTACATTATGTTATAAATATAAAATCTTCAGCACATATATACATATAAGGAATAAATTCTTGAAATATATTTGAATTAGTTTACAGATAAACAAGGGGAAAAAACATATATGACAATGCTGTGGATTATATATATATATATATATATATATATATGTGTGTGTGTGTGTGTGTGTGTGTGTGTGTGTTTGTATGTGTGTGTGTGTGTGTGTGTGTGTTTATCAAACACATTTGCATTGTTCTTAGAAAGAAAAAATGCATATTGATTTTTCCCAAAATTCTGAGTATATCATTTTATAAATGGGGACTTATTCGTGACTTTGCAGTGAATTCTTCAATAAAATATAAAGAGAGCCAGGGTGGTGCTGGTCCACCCAATCAAAGCTGCCAGACAATACCAATGGTCTGGAAATAAAATTAAACTACTAAATACTGAAAGAGGTCCATCCTATTACATCAAGTTCTTCCCACTTGGAGATTTCTGGTTTTGCCAATGGCTCCCAGAATTTGTAGCAAAATTAAACAACATATTCTAATTTCAGAATAAAGGCTGTTATTATAATTTATTACAGAGCAATTAGAATGCATGGTAGCTGCTACCTGTAGCTACTGTTCTGAATACTGGTGCACCACAAGGCTGTGCATGCTTTAGTTCACTGTTGAACATCCTGCTGATCCACAGCTTTGCTTCCAAACACAACAGTAATCATATTAGCAAGTATGCTAATGATTCCACAGTGGTGGGTCTCGTCTAACAATAATCAATCAGCATACAGAAATTAAGTTGTAATTTGCTGCCTGGTGTACAGCCAATAACTTGTCTCTCAATAGATTTTTCTTTTTAGATATGTGATGGTCACTGGCATGTTAATTGCACAGTGTAATATCTTAGGAACTGCAAATGGCTCAGGCAAAGTGATTTAATGAACCCAACTTGTGAGAATTATATTGAGAGAATAAGCACTAAATCATCCAAAGTATACAGTATATATAAAAAAATACAGCAGCCACAAGCTTAATATAAGGCCAGAAACATATTTTAAGTGAATATGCAAATACAGATAGTAATTCCTGTGGCTCAGTGGTAGAGCATTGTGTTAGCAGCGTAAAAGGTTGTGGTTTCAATTCCCAGGGAACACACATACTGGTAAAAAAAAAAAAAAAATGTATAACCTGAATGCACTGTAAGTCGCTTTGGATAAAAGCGTCTGCTAAATGCATAAATGTTAAATGAAATGTTGACAGAATGCTTGTCCAGTGCATTCAGCTAATACAATCTACAAGAATTGTAGAAACAACAACAGCACATTATATACTGTGTATGATATGTATGTTTTTAACACTGTTTAAGTACACATTATTGTCTTTTGACATTATGGACCATGGGCTCCTTGTAGAGTTCATTGCATTGGGCCCCCTCAGTAGAAATTGTAGTCCAGAGGAGCTTTTGGCCCCCTGTACTCATGCTGCCTTCATATGCTATTGTAATTACAAGTTTGTCACATTCAAGTGTTTGTAGTCAAAAAGAATAAGAATCATGGAGGACACACCAGGTTCATACTTGCCTATTTCTTAGGGAAATCTTTTTAAAGTGAAAATGTATTAAAAATATTTAGGCAATATCCAATGGATTTTGAATAAGATGTACTGTACCATCCTATTCATTGACAACCATATAAACATTACCTGAACTATTGTACATATTCACCATGTTATCTAGACCAGGGATGGGCAATTTCGGTCCTGGAGGGCCTGCAGAGTTTAGTTCCATCCCTACTCAAACTCACCTGCCTATAATTTCAAACAATCATGAATACTTAGGTTAGACTTTTCAGGTGTGTTTGATTGGGCATGGATCTAAACTCTGTAGGACAGTGGCCCTTCTGGAATTTTGGTCAAATAAATGCTGCATAAAATACATACAAAATGTATCAAATGCCTATTAATATTTAGATTAGGGAACACCAAAAAAAGTAACTAATTATGTTACTTAGTTACCTTTAATGGAAAGTAATGTGTTAAATTAAATTGACCATTGACACTCCTAATTGAGATTGTAGATAGAGTGTAAATGTTCCATTTGAGAGATAGGTCACCTACATCTTGGATGTCCTGGGGGTAAGCAGATAAACATAAAATGTAAATTTTTGGGTGAACTATCTCTTTAAGAGAGCCCTGTCAGTCAAATTTACAGCACCTAAATGTATCAGTTTCTCCCGAAATACATGTAAGTAAGTTGCCGGTGAACTGGGAGAAGAATAGAGTGAACTTAATAGTTACTTAACATTATGTGGTTAAAAACACTGCATAGTTGTGATAATATGACAAGTGCAGTGCATGTCTCTCTCTTTGGCTCAGTGCCAGCCAAAGCGTGAAAGCACAGTTTGAATTTGGCAGTTATGTGACGTCACCGAACGTTCTAAATCCCATATGTGTGTCACAATCTGTGATGGCGAGGAACTATGGAGACGAGGAGTAAACAAAACAGTCTTTAATCCAAGATACACAGGGTACATCCAACACTGGGAACAGTTGGAAACACATGAACATAACAAGTAGACCCGACAGAGGCAGACTTTACCCCAGAAACAGGGGTAAAACGACATAGAACAGTCCAGAATCCTGACAATGTGGGACCGTACCACTCAACAGGTTAATGTAAAAAGTTCTATTTTTTTGCAAATGTAAAAGCCCTTTCACACCAAAAATAAAATGAATAAACCTGAGGCTGAAGGAAATGTACAGTAAATCCATGGTCTTTTTAGTAAAATGCAGGAGAAGAATGTTCAACACTGTTCAAAATGTACTCTTTGAAAAGCTCAAATATTCCCTTCTAAATTAAAAAGTAATGCATTTCTTTACTAGTTACTTGAAAAAAAGGAATCTGATTACATAACTACATAACGTCACTTCCTGTTTGTTGCTGCCATGTGGCTTGAGTTTGAGCTCCATCACGTTAAGTCTATTTTTTAATCTTAAAATCTGCCCGCTATTAGCTTATAGCCCGTTAGCATCGCCAGCGTGGTTGCCGCTAATCCCGTGTGCATTTTTAATACTTTATTCACACATATTGCCATTGCTTTACTCACTGTTACTTGCTTTATTGGCGAATACTGTATATGTCTAACTTTGAGTGCTGGTGAGGACACATTCGAGCTGCATTCGGTAGCAGATTCGGGAGTGGAGAGCCGCGCTGCAAACCTCCTGGGCTGACGCTCACAAGGCCAGGGTAAGTATACAGTGCGCTGCTAACAGTCCCACCACCTCTACTCCCTGTGTTTCTCTGCACAGGCCCAGTGCACCCAGGATGTGATTTTCCAAGATTTCCTTCACTCCGGAAACGGAACACCACAAACCCTTGGTACACCCGCAGCAGAGGACATGAGCCATGCCCCGAGCGACAACCTCTCACCCTCCACTGCCTCTGGTCTTTGAGATCGACGAGGACACAAAAGGTTCAGTAGACTTTTTGCTTTAAATGAATGGTTATTGTCATGGTGTAAAGAACAGAAACTGCTCTTTGTTAATAATTGGAATCTTTTCCGAGAGCATCCTTGAATTTTTCGTGCTGATGGCCTGCACCCCAGCAGAGTCGGGGCAGAACTCCTGTCGGACAACATCTCCAGGACTCTACGCTCCATATGATTAGTAAGCCAATTTTCAAATAACTGCTATGATGGCTTTTGTTCTACCCGCTTAAATGATAGAAGTACTTGCACTGTTCAATCTATTAAGACTGTGTCTGTTCCCCGAATAGTGAGGTCAATATATAAATTTAATTTAGGATTTAGAAAAAATCTTATCGTGATTAAACCAGAAAAAATGAAAAAAATAAATGAACAAAAACTATTTTTAAAGTTTGGGCTCATACTGTAAACATTAGATCACTCACACCCAAAGCAGTTATTGTATTCTCAATGTTACCCAGAAAACAGGATACAGGTTTAAATCATTCGAAATACTTCTGCTTAATGTTACACTGTCAGATATGCAAAAGAAATCTACTGTTTCTCTTGCTCTGGCTACTGTGTATAGACCACCAGGGCCGTATACAGAATTCCTTAAAGAATTTGCAGATTTCCTCTCAGACCTATTGGTTACCGTTGATAAAGTGCTAATTGTCGGAGATTTTAACCTTCACGTTAATAATACAAATGATGCATTAGGACTTGCGTTTACTTACCTACTAAAAAATGTTTTTGGAGTTAAGCAAAATGTCACCAGGCCCACTCATCATTTTAATCATACGCTGGATTTAATTATATATTGCATGGAATCGATCTTACCGATATAGATATCGTACCTCAAAGTGAAGATGTTACTGACCATTTCCTTGTATTGTGCATTCTGCATATTACTTATATTAACTATATGGCTCCGCGTTATCATCTGGGCAGAACTAATATTCCAGCCACCAAAGACAGATTCACAAATACCCTGCCTGATTTATCTCAACTGCTCTGTGTACCGATAAAAAAATACACATGAACTAGACGAAATGACTGGCAACATGGGCACTATCTTCTCTAATTCATTAGAAGCTGTTGCCCTCATCAAATTGAAAAAGGTTCCAGAAAAACGTACTGTGCCATGTGTGGTGGCAAATGACAAACACAGTTGGTGTGGCGTCAGGCCTTGGAGAGGCTTTTATTAATAAAACGATAACCAAAAACAGGGAATAAAAGTGTCCAAAGGGGAAGAGTGTCCAAAATAAACAGGAAAGCTGGTGTCCTCGTCATGCTGCGGGGTATGTGAAGGGCAGGTAGTGTTCAGGAAGTAAGGGGCGGAGTCCGGCGGAAAAAGTTGTGTCTGTTCAATTGTGCTCCTTCCTGCAAAAAAAAAAAGATCTCTATGAAGATTTTAAGTCGGGTTTCAGGCCCCACCATAGCACAGAAACTGCACTTGTTAAAATTACAAATGACTTGCTTCTTGCGTCAGACCAAGGCTGCATCTCATTGCTAGTTTTATCTTAGTGTTGCGTTCGACACCATAGATCATGATAGATCATACTCATAGATCGATAACAAAACTATACAGGTATTCAAGGGCAGACTTTAAGATGGTTTAGATCCTACCTGTCCGATCACTACCACTTTGTTTATTTTAATTTATCACCAGTAAAATATGGAGTGCGACAAGGATCTGTCCTAGGTCCTCTGCTATTTTCAATATACATGTTGCCCCTTGGTAATATTATTATAAAATACGGTATTAGTTTCCACTGTTATGCTGATGATACTTAACTATATATCTCAAAGAGACCAGATGAAATTTCTAAATTATCTAAGCTATTAGAGTGTGTAAATGTAAAAGATTGGATGACCAATAATTTTCTCCTATTAAATTCAGATAAGACAGAGATATTACTTATTGGACCAAAAAACAGTACACAGAATCTCGTAGATTACAATTTGCAACTAGATGGATGTACTGTTACTTCCTCTACAGTCAGAAATCTGGGTGTTATATTAGACAGCAACTTGTCTTTTGGAAAACTTATTTCCCATGTTACAAAAACAGCATTCTTCCATCTTAGAAACATTGCCAAGCTACAAAACATGCTACCTGTTTCTGATGCAGAAAAGCTAGTTCATGCATTCATGACCTCTAGATTGGACTATTGTAATGCACTGCTAGGTGGTTGTACTGCATCTTTAATAAACAAGCTACAGGTAGTCCAAACTGCAACAGCTAGAGTCCTTACCAGGTCAAGAAAATATGATCATATTACCACAATTTTACAGTCTCTGCACTGGCTACCTATTAAGTTCCGTATCAGTTACAAAATATTATTACTTACTTATAAGTCCCTTAATGGTTTAGCTCCTGCGTACCTAACTAGTCTTCTACCACGCTACAATCCATCACGCTCCCTAAGGTCACAAAATGCTGGACTTTTGGTAGTACCTAGGATAGCAAAGTATACTAAAGGAGGTAGAGCTTTTTCGCATTTGGCAGCCAAAGTCTGGAATAGCCCCCTTGATAATGTTCGGGGTTGAGACACACTTTCTCTGTTTAAATCTAGATTAAAAACACACCTCTTTGGCCAAGCATTCAAATAATGCATCTCATAATTTTGGACTGCACTTATATCTGATCAAATGCAGTTATATCTGATCAAATGCACATTATTATTCTTTAGCTTGGGTTAAACTAATGGAACAGCAGCTATGCTAATTATGTCTCTATTTGTTTCTCTGTTTTGCCTAGAATCCTAGTATTTGTGTAAATACTAGGATTTACACAAGCTTCAGTCTGGATCCAGACCACCTGAAAAGAGATGATGCCAACCCCTCAGAGGACCTCAGATGATGCTAACCCTGAAACAACATACAGAACTACCAAATTTTGCTAAAAATTTGATTGCATCATATAATAATTGCTGTTAATAGTGTTCATCGTCATTTGATTACGTCTTTAATTGATTTTTCCATACATTTCTGCCATATGCACATAAACTGACAGTCACCACTGATAAGCTACTACTAAATATTGTAGAAACTTAATTTTCTGTAAATTGCTTTGCAACAATTTGTATCCTAAAAAGCGCTATTTAAATATACTTGAATTGAATAAACTACTGATTACATAAACTACAGTTATCCCCAACATCGGGGAACACTATTAACTTACATTTACATTTATGCATTTAGCAGACGCGTTGGGAGCAACTTACAGTGCATTCAGGCTATACGTTTTTTTACCAGTATGTGTGTTCCCTGGGAATTGAACCCACGACCTTTTGCAGTGTTAACATTCCGCTACCACTGAGCCACAGGAGCACTTAAGCAACAAAGTTGCTTATTAGCATGCGTATTACTAGCATATTGGCTGGAATTCACCCACTGAACCATAAGAAAAATTAACTAAATCTGAATCTGAATTACTTCCTTCATAAGAGCTATATTGCTTCTGTTATATGAAATGTCATGCCAGTGGTCTATTGATAGATTGCTCTGTCCATTTTTAATGCTGATGATATCCACCTTATTTTGCAATGTGGAAGCAAGCTATTTTCTGTAAATGCGCAAGACTTCTGATTCATTAGGTAAATAAGTAACTACCGTAGGAGAATAGCAAAGTGCTGTAAATAGTAAAACTATTTGAGCTGCAAACCAGTTTGATTATGTTTATGATAATAAATTAATATGATAACATATACTACTGTAGTTTGCAATATAAATAAATATAACAGTATAAATAACATTATAACAAATACTAGTTTGCCATATAAATCAGTATAACAGACTATTTTTGTACAGGTACAATAACTGGAAGCAAATGACACCGGAAGCCTTGCACATGTTACAAATTAACCAGGACTGACTGCAAACATGCTGCAAAAGTGACCAAAGTGCCCCCAAAGTGTTAAAAGTAATAAAGCAACCTTGCTTGAAAATCCATCTTAAGCTTTTAGATGTGTTTTGGAACATGGTAGATGGTTTGTTCTTGGTTCAAACCCATCATTAGCTAATGGTATACCATCTTGAAAGAGCAACAAACTGGCTACCAGCTGGTCACACTAGCTTAAACTGGTTAAGCTGGTTTGGGAACATAATGGATGGTTGAACAGCCAATGACACGCTAGAAACCATCTATTATGTTTCAAAACACAGCTGTCAGCTGAAGCTTTATTTTCTAGCAGAGAAAATATCCCTGTACTGATTAATCGTGTCTGTAGCAACTATATTTCATATTTGTTTTTATAACAGCTGTAATTGAGATAGCGGTATAAGGCAAAATCCAGTGAACAAATATCGCCCTTTAAAAACGCTTCCTTAAAGTTTGCTAACTTTATTAATGAATATACAAAAAATAACTACAGCATTTTGTTAAAATCATGTTCGCTTCACATCCATGAAGACTAAACTATTTCTTTAATTCTGCAGTAAATGCTGTGATACTGTCATACTCACCACTCAAAAAAATAGCTTGTTAGTCTAACGTAATAAAATGATGACGCATATTTCCATGCATTTAAACTGATTTATTTGAACTTTAAGTTAAATGTACTGATGAGTAAAATTCATGCTAATTTAATGAGATCACAACCAATTTCATTTGACATATTCTGTGAATGTTCCCTGAATATAATTCACTCTTGTTGATCAAACCAGTGTTGTTGCTGTTCACACTGGTGCCTTTGTGCAGAGTTGCATTTTTATGAAAATGGAAAGGGCTGTTAGAGTTTAAGTTTTTAATGTTTAGTTATTTTGAACATTTAAAAGAGTTCAAACAACATAAAAATCTGTTTTTTGTTTTTTTTTTTGTTATCATTGTGGTGAAGAGTGGAGCTTGTGCTTAGATTGTCAATAACTGTCATACATGCACGTAAATGTTCTATGATCGTTTGATTGTGAAGAGTAGAAATGCTGACAATATAGACTGTGTAAATTACATGCTGGCCCTCAAACTCATTTCTTTTATTTATGTTTATGAGAATGTAACAGCCAACATAACACTTGTTCACATGCTAAGTACAATAAATGACAACTGAATAAAAAACTAAAGATTTATGTTGGTTTAGCTTATTTTAAGTAAACTGAGCAAACAACTAAAATCTTTTTTTTTTTTTTTGAGTGTAGCGTGTGGGCCTCTCAAATCAGCTTGAGTTACTGAGAGCCCAAAGGAACGCAACCGGCCTGAAATTGAACATCCCTGGCTAATATGACAGACTTACACATTAAAACAAATGTGACAGTTTTGCATTTAATAGAATCTCATTTAATTTGCATTACAAAACAAATCCAGAATAATTCATTTACATTTTAATTTAAGCGTCTGTCCTTTGAGAAAACGCAAGATAGATAGCGACAAATGAAACATTCATTTGGAATTAAAACGATCTATGGATCATCTCCTGTGAGAGGATTTGTAATTAAACCTTTTTTGAGCTTGCTAGACAAACATCACTGCTCAGTACAAGAATGTTCCTATCTCATGAAATTAGTGTAGACAATAGACAGGGCTGTCACACCAAGAACAATGCTCACAGCCCGTCTCTCACCTCAGATGAACCATGTGGCAACTGATCTAAATTGTAATTTGTGGAGACGTGCCAATCTGAAAAAGAAAGACAAATGACCAAACTAACAAACAAATGAGATGGACTAGTCCATAGGGAAGATGTCAGCCAAATTGATTCCAGCGAACTGCAAACACTTCCCAAGGGTTAACAGATGGTGGTCAGTGCTTACAATGCCAAGCAGAGCTCCACTGAATGCTTTGTTGTGTGGGATGGGGAAGGCAAAATTGGATTTGAGAGTTCTGAGAGAATGTGGTGATAATTATAAGGAATCAAGAGCCAAACCTAGAGTTTCTTGTGTATTTGGTAAAAAGGAAGAACAAATTAAGTATTGCTCTGTAAAATAGAATCATTAGTACTGTTTGCTAAAGCAAGCATCACTGTATTGCTCAGGGATTTGAACAAACCCCTAACACTAAGGGGGATTTACTAAGAATAAAATATTTTTGCAATGTGGCAACAACCAGTAACACTAGTAACCATCATACTGGCAGTGGAAATTACACAGACAAGAAGCTGAGTTCCAGTGTATGCATTCTTTCTTGCTTGATTCAGAAGATTGACACAACCCAGGATAACGAGACATCTAAAAGTTTTTATTTATTTATTTAAACTAACTAACTAACAAAATAGTTTGACCATAACTTATGGCAAAATTGTATCCATGGAGACTTCCATGCATTATTCCATGGGGTTCCAAAACTAATGAAGTTTTGTGTCACCAGTTTCTGTATAGTGCGGCCACCTGGTTATTGCTCTGTTGCAGGATAGCAGTTGTGATTTTATGGGACACTTGGGACAGAGATTAATGCAGTACTATTAGACTTTGTAAGTATTGTTTCACATTAGTTAGAAAGCCTACTGTAGCATTGGATGATAACATGCTTCAAATCACTAGTAACGTTTGTTAATTGTGACCGGTTCTGTTACTGGCACAAAATTTACCTAGGTTTGAGTAATACAATGTAATTTACCCCATAGGACATATGAGTATATGAATATATACCTACCTTTTTAACCTTTCTAAAGCCTGAACTTTTGGACTCCACCGACTTTCATAATATGGACGAAAAGCTTCTTCAAGATACTTTATTTATTTATTTTTAAATGACAAGGGTTAGTAAATGATGACAGAATTTAACATTGTTGGATGAACACTTTCTTTAAAGAGTTACTTAAGTTCTTTAAAAAGATATGCTAAGACTAAGAATTTTTAAAAAATAGGTGCACAAAATCTCTGGATAACACAACGGCAAACTGCATTGGAAGCACTGGAAGAATTAGAATAGTTTCAGCCATCTTTTAGTCTGTTGATTCCAAGAATGCCTGATAAATAATTCAGATCGAATCATGTTCCATTTATGCCGTTGCCACCACTGGAATTAATATTAGGGGCCACAGGAGTGCGATTTCCCAGAGTTATGCACATGAATGTTAAATACAATACCTTTTTGGAAATGATGCATCTTTGAATCCTCTATGTGTGGAGCACAAATGCACCACATGGGATTATGGGTGATTGCAGCAGGCAGGACTCACAATTCAGATGTTTGCAGATGGCTAAAGCTGTGAGCCAAGTAACTTTTGCAATGAACTTTGGAAAAGTAAAATCACCCATGCTTATTTGTATCCTCAAGCAAACTTTACTTTAGACGTTATTACCAAAAGCCATTATCACAATCTATTTATGCAGGACAGATGGTGTAGAGAGAATTATTCAGGCTATATCTGAGGTGAACAGTGTTATGGGGCATTCATAGAGGGATAAATTCATTGGAGGTCACTGAATCACTGTGCTGTTGGTTTCCGGTAGGCATTACTAAATTGCAGCATTCACATGTATCAGATGGTAAATCACTGTCTGGACTCCCATTTGAAATTGCTGCTTATTGGCATAAAGTTTTGTATTTGCATAAACTATTTCAAATTTCCACTCACTGTACTAGAAATCAACTAAACTGTTGTCAGTGTTAGTCATTTTAATGCTAATATAGTATTCACCTTTGAGTTCAAACATAAAATCATCAGACGTTACACAATAGGTTCATAAACAGCAGTCTATATGGGTGATACATGTTTGAATTTGGCAAGTGGCAAATGGCATCTTCTGTGACATTTTTTACAATGTCTTTTTAATTAGGCTGTGTTTAGATTATGTATTTATGTACTGGGGTCAGAAGTCCATTTTTTGAATACAGAGTAACCACAGGTGTCATCACATTAACTCACTAACCTTTCACAAACACAAATTGTCACAATCCTTTTTGCCATTTTGAGCAGTAAATATATTTAATCAAGGTCTTACTGATGGTTTTGAGTTTTTTTTTTTAATTAATTTATTTTTTTTAGCACATGGCCTCTTATATATCAAAAGATTAAGGGAATTTTGATTTCTCAGTTCATGACCCCTTTAAGACAATTATCACAGAACATAAAGACAATTGTTTTGTATTACAGGTTTTCAGACATGTTGTTATACTGTATATCTAAATAAATATGCATTAATTAGCATAAATTTGAACACTGGATAAAGATAGGTTCGAAGTTCATCAAGTTAGTTTTTTTTTGTTTGTTTGTTTTTTTACAAATTTAAAGGTTTTTACAAAGGGCATTTTCAATATATTTTTTTATCACTCTGTAATATACAGCGGGTAAAATAAGTATTGAACACATCACCATTGTTCTCAGTAAATATATTTCTACAGGTGCCATTGACATTTAATTTTCACCAGATGTCGGTAACAACCCAAATAGTCCATACATACAAAGAAAACAATACAAATAAATTCAGAAATTAAGTTCTTAATTAGAAATTAGAAATTAAGTGCAATAAAATGGAATGACCCAGGGAAAAAGTATTGAACACGCTTACTGAAATGTATTTAATACTTTGTACAAAAGCCTTTGTTGGTAATGACAGCTTCAAGATTGCCTCCTGTATGGAGAAACTAGTCATATGCATTGCTCAGGTGTGACTTTGGCCCATTCTTCCACACAAACAGTCTTAAAATCTTGAAGGTTCCATGGGCCTCTTCAATGAACTCTAATCTTTAGCTCTTTCCATAGATTTTCTATTGGATTGAAGTCAGGTGATTGGCTGGGCCATTCTAGCAGCTTTACTTTCTTTCTCTGAAAGCAAATGAGAGTTTCCTTGGCTGTGTGTTTGGGATCTCTCTCGCTGGAATGTCCACCCTCATTTCATCTTCATCATCCTGGTAGATGGCAACAGATATTTATCAAGAATGTCTCGGTACATTTTTTCATTCATGCTTCCTTTAATTATATGAATTTTGCCAGTGCTACACCATGATGTTTTGGGGTGATGTTCAGTGCCATTTTACCTCCAAACATGGTGTGTATTATAGCATCCAAAGAGTACAGTTTGGCACAGGCTTGTCTAAATGTTGTGCAGCAAACTTTAAATGAGCTTCAACATGCTTTTTCTTCAGCAATAGAGCCTTGTTCGGTTAGCGTGCATACAGGCCATGGTGGTTGAGTGCATTACTTACTCACGGTACTTATTATTTTCTTTAAAACAATTGTACATGCTATTTCCAGGTCTTTCCGAAGCTCTTCACAAGTGATCCTTGGCTCTTGGACAACTCTTCTGATAATTCTTTTCACTCCTCTGTCAGAAATCTTGCAAGGAGCACCTGGTCGTGGCCAGTTTATGGTGAAATTATGTTCTTTCCACTTCCGAATTATGGCCCCAACAGTGCTCACTGGAACATAAGAAATATAGAAATCATTCTGTAACCAATGCCAGTCAGTATGTTTTGCAACGATAAGTTTGCAAAGGTCTTGTGAAAGCTCTTTGCTTTAACCCATCATGAAATGTTTCTTGTGTGACACGTTGGTCATGAGACACCTCTTTATAGGCAATCAGGACTGAACCAAATAATATCAACTTCCACTGACAAGTATTTTAGGAATAAATTGTAACAGTTATAAATAATACATTAAGAAGGCAAATGATATGTGAAGAAACTTCTCTGTAAAATCTAAATAACATTTAAAAATGGCATAGGAAAAACACATAGAAATACACTACAATACACTTTACAATAGTAAATTTCAGTGGAAGGGCTGATATTGGATTTTAAAACAGAAAATTCTTGTGTATGTAGGTACTACTGAAGTGGAGTTCCCTATCTGTCGGTCACTACATTATCAACATTATGGGGTCTTACTTGGGAGCCCAAATCCTCTCTGATTAACCCTCTGGAGTCTAAGGGTATTTTTGGGGCCTGGAGAAGTTTTGTCATGCCCTGACATTTGTGCTTTTTTCAGTTTCTTATAAATATCTAAATGGCTAAAGTCTAATCTCACTGTAATCAGCACAAACTAGGCTATAATAATATGTGAGCAGCATGTATGTACATGATTGTGTTATGAGAAAAAAAATGTTATGCGTGGTTAGTGAAAAACTAAAAATGTTAAATCACTTGAATAAGGCAATAAAACACATACAGAAAATTGGTTCCCAGGAATTTTGAGAACTGGAGCTTGTAGCCTAGAATTTTTTTTTTCTAAATGATGTGAAAATCATCTTGTTTACTCACTTACAGAAAACAATATATTGATTTAAATTTTCTAAGACACTTTTTGTTGGTAAAAGTCATATGCGAGTAGGCGTCAACTATCATGAATTCACACCTGAGAAGACAAAGGCCTGCATAATGAGCTGCATAATGAGCCATTCAGTCAGCTGTGTCACTGAGAGGGATGAGTTACAAGAAAGAATGTGAGGACAAAATAAATCTATATAATTTTATGTTTGTAGTTTATTTAGAATATATTTAATTATCCCACAACATAATTTAATATTCACTTGTGAGTGCAGTTAAACAGTTTATTAGGAAAAATCAAAGCTGACTTTCAAACTGAATTTTTTGCATCATTACTCCAGTCACACAATCCTTCAGAAATCCTTTTAACAATCTTATTTTCTACAAAAAAACATTTATTGTTATTATTATCATTATTATTATTATTATTATTATTATTATTATTAATGTTGAAAAGAGCTGAGAATATTTTTTTTAGGTTTTTTAGGGGGGATAAATTGAAAGAACAGCAATGATTGTTACATTTGTTACAGTTACATTTATTGTTACATTTATATTATTTACATCAAGCTTTTGAATGGTATAGTAGTGTATATTGTTATTGAAACTTCATAATATTTCACTTGATTATACATTTAGTCAGGAATTATAGTTTGGAAAAAGTCTTTGGAAAAAGTCTAACTAGTAAAATGTTTACACGTTATGTGAAAACTAGTACAAGTATATAAATAAATAAAAAGAGACTTACTCATGTTTATGAACTCTGCTGAATAAAGTGCTTCATTCTTTTTTCTGAGGAAATCCAAATCTCAAATCCTCAACCACATCACATCTTTTTGGGGTGAATTATGTCTTTTTCCTCTCATCGCGAAGCAAACAGTAAAATAATAAAAACTTGAAGAACAGTCTCGCTGCGTTGTCTTCTGTTGTGTGGGCGTATTCAAAAGCCGCGCGCTTCAGTGAAACATTTGAATCTCAAAAGCGCGCTCGGCGCGGGGGCGTGGTCGCATTAGAAGATAATGAAGGGAGACGTGAAAAACGGACATCGCGTTGTTTTCATATGGATTACTTTATCACAGAATATTTGTTTTCAGCAGCACTTGTTTAGTTTAAAAGTAGACATGTCAGGCTTTCTATAGATATCTCTCTCATGTCTCTTCGTTGAGTATTCACAGAGTTACAGTTCATTTTAATGACGCATTTGTATCTGAAGATCAGCGCAGACAAAGGCTGCAGACAGCACTCCTTGTTTGTTATCTTTATTTTATAAGTGCACATAGTTTTGTTGTTATTATGTCTGTATACAAAAAAAAGTAGACCCTTTACAGATTCGATTGATGTATTGCACTTATCTGTACGATCAAAACTGAAAGTGTAATTTAAGTTCTTTTCGGGGTTATCAGGAGAAAATACCCCAAAACGCGTATACGCGTTAATCGACTCCAGAGGGTTAAGAGAAATCGCCAATGAAATTTGGCTAGTAGATTTTGCATGCTGAGCCACTCTCCGTGCACAAGGGTATAAATAGGCGACAGGTGCATCCACTCATTAGATTTATGCTTCGGAGCCAAGTGAATGAACACTGTTCGAGATTCACCAGGCGAATTCTCTCTGCTGCTGGAAGAATAGGCTGTTCTGGGTAGCGTTATAGCACAATCAGCGGCATCCCTGATAATTCAGCAGTTCCCCTGGGTGCTTCATCTAAAATAGCAGTTTCTGATCTTGGACGGTTCGCGTCTTTTTAAAAACGCCGTTCCGTAAGTGCCCTCTTGGTTGTGGTTTCTCCCCAGTGATTCTGCTGTGCCATCTGATGACATGCCCAGCGTTTCTTTCGGCACACCGATAGAGGACCATATATTGATAGCAGCATCGGGGGATGGGCTATCATC
The DNA here is from genome assembly GCA_024542945.1 of allo-octoploid hybrid of Carassius auratus x Cyprinus carpio. Lineage (NCBI taxonomy): Eukaryota > Metazoa > Chordata > Actinopteri > Cypriniformes > allo-octoploid hybrid of Carassius auratus x Cyprinus carpio. Next base: position 16,885,246 of record CM045082.1, on the reverse strand, counting down.
ATGGGACCCAGAATTGATGGCCATGCTTTCCCAGACTGGAACACCTCCCAGTCCCGAGCCCTCGCGGCGGGGCCGTGGCTCACAACCATTGCCCTATTTCCTTTCATCCCAGAGGTGCATGAGGAGCTGTTGAAGTCATGGACAGCCCCTTTTTCATCCGGAAGCCGATCATCTGCCTCCTCCATCCTCACTACCCTCATTGGCGGGGCACTAGGGGGTACGTTTACATTCCCCAGGTGGAGAGTGCAGTTGCAGTGCACCTGTGACTGCAAAATGCCGCCACTTGGAGGAATCTTCCTTATCTCCTGTACAAAGCCTGTAATCTGATGGCAGCTCTCACCGCCAAAGCTTGCAGTCCTGCGAGCCAAGCTGCCTCTGCCCTGCATGCCATGGCAAAGTGCACTTTCTGGACGCTCCCATCTCCCAGGCTGGGTTATGCAGCGACCCTGTCGAGGATTCCACCAGCAGTTCTCTAAAGTACAAAGGTAGACTGATGGCTGCCCTGGCGTGATCCCCCACCTGCCACGCCTCAGCCTGCCCATCACCGAGTGCGCCCTCATGCGATTGCTCCGCCCCGTGCTGAGACCATGGAACAGCGCCACTCTTTCCCCCGGAGGAGGGCCGGGTGGAGAATCTTTGCTGTGTTCTGTTCCACAGGCCAAGGGCCAGCGATAACCACATTCTCAAAGAAAGAGCAATTCCTTTTTTTCTGGGCCATCAGGCTCGTGGGCTGACAGTGAGTGACACACTGCCTCCTCACTCTCGCCCACGATGCCAAGTTCGGGGATGCAATGCCTTCCCACGCATCTCTGGCCAGTCCCTCCGGAGACACAGGGAGTCCTGCCATGACGGGCCGGAACAGAAGTGTTTCTGGGCCATCTGTCACAACTTCCCACTGCTGCACCACTGTGGGTATATTGATTGTCCCTTTGGTGCTACTCACACAGAGTTTGGGAGGTGGCTCACGCTGCTCAACCCATCCTGCTTGCTCATTTGGATAATCTGACTCGACTATGTGATTCAGTGCACCAGGCAACCCCCCAGGTCCTCAAGACTTTGGTGGCAGTCCGAGATGCCCCTGTCCTGTGAGAGGAGATTGCTGTCCTATTTGCAAAGGATGCAATCGAGCCTGTCCCTCCAGCTGAGATGGTGTCGGGGTTTACAGCCCTTACTTCATCATGCCCAACAAAGACAGTAGCCCAGTCCTGGAATTGTAAGTCTTGAATCGGGCCCTTCACAATCTTCCGTTCAAGATGTTCACACAGAAGTGCATCATCAGATGCATTCAGCCCCAGTACTGGTTTGCAATGGTCAACCTAAACGACGTTGACTTTCATGTCTCAATTTTTCCTTGACACAGGCCGTTCCTATGGTTTGCATTTGAGGGTCACGCATTGCTGTCAGGGTCCTCCCCTTCGGCTTTCCCTGACACCCCGAGAATGCCCAGTCCGTGCTGAACTGCCTGAGATCTTTCAGACGCAGGATGGTGGTACCACTGAAACATTTTCAGAGGCTCCTGGGGGATATGGCATCCACAGCTGCAGTCACACCTCTATCGCAGCACATAATGATGCAGTGGACTGCCGGTCCATGGGAAAGCACAGTGTCATCATCAGGTTCCTGAGGGGTGCCAGAAGGTTAATTCCTCCTTGGCCACCCCTGGTGCCCTCCTGGGATCTCTCTGCCATCCTGGCTGTCTAACAGAGGGATCCCTTTGAGCTGCTAGACTCGGTTAAGTTTAATTCTTGTCTGCTTTGACAGCGCTCCTGACCGCACTCACTTCCATCAAGAGGGTCGAGGACCTCCAAGCATTCTTGGTAAGGGAAGAGTGCCTTGTGTTCAGCCAGCCTACTCTCACATTGCCCTGAGACCACGGCCTGGACACGTGCCCAAGGTTCCCACCATGCCTTTTCGCAATCAGGTGGTGAACCTGCAAGCACTGCCCTCGGAGAAGGAAGATCCAGCCTTGGCATTGCTGTGTCCCATAAGAGCGCTGCACATATACATGGACCACATCCAGAGCTTTAGAAGGCCCAGGCCCAGTATTGGTGTTGGCTTGCTCAGGTCTCTGGTCAGCCCCTGTGCTGGGCTAGGTGTCCATATGGCTTGATTCCCTTTGGGCGATCCCATATGTGTATTCTTCCACAGTAAGGTTTCCCTCTCGGTGAACCCATGTCTTCCCTTTGACAGACTATTCTGTCAGGCTTCTGCTGGCAGTCGTTCAATCCCTACTCTCAGGTAGGACCTGCCTCAGAGTCCATTCCATATGTAGTACTGCCCCAGGCCTGGGTCAGTCCATATCAGTGACTCCACATGATACCACACTATGGGTAGGATGTGGCCTCCGTAGTGCCCGTCTCTGGAAGGCTTGACTCCCCATTGTTACTGGCAAGCTGTAACAACAATTACAAAAGACTTGAAGCACGCTTTCATTGAAGGTTGAAATCCCTTCTGTTAAGAAATTTCTGGGGTGAAAGTAACAGCAGCTTGGATATCTCCAGCAGCGATATACTTACCTTTGGACCCTGCAGGTACCAAGGTCAGCAAATTTGTGCTGGGGTGGTGGGAAGGTTACGACCTTTGCATAGCATTTGTCTGCTTGTCAACATTTGTAATGCCATATGGTTGTGATGGAATTTAGGTTGTGGAGCTTTCCATGGACCCCATAATGTTGAGTCATGACATAACTTATAGTGAATGACAGATAGTGAACATCTTGGTTACGTACCTAACCCTCATTCCCTGATGGAGGCAACGGAGACGTTATGTCCCCATGCCACAACCTTCAACCATCGCGGGCTGCCAGGGACAAGTTCTCGGCTCCTTAGCATAAAATCTGATGAGTGGATGCACCTGTTGCCTATTTATACCTGTGTGCACGGGCAGTGGCTCAGCATGCAAAATCCACTAGCCAAATTTCATTGGCATTTTCTTTTTACCAGAGAGGATTCAGGCTCCCAATTAAGACCCCATAATGTCAAGTCACAACATAATGTCTCCATTCCCTCCATCAGGGAACGAGGGTTATGTATGTAACCGGCTCAGTGCATGAGAAAAAAAGTGCCTTTAAATATATACAGTACATTGCAATGAAAATCTACAGACACAAATAGATTGTGTTATGCTGCTATGAAACCACTTAAAATGAGTTGCTAGTAAACACTCCACAAGGCTGAGGCAAATTAATTAATCTAATTAGCATTACAGATTTTTTAAAGAATGGAAAAATCTGAAATAAATGTTGCATTCTTTTGATAAAACTGTTTTGTTGAATATAGAATTTCTTCTAAAAGCTTTAAGCTCAGATTCAAGAGGCTTGAGTTGTGCTCAGAACATTAAGTCAAGTACCTGTAGGCACAGGTTTCAATTAAACACGTCAAGTACCAAAAAATGTTTTTAAGTGTGGTCCTTTTCATTGTGCTATAGACATGTAACAGAACAGAAATGTAAACACACTTTCAGAAATGTCAGAAAATCAGACCTTCCTTTTTGTTGTTGCTGTATATGAAGTAGTATATCATTTGATAAGTCCCTACCACAAAAAAATCTCAAAGTGTATTTATTTTTCCTTACTGCTGAATTCCCTCCAGTTGTTTGATAGTTTTTGAGCAGTCGTACAAGAGATTTAATGGTGTTTAAGCAGGATACAGTCTATTGCTTTGACTGATTGGTGTAGTGCTGTGAACCCAGAAGTAACATTGTGACCTAACAGCACTATTTGTTCAGTGATTTACTGGAGAATGTAAAGGGAGTGAATTGAGTCTAAATGGCAATTATGTTTCAGCAGCGGTGGGCTGCAAACGTATGGCTTCATGTGCTGGTGTAGGAAATAACAGTGACATACACTATATGCCTGCCCAGGGATTTCTCTAGCGCTTGACATTGGAAAACTGGCAAGCCTAATGCATCCCAAGGGACATATTACAGATGTCAAGTTCTGTTTTTTGCTAAGCTAGTGCTTTCATAGAGCACATATTTTAGAAAGGTCTACAAGAGACCCATAACAACATATATCAGAAGAAATAAAATACATTAGTTCTTTAAAAACCTATTATATTCTGTGAGAGACTGGGGCTAGTTGTTATTGGACAGAGCATATTCCAGATAATGCAGAATTTTTATTTATTAATTTTTGGCTTATCAATAAAGAGCACATGTATAAAACTTGATCTTCTGGATATAGTAATAAAATCCAGAATGCTGTAATGCTGCTTACACTAATAACAATATAGTAAAACAAAAAGAACCACAAAAAAGACTAATTTTATTCACTGAAGGTTATATATTTATTAAATTAAATTTATGCATTTACCAGACGCTTTTATCCAAAGTGACTTACAGTGCATTCAGGCTATCAATTTTTACCTATCATGTGTATCCGGGGATCGAAACCCCAACCTTGCACTTGTTAACGCAATGCTCTACCACTTGAGCTACAGAAACGCTATTATATACAATATATAAAATTATATAAAATTTATATACATATATACTTAATACTGTGTACATAGGTTGGTATTTAAGTTTATATTAAGCAAACAAAAACAGAAAAGAAAAACAGTCTCAATTCTGTTTTATAAACCATCTGAACATTAAAACAAATTACAGTCCTGCTTCTCAACCAAAATCCAAGAGCATTATTAACGTATATCAGATTAATGTATATTTTACACTCATATTCGATTTTACTGCAAGCCCTTGGGGAGGAGGAGGGAATCCCATCTATGCTTGTTATCTTCAGTTCTTATTTTATTCTAGATGTGTAAATGTATTTTTGTGCAATTTTTATGTAAGATCTGCTGTAGTCTTTTCTCTCGTTCATATTGTTTGAGCATCAGGTGCAGCCTTACTCAGTGTCAAACAGGAAACACACTTTGAAGATTATTTAATTACACCAGTGCAACACAAAATTAAAGGTTTTGTTTACTTCTTGTCAGTGATAGATATGTTTTGATCATTTTCATATTATTATTTGGTTCTTTAAAGCATACATGAATTTGCCAGACAAATGAAATTTACACTTCCATAAAGCCAACAGCCATAATAAGAGACTGGAGCAATTCTGCACACAACATAAGAAATCATTGAACAAATTATTATTTCAGGTAAACAAAGATTGTATACATGTTGAGCTGTGAAGCAAAGCTAATGACTAATGATGCTGATTTATGAGAGAGCAATATATCCATGAAAAATATTGGAATGAATGGATAAGGTGTGCAGCACTCACTTCAGCGCAGATGAAACATTCAAAATATGAAAGAATTCTCTTTCATTTTGCACATGGACCACACACAGGAAAACCTCTTCAGTTGCTCAAATGTAGACTGTGAATTGATTTCTCTGCTCTTTCGTGCACTTTGTAGTTGTTTGTTTGAGAAGGTGGTATTCCATCAAAGGAGAGAGTGATTTCCTTTCGTCATCTTCAAATTCAGCAAGTGCAGTGCAGCTTTCTTCAGGAACTACATGTTAATACATGGATGTTGTCTTTGGATCTATATTCTCTGATGTTGTGTCAGCTCTGAAGTTATACCTTGTTCTGCCGATATAATGTTCTATAATATGGCAAAATTTGACACTAGAAAACCACATAAAAGCCAAAAAAGTATGCAGTGTTATTTTTATTTTTGTGTATTTTGATCAATAAAAATATTCTTATCACTTATCCTGTGTATAGAATTAGTGTCAATGGAAATAATATTTTATTTCATTTTCACTGCAGTGGATGGGGTGTGATCACTAGTAACAGTAGTCCTTTTTCATCTTTATTTGCAACTGTAAAGTTTACAATCACAGACTTACAGCACCCCTGTATATACTTAAAAAATGCACTAAAACTCTGAGCCTCAGTGGACTGAAGCCCTGAGAATGTTTCCATGGATAAGATATGGAAGACAAAAACATTTAATCACATTTGATAAAATATTGAGATCACTGTTGATGAAAAAGGAAAGTGCAGAGTATTTCATCACCTTGATGAAAAAAAAAAAAACAGCCTAAAGTGTTTTGCTGGTTTTAGTTGACAACCAAGCTGTATTCAACCGGTCAAGCTGGCCTGATGCAATGGTAAGGGGTTTTGGGAACTTGTTGTGCTGTGGGACCAACTAAGACTAACAAACCACCCTGAGGAGACTGTTTTAACAATGGATTATATATGAATCAGTGTTTCAGTCTTTGAATCGCTGTGTATGTAGCCATGCCATTACAGTGGCCTGATAATAATAAATATTTGACAGAAAAGTGGACTGGATTTTTCAGATGTTCTGCTTTCCTTACAGTCAGTCTGGGACATTGATCCTTTCTTCCCAAAGACACACAGTCATTAGAAGGATTAGTCCACTTGGAAAGAGAGGATTTCCAGTTGAAATTAATCCAAACATGCGGAGGGATTTTCTTTTGAATGGTCTGTAAATGAAAGCTGAACTAGATTGAGGTGCTGTGACCCCAGCAGGCTCCAGGCAAGGCACACTGACCTCTCCAATCAAACCTGAAACTCCCTGTGGCACAGTAGAGAGAGGGTTCACCTTACACCTGGGACCCAATTTAAGCTTGCAGGTCAGTGACTTCATGGTTGAGGGAATGTGAGGATTCATTACGTGAGCTGAAAGACTCACACCCCACTGTTCTCCAGAGTGTTAGTGCTTTCTCTAAACTGAGAGACGCAAAAACCTTGCACTGTTGCCTTAAAGTAACCTTTATTTATATAGTGCTTTTAAGAATAAAGATTGTGTCAAAGCACTTTACAGTATAAAATAGGAAAATAGTGTGTCAATAATGAAAAAAATGACAATAGTAAAGACTCAATTTTCAGTTAAAGGCAGTTCATCTATGAATTCAGTGATGTCATCATCCAGCTCAGTAAAGTTTAAATAGTATCTGTGCAACCAAGTCGACGATATTGTTGGATATTAAGTGTCCTATAAAGTAACTGTAGAAAGCAGTGGCCTGTGACTTTTTTCAGAAATACTTTTGGATTGCCTTTGAAAAAATTTAAGTAATCAGCACATGACTTAAGAAGACTTGGAATATAGCTCACAAGTGGTATGGACTACTTTTATGGTGCTTTGTTTCATCTTTAGAGCTTTTAAGATGTGATTACTAAAAGTTCTCCTTATGTGTTCCACACAAATAAAAAGCATAAAATTTCAGAACACCATGAGAAACAGCACTGTTTAACTATTTCTTTAACACACTTGTATCAATCTGTTTGCAATATACTTTTAATGAAGCAATATAATCATTCAAAAATGAACATAACTGCGTTTATACTGTGGCATCAGTTCGATACAACAATGGTGCTCTCATATAGACTGACTGTGGGCATTTGCACTTCAGTTACAGGATTATTGAAGAATCAGCTATTTTTTTAGGCGCTATAATTTGGTGCAACGAACCAACCCCAGCCACGTCTGTCGATTTAAGTGACCACCCTAAGGGGTTACTAAAATATGTATAGACAAATTTTAAACTAGATACCAGTAGAATGCTGTTGAATTATAGATAACCCCTGTGGATTTTCACATTGTACAGAAAACCACTTTTCTGTATAGTGCTCACTGCCAAGTTATCAAGTCAGTACAAGAGGATAAGAATATATGATTAAATATTCTGCTGCATCATTTCTCCATATATGCAGCCATCAAGTCAACAGAAAAACACTGCAGATGGTGTTGTTATGGTGTTGTAGATATGTATGGAGAAAATATACATTGTTCCTTGTCATGTATTTTAGATTCAGAGACAGTTTATTTTGCAATGCAAACACAGAGGACATTTTTATTGCTCAGAGGCTGCATATCCCAGAACACTTAAAGGTAAAGCCCATCCAAATTTGTAAATTCTGTTATAGGAATTTCTTTATTCTGTGTAACACAGATTTTTTATTTTATTTAATTATGTATTTATTTATTTATTTAGGGGGGTTGGGGTATCACAATGAAAGTCAGTGGGATCCAGTGTTTTTTTTTTTTCCCGGGCCCCACTTTCATTACATGGACAAAAGCAATAAAAACCTGGGTGCGTAAATATTAACATATTTTCATTTTTGGGTGAACTTATCCCTTTAATGGAGTTCTGAACTCAACATCACTCAGTATAAATCTTTGGTTTTTAAATGAGTTACAAACTTACATAATCATTGCATAAAGTAATTTAATTGTGTTCAAGAAATATGCTGGGTGTGCTGGGTGTGCTGCAGTAGAGAAAAGATGGATGGGTAATGTACTTCATGTTTCTTTTGCAGTGACAATTTCAAATTATGTTTGTTTATTGTCATAACAATGACACTGTTCAGTTGACATCTCTATAGTGCTCATAATGGGATGGATTTGAAGGACTATCAGCAGCAAACACAGATAAGTGTGTGATATGAGCTTTAGAGGTTTGGTATGCATGTAAAAATATTTTAGTATGTCTTTGGTGCTATACAGTAAGTGTCATACATTTATATATTTATATTCTTACATTTTATATTATATATAAATATATTTAATATATAAACATATTTTTTTCTTAAATATATACATGCATGAGTTTGTATTTATATATACATAATAAATATACACAGTATACAATGTCATGTAAACAAAAACTTTTATTTTGGATGCGATTAATCATTTGACAGCACTAATATATATATAAAATGTCTGTTGTGTAGTATTGCACACTCACACAAGGAAGAATAAAAATGATATATATTATATATACAGGAAGCCAATGGTGACATTACAAAGCTTGGGGATAGCTCTATGAAGTTAGACACACAGGAGAGATGCACATGCAGGCGAGGAAATGTGGTGTAGAATTCCAAATCAAGCCACAGGACAAAAGTTACAAACTCCAGTTCACAAGTACAGAGGAGATGATATTCTGGAACAAAAGTGTTGCCTATGGCTGATCTGAAACTCCCTTCAAAATATCATGTTCAAAATCCATGCAGGTTTTAAAATAGCCAAAATGAAAGCTTAACCTCACTTCCTTCTAAAAATGTTATGGTGATGTACGGTAAAGATGTTAAAGAGGGCAAGCCGCTCTTAAAAGCCCACAAACTAGATTATATGAAGCAGAAATCCATCTCTAACAGATCCTCCTCATATTCCTGCAGTCTACAGAAGCTTCAGGTCGAGTGTTGGGTTACGGTGGCACTGTAGCTTTGCTTTTAGCTGTAGTTGAGGTTTTAAATCCAATTGGATGTATATTTAGGGAAGCTGAACACTAACACTGATTGTGTAAGGGGAAATTGGGTTCGCTGTAAGCTTTATTTAGCTCACACAAGACTAGAATGACTATAGGACTGCTGGCATAATGTTTAATACAATTAAAGGGTAAAACTGTTTCTATTTCATCACATTTGAAATAGATATACTGAGCCTGTGAAAGTAGTTTTTATCATTTGTATTTACAGTCAACATGAAACCATTCACAACCCATTTCACTTTCATAATGATATTTTGGAGTGAACAACAAAAAAACATCAAAAACGTAAGACAGGATGGCTAAGAAAAGAATATAAGAAGATAAGAATAATGATTATTTTAAGGGTGCTTTCACACTAGCACTTTTGGTGCGCACCCGGGTTCGATTGACGTTAGAGTTCGGCTCGTTTGGATGATGTGAACGCTGTCTTCCGAACTCAGGTGCACACCCGCGAACCGTATCTGAGTCCGCTTAGGGTGCTTTCACACTTGGTTCACTTGCCTGGTCCGAACCCGAGTTCGATTGCTCCCCCCTCCCCCTGCCCCCGCTGGATTGTGTTAATTTTATAATATTTGAGTCCGAACCGCGGTTCGCTTGCATCATCAAGCCAGCAGCTGTTTACCCCGTTGCTTAGTAATGACGGTGCAGGAGAAGGCGGCAAATGCATAACATTACTCTCTGCACTCTTATGTATTTACGGTTTTGAACCGTTCGTTTTGTTTACAAAGCTTTGGTTCAAAAACGAAAATACATAAGAGTGCTGTAATGTTATGCATTTGCCTTCTCCTGCGCCGTCGTTACTAAGCAACGGGGTAAACAGCTGCTGGCTTGATGATGCAAGCGAACCGCGGTTCGGACTCAAATATTATAAAATGAACACAATCCAGCGGGGGCAGGGGGAGTGGGGAGCAATCGAACTCGGGTTCGGACCAGGCAAGTGAACCAAGTGTGAAAGCACCCTAACTGAATAAAATCAGCTATATGCTCTTAGACAAAGCTTTATTCAAATGTGTTTGTGAGATTACTACTGATACTACTACTTATTAGTGATGTCATTGCACGATTTATTTAAATAAACTGGTAAAAAAAAAAAAAAAAAAAAAGACTGCTTCATTGAAGTAAACTGTCCAAAAGAGCCAGTTCGGAGAAGAAAAAAGAAACAAACAAAAAACGGCTTCTCAAAACCTTGTCTATGTAATTTGTAGAATTTAAATTCTGGTGGAGCCAGAGGAGTGTCAAGGGTGACATCTAACTGGCCACTCAAAAATTTCATTTCCTGCTGCCAATTTGATGATGATAGACATCTCATTTTACCTCTTGTTACAATTAGCATTTATTTTGATGTTTGGCAGAGTAGCGCATTTTTCAAATCGAGAACTGAGGGAGAATATTGATTTGTTGCCTACGAGATGAAATGCTGAAGAATGAGGATAGAAAGAACATACAGAAGAGAAGATAATATTTGCACAGCTCTGTCAGCTCTTTTCACAATTAGGGGAGAAAAAAACATCATTTGAAATTTTTGCACACACACAAAACACTGCAATTAGACATAGCAGGAGGAGCAGGGTAGTGAACGTACCTGTTGTTGCATTAACCTGGAGAAAATTGAGGAGATTCCTACTCTCTTAAGCTGTTTTGAGAAGAATACCTGAAAAGTGGTTAAAATATAACACTGAGATCACATCACACAGCTGCTTTTTTATGCAGTATTCTTGACTTCCAGCATAATAAACCACAACAGCATTCATGTTAAACACGCATTTCAGTCCATATGCCTTGCTGATAATTTCCTATGTACTTCAACTGAAGAACAAGAAATTTTAGCAAAAACAGTTTCAGGTGCCACTTGATGCTTATGAAACTCGGCGGTGATTGGCTAAATTGCAGTTCAGTCATTCCAAAGTAATCATGCAAAGAGAATTTTTAATTACCCAAAATTCAATGTAGCCTTTTAATATGGATTTTGGTTGGAATCAGTACAGAATAGGGACCAGAAAAGGTGCAGAGGACAGACTCACCATTAAAAAGGTGAGTTCTGAAGCTGTTAAGCTCCTGCCAAACAAGTGCTAATGAAAACACATAGGACACAAGCAGTTTGAAGGCATGTCCCAGCTCAGAGCCTGTCCTGTGGCAAGGACATATTCATAAGCATGTTAATGAGCATATATTTAACTGAAATGAATGACAATTAAACTGCATGAAAGTTATCATTAAAATGTCAAATATTTTGTGTACAGTCATCATACAATTTACATATACAATTATAAAACCATCTAAAGTAATAAATAATTACTTTTGGTGCTTCATCAGGACTTTGATTGTGAACAACATACACTGGGTAAAAAAAAAGGCTAAACACAAGTAACTGGTAAGGAAATCATCAAGTATTAGGTTAATGCACTCCTAAAATAGCCACTGCTGACTCAGAAAAACATTGAAGACAGAATGAGGGAAGTTTTGCCAGAATATGGAAAGTTTGACTCAGAGTGGTTCAGCAGAGTTGTATGAAGTGATGAATCATGATAAAACACAAGTTGCATGGTGATGCTCCAGAGCAATGTCTTTGAAGATCAGGTGAGAAATACAATAATGAATACATCTTTACTGCAGTAAAGCATGGAGGATAACGTGTCATGACGTGTGGAGCCTTTTCAGCTGTTTTGTTTTGTCCTGGTCAGAGTCCAGATTTCAATCCTATAAAGAATATTGGTCTTACATTAAACGCCAATTAACTGGGTAACATTTTTTAACTATTCATCAACTGTTCGAAGCCATCAGTAGTGAATGGAACAACATTGACTCTTATTTCTGTGAAAAACATCTGCAAGTTTATACACACAGCTTAAACATTTAAAGAAAACAAAGGGAAAGTCTATCCCAACTTTAAGTCTGTGCAGTTCTTGCTAATTTTCTGACTAGTGATTTGTGGTTAAAATTGTGAAATGTGCACCATTTAAAGCTAAATATTTAGCCATTTCTGGCTTTGACCCCCCTTTTTTCTGGGAGAGTAATATAAATTCAATAAACTAAAACAAAAAAGGGGAAGTGGGGAAGTAATATTAAGTTTTAACATATGAGGGTAAGTTTCTTTTCTTTTTTTTCTTTCCTTTTTTTATTAAGTACTTATACATTATATTGTATTATATTCAAATAATAAAGATGCATCATATGATAAAGATTGTTTTAGCAATGTTAATTATCCATTGCTGTATATGCCCAACAGAATCATGCATGCACACATACTGTAAGTATTTAGCGGAAGCATACGTTCATGCTCTGAAGCCATAGTTTCATTCTTGTTCACATTAGTGCAAAACGTGGAGTCAAATGCCTGTCTGTGTATATAACAAATGTTACTATTCCATGTGTGAGCAGGTTTCTTAAGTGCCGGTTTGACGTTTCAGCACTCAGTAGAATCCCCCTGCAGTGCAGTGAGATCTTGACAGCACACATGGGCTGTTTTGAGCAGAATACCTCTCTGGATCAATCCTTATGAGAGACTGAAACTACAGAAGTAAACAGAATCTGTTCACTAGAGACACTATAGAAAGCTGGAGAGAATTTGTGCATCAGCTTTCTTATGAAACAGATGTGCATTCATGAAATGTATGTTTTCATGATCCTTTTTACATTCCATGTAGTTATTGTATAAACAAATCTGTTGTCTTTTTTTTCAGTTATGGAGTCATTCAATTTCTCCTTTATCTGATATTTGGCTTGGATGATAATATCATATACTGTATGTATTTTTAAGGCTGATATTTACATTTAGTCATTTAGCAGACGCTGTTATCCAAAGCAACTTACAAATGAGGACAATGGAAGCAATCAAAATCAACAAAAGAGCAATGATATGCAAGTGCTATAACAAGTCTCAGTTAGCTTAACACACTACATGTAGCAAGTTTTTTGTTGTTGTTGTTGTTGTTGTTGTTTTCAATTATATAATAAATAATATTGGGTTGGGTTTTGTTTCATGTTCATGTTTTCATGGCTTTTATTTTGGAGTTTAGTCATGGTCCCTGTCTAGTCATGTGATTCTCTTGCCCTCTTGTATTCCTGCTATTGGTTCTTTGGTTCATGTGTCATGTTCTCATTGGTTGTCTTAGTCATTTGTCCTGTCTCTCATTGGTTGGTTCTTGTCATGTGTCCTGTGTTTTTTGATATAAATAGCCCTCATGTTGCCTTTGTCCTGAGTCGAGTATTGATGTAGTAAACTGCTGTCAGTAAGTCAAGTCACTATTAGACACTATAAACTACTTTTAATTACTTCTCATCCTTTTAAGTACACAAATGTCTTGTTAAAAATGTTAACAAATTAATGAAACTGATCCGAGATCAGGTAAAAACCATATACACTGTTTCAATGATTCGCCACTGGGAGGCGATCTCAATGAACTCGCATGATTTACTGGTTTACAGAGATTGCCGTAAAGAATGCTGTGATGACATAATTTTGCTTTGAAACAAATGATTCGCAAAAGTTTTAAAGCTTCACGAAGCAGTGATTTGAAAGCGGCCATTACTAAAGTCAAGTCGGTTCAAGTCTGTTCATACCAAGTCAATTCTTTGTTTTGTATTTATTTGGATTTTGGATTCTGCTTTGTCTTAATAAAGCTGCACTTGTGTTCTTCAACTCACCTTCAGTGGACTAATTGTTAGAATACTCGACCACCACAATGAACCCAACAATTGCCCTTCTGCGTCTTCGCCAAGGAAACCGGCACATTGAGGATTATATGTCAGACTTTTGTAAGTTGTTAGACTTTTATACTTACAACATGCTTTAACCTCCTACACTCATCCCTAATTATGTTTAAGATGTAGATGAGTTTGCTTCTTCATCAGAACAAGTTTGGAGAAATTTAGTATTACATCACTTGCTCAGCAATGGATCATCTGCAGTAGGGTTGTCACAATATTAGATTTTTCATTTCACGGTTATTGTGGCCATAACAATTCATGATATCGATATATCGTGATATATCTAGAAATCTTGGGGGGAAAAAGATATCAGTCAAATAATTTTTTACTTTGTTTATTGAGTTTTTCTTTTTCACCCAACGAAAATAAGAATACTGATAAACGCAGGGCACAAGACTCTGACTCTCTCCGTCTTCTTTGAAGCTCCTATGAAATAACAAGAGAGAAAATACTGTCAAGTTCAACAGAATGGTGAATAAATATTAATGGTAACACTTTACAATAAGATGTCATTTGTTAACATTAATGTATTAACTAACAAATGAACAATGAACAATAAATTTATTACACAATTTATTAATATTTGTTAATGTTAATAAAAATAGTCATTCATTGTTCATGTTTACAGTGCATTAATGTTTACAAACACAACTTGTGATTTTAATAATGCATAAGAAAATGCTGCAATTAACATGAACTAAGATTAATAAATACTGTGGAAATATTGTTAATTATTATTTGTTATCTATATATGTTAACTAATGTAATTAACTAATGTTAACTAATGAACCTTTTTGAAGAATGACCGCAGATGAGGCATTAAGTGCATGACACTGCGACCAACTTAACATTTTACAGAGTTTAATGTAGCAATGTGGTCACTCAGTTTTTCAAGATCAGTTTTAATCGTGTAACTGTTAATAGATTTGAACAAAGAAATAAAGTGTTACTACGCACAGGCTGTATTGATTGCAAATACAAAAATAGACGAGTAAAGAAAATGTTAACAGGTTAACAGGTTAATGTAACGTTTCCCATTCTATGACTAGTAAAATAATGGCAACTTACTCTGACGAACCCGGCTCTCCTCGGAGTAGCTGCGAGCGCTGCATCTTTTTACTGTGTGACAGTGTCAGCGTTAAGGCACAATACTATGGAGACAGATTAGTCTCAAATATAATTCACGCAAAAAACACGATTCACACATGCGTAGACAATTTCACATGCATGAAACTTAATTCACGTACACACAAAAAAAATTCACGTGCGTGAAAAAAAAAAATATATTCACAAAAAGCAATTCACATGCGCAAAATAAAATTATATATTCATAAAATACATTTCACAAATGCAAAACACAATTCGTAGATATACAACTGTGCACAAAAACCTTTGAATGTTTAAAATGTACGAGTCATTTACTACGAATCCACTCGGATTTGTGTGTGTGTGTTTTTGAGACTTTCCTGGCAGAGCTCTCTTCCCACGTGGGTCTGTCGTACTCTTTAGCCAATCAGATGCAAGCTTACCATTCAACCAATAATATCATAAGCCACTGAGAGTGCATTCAAGGAGCATGATTCTGCGCACCTTTTGTGCAATGTGGATTAATTAGAACGGAAATTAAGCCTTTACATCAGTAATCCCATAGACAGTAAAAGAAATAGACACAGCGACCCAATTAGAACTCAATTGAGACAAGTGAAGCCCATTTTTAGCGATTTTTAGAACTTCCGTTTCTGACGCGCAGACTCAAACTAAGCTTGATGACGTCAGCAACCTGTCTGACGGATGTAAATCTTCTAGTAGCTGTGCGTGCAAACTGCCATCGTTAATCTTGCAGAGACGGCGAGCTTGAGCAGGGAGTTCTTTGGCGTGAGTGAGCAGGAGTAAGTATTCTGATTAATTATTTTGTATAGTATTTTAAAATGTAACGCCAGGGCTTCTATGGGCTTCTCTCTTGACGTCTCCCCGATTGCATGCGAGCTTCTGAATGCACTCTCAGTGGCTTATGATATGATTGGTTGAATGGTAAGCTCGCATCTGATTGGCTAAAGAGTACGACAGACCCACGTGGGAAGAGAGCTCTGCCAGGAAAGTCTCAAAAACACACACACACAAATCCGAGTGGATTCGTAGTAAATGACGATTTGTACATTCAGACACTCGTACATTTTAAACATTCAAAGGTTTTTGTGCACAGTTGTATATCTACGAATTGTGTTTTGCATTTGTGAAATGTATTTTATGAATATATAATTTTATTTTGCGCATGTGAATTGCTTTTTGTGAATATATATTTTTTTTCACAAACGTGAATTTTTTTTGTGTGTACGTGAATTAGGTTTCATGCATGTGAAATTGTCTACGCATGTGTGAATCGTGTTTTTTGCGTGAATTATATTTGAGACTAATCTGTCTCCATACAATACTGCCACCTGGGAGCTCAACCAGGTACTGGCGATGGAGTATTTACATGTGGTGTTATCATAAGAACACTGTTCATTTTAAATATTGCGGTTATCGCTAATACCGTTATTTTGTCACACACTAAATTAACACGATATCGTTAATTGTTGCTTTGAATGTCACGGTTATATCGGTAATGTTACGTCAATATCGGTATATCGCGACACCCCTAATCTGCAGTGCATGGGTGCTGTCAAAATGAGAGTTCAAACAGCTGATAAAATCCTCACAAAACCTGACATAAACCCATCATTAAGACATTTTTAACTTCAAAATTAAGTCCTTTATCCATGATATTGCTTTATCCAGTGAAAAAGTCTTCCTGTTTCAATCAGGAGAGAAATATGCAGATCAAGCACTGTTTGCTAGTAAAAATGGTCCAAAACAGTTCTTAAACAAATATGTCTGTGGATTTTGATGCGAGACGCCAACAGAGGATTGCTCATTGGAGGATGTTTTATTATGGATTATGGAGCGGTGTATTGGCCAGAGCAGTGTTTTGGCCAGTTTAAATTTAAAATGTCTTGATGGATTTGTTTCTTACAAACACACAGCTTTCACAAGACATTAATTGATCATGTAGATTAGTTGTGGATTATTGATGTCTTGTGGATAAAATATGTTTTATCAGCTGTTTGAATTTGAATTTGAACTCTGTGGGATTACAAATTTAAGAATGTGTTTAAGATCTCCTGATTCTACATCCTGACATAACATCATATGAAAAACTAAGGTGATTTACATTGTATTGGGCATTCAAGGTGAACATGATGGCATCATTTACTGAATAAATTCAGTATAGTTTCTAGTGAAGGGGTTCTGCAAATCTCTGATCTTCATATTTAGAGTTAACTACATGTGAATGTTTACATGTCTTTAGTTCTCGTGGCCAGGTTAAACCATTTGGGTACTGTTATCTTTGGGGAGTAGGTTTGCTGAAGCTCACAGGTGGGGGTTGATTTTCTATATTTCATGTTATACTAAACTACTCTGTTCACATTATTTTTCCTGTCTGTCTCTGTCTGGTATAAAAATATTTTTTTAAGTTCAGACTATTATTGCTTGTGATGCTTCTGGCCTCCTTTATACTAGTGTAAATAATTTTTAATTTCAAACATATAGACAGCTGTAACAATACTATGTGATTATTTCACTCTTCACAGTCTATTTTATGCCAATGTATTTCCATTTTATTTCATTTTTAAATTAAATAGAACTTAATGTAACGTCTTAAAAGATTATTATTATTAATTTACTACTACTGAAATCTAGCCTCTTGGCTGATTAGTGAACATTCTATTAGTAAACGTTCCTATTAGTGAACATTCTGCAATAGCTTGTAGCTTTGGCACTGACAGGGTGGACAAACTCAAGGTGATGATGTGTTGTGACACATCAGTGGACACTTCCATTCTACAGGGTGTAAAAAATACAAAAAATGAGCACAGATATACTGGCAGACCTGGTGTTGAGAGCACAGTTTGGATCCATGAATTATGGAAACAATCTTCGACATTCAGTGACACAGCCAGAGCAGCTCATGCAGGACTCTTCAAAGTCATTCACAAAAGATGACTGGAGATGACTGTAATGCTCAGGAAAACATGACCTGCTGTGAATGGCTAAAACATAGAGAGAAAGGATGATTGGTATTTAGGCTAAGAGATGTTGAAAGTGGCATGAAGGTGATATGTCCCAGCAAACTTCTGTCTGTGGGGACTTACTGATGAGACATATCGCTGCTGTTTACTGCAAGACTCACCAGGGGACCGAATCCCCAGGCTGAGTCACCACTGTGCCCATGTCCTCATTTACACTCGCAAGTGGACGGCTACCTTTGAAACTTACTCTGACAATTTAAAGGGCTAGTTCAACCAGAAATGAAAATCTGTCCTCATTTAGACATTCTCTAGTCTGTCCAAATCCATGTATGAATTCACTTCCAACGAAGTACCATAAAATTGGTCAGTACAACTTGTGGCCGAATATAATGTAATTTGACACTTATAAAACAATAAACAGACAACACATTTATATCACGGTACAATGTCCTCACTGATTGCACAAAACAACTAACACGTGACTATGTGTAGTCCAATTTATGATTCAAAATAGCTTTTTCTATACCAAATTTTACTTTCGCCACTACCTTAAACCATAAACTACGAACTCACATTTCACAAAATTTTGTTTGATATATTGTTTGAAATTAAATTTCAGTAGGTTTTAGAGAATTCTATGAATTGCAGTTCAATCTGTAGTTCAAACAATAAGTAACATCAAAAAATGTTAAAGGGGTCATAGGATGCCCACTGGATGCAAGTTGATACAATTCTTAAGGGGTCTTAATGAAAAGTCTGTAACATAGTTTGGTTAAAATTTCTCAATGGTAGTGTAAAAAACACCTTTTTTTCCCTGTCAAAAACAGCTCTTTTCAGAGCATGTGGTTCTTCTGAGCTGCTTTCTGAGGGACTGTTTACTTTAGCCTCATTCGTTGTGAAACTTGCTAATTATCACATTATCAGGAAAGGCGATATTCAAAGATTCGTAAAAAAAAAAAAAAAAAACCTTACACTCCTTCTGTAGGTGAAGCTGGATCACAAATGATTTGTGCAAACATAGACGCATTTAGGTAGATTGAGGGGTGCATTCTCTTCAAAAACAAATGTAATCCACTGCGTTTTCAGCAGCCCAGATGTCAGGAGTAAATGACGACTGCTATGTTCATTATTACATCCAATAACAGAACACCTCAATAGCTTAGGAGTCATTCTTGTCTACATCTGCTCCGACGGTGAAACAATGGTGGACTGATGACAGCTCACTCAAGGCGGGTCTAAGGTAAGACACCAGTCCAATCTTTGCTGAAACGCTACTGTCAATCAAACTATTGTGGGAGGGGCCTGTTTTTTGTGACGTCACACAGACAGGCATCTGAGATCAGCTAGATTTGAGAAAGGGGTAAAGATTTGAGCAGATTAAAAAAAACACTGGGTGGATTTTTATATTTTTATATTAACTTGTAAAAGTGCATGTTGCATTATATGATGCCTTTAAATAAATTTCTCAGGATGTAATCACTTGTGGGACAAAATTAATTGTGATCAGCCATTTTGCGACATTTACCAGTTGTTTCTTATACTAAAATGCTGCAATCAGAATTTTTTACTTTACACTAAAATATTGTACAGAGTTTGAGTATGAGTTTGCATGGACGCACTTTCATGTCAACAACAAAAGATTTATAAATGCATATTTACCTGTTAGCAGATCTTACAAATAATCAGTACAGGCACAACAATATTCACAGTACTCCTAAAAGACAGGAGGGAAAACAGACCTGAAGCATTACTTTTCCTGCTTGTCAAAACTTCCTGTCAGAACTGTCAAGCAATATAAACTCTTGACTCACAAGTTGAGAACCACTTAACTCTAATGATGTCATTTATACAATTCAGTGGTCCCAATTAAACATGACTTTAAATGTCATATTTTAGATTTTCTTAATATATCAAACATTAGCATAGCATTAGTAGCAATTTCAAGCTAAATGTCAGGTAAAAGCTCAACTGATAAAAGTGGCTGAATGTATTTGTCGCAACACTTCAAAGTTGTGAAGGATAAGGCCATATGTTAAGCCAATTAACACAACATTAAATGAGGCTTGACAGCAGAAACAACAAATAGGATGTGCGATAATGAAGGGTCTGTGAGATAATTACTTCCCCTCAATTAGTCACGATCATGACCTAATTTTCGATCACAAGCACTGAAGTGCTGCGAGCACATTTCTCAATTCAATTTAACACTTGCATGCACCACAAGGGACAACCCTGCGAGATAAAATAAACTGGCAGAATTTCTGAATATATTAAGAGAGAAAGAGTTGTGAACCCATATAGGTCTAATTCATGTGTTAATCAGATAAGACACTGATGGGTTATGATAGTTGAATATCAAAGAAATATACCGTATGAGTTTGGCTGGTTTGCAATATTTAATGCCAAACCTCTTTTAACATTTATTTTTAGCAAAATACCAGCACTGGAACACATGAACACATCAACCAGTTTGGTCTATGTTTGGAATAACATGTACACTGTGCACAGTATGTAATTTTTTTGTTCCAAAAGAAGTCTGCACTATGAATGCCAGAGACAAGTAAAGAAATATCAGCTCTGTTGAAACAACTTGGGGATTCAACCCGAATTTAAACAGTGTATAGGCTGTCCCCTGTTCCTAAATCACAACCACATCATAGGCTTTAGCAACCCTTATGACACACACACACACACACACACACACTCAAATATGCTCTATGGTAGATTTTGTTAAATGGAATGGCCATGCTGTTTTCTGCTATTCACCAAATCATTTGCACAGCTGTCCTTTTATTTTCTTTCCTTTTATGTCCAAAGCAATAGCAGCAACACTGAAAATGCCTAATGCCCATGTTTAGCACCAAAGCTCATGCAATTGCCGCTGAGCTGCTCCATTGTGCCATGTACTGCATGATTATCAGGTTAACTGATTCTTGGGTGTTCGAACTCACACAGACCTGTAGACCTGTCTCTAGTCTTAGGGTGCATTTAGTTGACAATGATGTACTGAAAACAGAAAAAAAAATTCATTTGTGTTTTTAAAGAGTTTTGCATACAGATTACAACATTGTGAAAACAATCCCCATTCACAAGGGTCTCCGAAAACTACTTAAAGTCGGGCTCACACTATACAGGAGTTTTAGGCTGATTTATCCATGATTTTACCCTCCTAAGGATCTGAGAAAAAATCTTGTCGAGCACCTTGATCGGTTTTGATGTTCGGAGCGGATTATCTGGTAATGTGAGGTGTTTACAGATCCAATCTTGCACCTCCAGATCTGGTCACACACAAAATGGGGCCGCCCCGATCATATCAAACATGTTTGGTATTTAGAATTTTAAATCGGGATGATGATATAATCAGATGCTATAATGATATAATTTCAGTTCTGTTGCTTTATATGAAAATAAATATGAACAGCACACTCAAAGTGCTTACTATTTAATTCCATACGGAAGGCATATTTATCATCCATTTTTAATACAAACATATATTTTAAATGCAATTTCAGCTTTGTCATGTTATATTTGTCATGCAGTGTATGGGGCTAATGAGTGGAGATTAACCTCTTCCGACCAGCAATCGGATGGTTGGATAAATTTCTGACATGTCAGAAATATTTGACACCCCCTCCGCCCTATCGCACTTACTCAGTAATTGCACTTAACTGACTTTTTTTTCCCCCTCACTGCTCCTGCATGAAAACAGAAATGATAGCATGGTGACTGTCATGCTACAGTGAGATAAACACACAAAGAAGATGAAGATGAATGCAAATAGTCTTTAATAAATCCACACAAGGGTAAATCCAGGACAGAACAGGCAGGAGATGCACGTAGGGATGTAGTAGACTGGACCAAAACAGACTGCACAGACTAGGGCTTAAATACATTGGATGATGAGGACAATTAACAAGACACACCTGAACCAAATGACACAATTAAACATGAAGGAAAACTAGGTCACAAAGCACATGAGGGATGAAAACACAAAAACAGTCCAGGGGTGTGATAGCGACATAGCGTTTGGTATGGATGGAAGCAATGGAGGCTACACAGTTTACTTCATACATATAGTGTGAGCAATCATGTCACAGCTCGACAGTCAGACCGTGTGAGAACAAGAGCTTTAGCTTAACATTGCATGGAGTTTAATCATACAGAGAGAGTTGGTGTGTAACAAAAACTTTGCCTATCTTGCTTTTTTTTGTTGTTTTTTTTTTTTTTTTTTTGTAGGTCGAGTCAAATAACTAGAGAAGAAAATTATTTTTCCACTCAAAATTGGATAAAAATGCAAAATTATGTATTTATTTCTCAGACTGCCAACCGAATTAAACGTGTAATGAGATAACACAACATGACAAAAAGTGAGCGTGTAAAAAATAAATAAAAAACAAATTGCATTTTTTTCATTATTTGCATAAGTTGAGAAGCTTTTTTTAAAGCAATGTTTCCCAATCCTGTTCCAAAGGTACACCAACAGGTACACATTTTGGCTGGCTCCATTATCTGTACTTTCAGTTCAGGTCTTGAAGTCTCTGCTAAAGGTCTAATGGGTTGAATTGTGTGTTTAATTAGGAAGAGTTTCAAAATGTGTAGTGTTGGTGTGCCTCCAGGAACAGGGTTGGGGAAAAAACTGTTTTAAAGAATTTAAATATGCCGACTGACACGTGCAGTGGTTTTAAAGGGGTCATATGATGCAACATGCACTTTTACAAGTTGTTTGAACTGAAATATGTGTTGGCAGTGTGTGTACACAACAGTAGTGGACGAAGTACACAAATCAAATACTTGAGTAAAAGTACAGATACGTATAACAAAACATTACTCCAGTAAAAGTACTCCTTTTTCAATTTTGCTCGAGTGAAAGTACAAAAGTACTCGATTTCTTATGTACTTAAGTAAAAAAGTACTGATAGATAGATTTATTTTGCAATTTTATATAGGCTACTTAATTTAATTTTATATTAGCACATATTTTTAATAATCCTACTGCTCAAAATACCTGGGATTTTCCCAAAATAACCACTATATGGAGTCAAGATATATTTTTGTTGTTGATATGGACTACGTTGAGGAGTGTGCTGTAGTAATGTTCACTGTGAAGCCTGAACCTGATCTTCACCAGGAAGAAAAAAGTGTTTTAAAGTTTGTTGTTTTGCAGAACATCACAGTTGTATATGACATGAGAATAAGGCCTGAAGTTAGGAAGAACATTTTAAGGAAAATATAATTATAATAATATAATAATATTTTTTTCTTCTCAAACCTTGTCTGTGGTGTAAAAACACCCCTGGCCAAATGCCCCCAGAGGGCATGACTTCCCACTTTGATAATTACTGTAGTTACCATGTTCTGAACATCACATCCTTTCTTTTTCCCTCAGATGTAATCTATCTAGATGGTTGAATAAACATATTTAATCTGTGTTATTTTAATGTTTCGTTTTTTATATATATTTTTTTTTTACCTAAAACATGTGTCTTGATGTGTCTGCATTCAAGCATTTCAGTGGGCTTAAATAGATCACCCTTTACATCAGATTAAGTTCACAAACAACTGACAGTTTTGACCTAAATATGATTTTCAGTTTCAATAATTAATCCTAAAATTCAACATTAGTAACTTACTTTTAGCAGCATCAGTCGCGCGCTCACAAGATCTCCCGGTTGTGAATTCAGTTCACTGGAGACTCGCACTAAATGGTTCATTTGAATCAGTGAGTTGTCGACTCTAGAACAGCTGCAATCGAATCATTCTAATTCGTGAATGAATCGTTTGGTGCGATTTGCGAACCGATTTAAAAGGTTCATTGAAAAGAATCAGTTCTTTCATGAATCAGACACCGCTTCTGCGTCTCGGAGCACGTGATATATTATAAGGAGTAACGATATGTTTTATGAAATGTAGTGAAGTAAAAAGTATGATCTTATGCTTTGGGATGTAGTGAAGTAAAAGTAAAAGTTACTCAAAATAAAACTACTCCAGTAAAGTACAAATACCTGAAAAATGTACTTAAGTACAGTAACGAAGTAAAGCTACTCCGTTACTGTCCACCACTGGTACACAACCACCCTAAAATGATAAAAATCCACCCAGTGTTTTTTTTAATCTGCTCAAATCTTTACCCCTTTCTCAAATCAAGCTGATCTCAGATGCCTGTCTGTGTGACGTCACAAAAACAGGCCCCTCCCACAATAGTTTGATTGACAGTAGCGTTTCAGCAAAGATTGGACTGGTGTCTTACCTTAGACCCGCCCTGAGTGAGCTGTCATCAGTCCACCATTGTTTCACCGTCGGAGCAGATGTAGACAAGAATGACTCCTAAGCTATTGAGGTATTCTGTTATTGGATGTAATAATGAACATAGCAGTCGTCATTTACTCCCGACACCTGAGCTGCTGAAAACGCAGTGGATTACATTTGTTTTTGAAGAGAATGCACCCCTCAATCTACCTAAATGCGTCTATGTTTGCACAAATCATTTGTGATCCATCTTCACCTACAGAAGGAATGTAAGGTTTTTTTTAATGAATCTTTGAAAATCGCCTTTCCTGATAATGTGATAATTAGCAAGTTTCACAACGAATGAGGTTAAAGTAAACAGTCCCTCAGAAAGCAGCTCAGAAAAACCACATGCTCTGAAAAGAGCTGTTTTTGACAGGGAAAAAAAGGTGTTTTTTTACACTACCATTGAGAAATTTCAACCAAAGAATTGGTAAGAATTGTATTATTACCATAAAGTTATATTCTAATGTGCTAAATGAATTTATTATTTGTTTGTGATTGGACAGAGTCTGTCTCTTTGTGTTCTGAAGCACGTTACACATATTACTGTTTAATGTTAAGTGTTGCATAATGTGTACTGTGTATACTGGCCAGTACACTGCATACCAAACACATTATGTCTTTGCAATCACTAAGGAAAAATACCGTCATCTGCAGCATGCCAATGGACCTAGTTTTGGCAATTTTGTATTTTTGAAGCTCCAGCTGCAGGCTGGGAAAGAGTGTCATGCCTTATGTCTCCCCTCCCCTCTGTTGTTGTGTTGTGTTGTGTTTGTTGGTCACTCTCAAAGGTATGATGCCGTGTTAATGAGCCCCTTTGGGTTCAGTGTCAGATGCTTCTGTACTGACCTTATCCTCAGGCAGTCAGACAATGCTACAATGTTGGTGTTTGTTCAATTAGGGAACTTCTCTGTCCTCTAGTATGATTTTGAAGAAAAAGGAAAAAGGGTAACGCTTTAGATTACAACCTGCAACGTAATGCGTAAGTAAATAGAATTTACAGAGTAATTTTTTTGTAATAATAGTGCACCTATTCAGTATCTCTGTGTAGGTATAAGGAAATAATATGCTAAATTTGGGGAATAAAGGGTTAATAATCTGTAAAATTAAAAAATAATTTCTACTGTAAGTATTTTGAAACTAAGGGGTACCTATTCTAATATTACATGGTATGTGTGACCTAAAAACAATCTTATATTTGCAAGCGATTTAGAAAAACACTGTGTACTTTTTTATAGCCTACACATATAAAACAAGCTGGTAATTGTTTCAATCCAAATGCTCGGTTGAAACTGTTGGGTTAGGAAGCAGGCTTGTTTTGACAAAATTTGGCTTGATATCAGTAATAAGTAACCCGACGGTGCTGGGTTAGGAATATGGAGGACGTGAAAGAGACCATGCAGCAACTCACGCAAGTTCAAATGTGAAAGGTTCTGTGTGCGACAAAATCCGTGACTGCGGTGCTTAAGACAGGAACATGGAAAGAAAATAGGAGAAAACTAATCGATGCGCAGACGAAGGACAACTTTGAAACTGTCTGGGGGTGTTCCTTTAAAACTGGACCAGTGAATGTGGTTAGTGCAAGCTGGAAACAAAATGGCGCTCGAGAAGATCAAGTCGGTGTTTGCAGCACTCATGACAGAAATATGTAGAAAATAGAAGAAAACTAATCGAAACGAAGAGGAGAATGATTTTTGATACTGACTAGAATGTGTTCTTTTAAAACTGGAGTATGTTCTCACAACATGCAGTGACTGATGAGCGGCAAAACCGGGAACAGTTTGTGGACGTGCATCAAAACGGTAAAATCAAAGATGGTAAATCCTATCAGTTCGCTATAATACACAGTTTAATCTTGACTTTCAGTCTTTATTACTGTGTGTTTATTGGCGTGATGGTTTGGCATAATAGTTTAACTTTGTCAGTGGGTGAAAAACATGGACAAATTCAACAAAATCTTAAATTTGTTCTTAAACAAGCTTTGCAAAAGAATTTGGTTTAACTGTATAAGCTGTATAAATATGAGTTGCTTTGCTTTTTTCTAAACTGGTTTAATTTTTTTTTTTACTTTTATTAGGCTATATGCTGCCTGTGCTGTTACTGTTGTCATGTTGTGTGTGATTTTAATTTTAAAACACATTTTGGGTTCATTTATCCCAGCAGTAGGCCTATAGTAAATTTCAAATATTATTTGAATGAAATAAAACAGTCCACCATGTTTACTGATATATTACCTGCTATATAATGTATGTATGTATGACCTACTATATAAACAATCGTTTCAAAGCAGATTTGTTGTAGCCACTTACCCTGGAACTACATGGAACAAGGGGGAACAAGCACCACTTTAATTTACAGCCCGCAAATGTTGTATTTACCCTGTAACTACATGGAACGGGGGGGATCAAGTTGGACTTAAACACAGAACAAGTGTATATTTGCACAGTAATTACAGAGAAAAATATTGCACTAGTTTAAATTTAATTGTTCGATAGCCAAATTAAACCCTCTATTTTTTTTAGTTTTTTATTTATTTTATTTTTTTATTTAAATTTTTTGGTATAAAAACACCACATTATACATCCACTGAAATACAGATGTTGTATTATGTATTTTTCTGTGAACAGCTTTAAAGAGGTAAGTTATTTGGTGATAGTGGTGTTGAGAAGTTGCTTAGATCGACAAATAAGCTTTCATAAGGTAAGACTCGTGAATTATAAATCATAGCAGAAACTCATTAACTCATTTCATTAGATGTCTGTTTTGTTGTTCAGTAATTTCATTCATGTATACTTTAATAACAGAATATGTACCCCATGGTTAAAAAATACCTATAGGCCTATAATAAAATACTATTATAAAATTAATCTAAATTGTTCCCAAATATAAGATTGTTGTTTAGGCCATACATACCACGTAATATTAAACAGGTACCTCTTAGTTTCAAAATGCTTACAGTATAAATGGTTTGTAATTTTACAGGTTGTTACACCTTTATTCTGCAAACATCGCATATTATTCCCCTACCTACACGGAGGTACTGAATAGGTACACTATAATTACAAAATAGTTACGCTGTAACCTCAGTTTACTTACGCAGTTCTTTGCAGGTTCCAAATCTGGTTGTTACCTCCTTATTACCCAAATGTAACACATTGTTCCCTTATACCTACACAAACTTTCTTGATAGGTAGTAGGTACACTATAATTACAGAAACATACAGCGTAAATTCAGTATACTTACATAGTTCTTTGTGAGTTGTAATCTAAAGCGTTACCAAAAAAGTAATGATTGTAGTTTGAAAGGGGACATTATAATAGCTTTAAACTTTGTCTCTCATTACATTTAATCCTCAATTTAGGGTGTTTAAATTGACCATAATAAAAAAAAATTTTGGCCTTTCCGTATGCAATATTGTAAAATATGACTGGCTTTGTTAGTTGTCAAACTAGTGTCAAACTTGTCAGGCAATCAATTTTATTTTACTTTTTTTTTTTTTGTCACTTCCTTTTTCAACTTTTCTCCAACAA
The DNA here is from genome assembly GCA_024542945.1 of allo-octoploid hybrid of Carassius auratus x Cyprinus carpio. Lineage (NCBI taxonomy): Eukaryota > Metazoa > Chordata > Actinopteri > Cypriniformes > allo-octoploid hybrid of Carassius auratus x Cyprinus carpio. The sequence continues at coordinate 16,857,455 of CM045082.1, read as the reverse complement.
GTTAGATATGTCATCACAATCACACAACATATGATAAAGTGTAATTTTTTAAGATTTCAATTAATCTAAAGTGCCCCATGCATGTGTGCTTTATGAGAACATTTGGGCAGTGGAAGCCAAACTAGGCTTTTGAGCAAAACTACTTCATTAAATATTATATATTCTTTTAATATGGAAATTCGACCCTTCAAAGGCATAGAACAGCACTACAGCTATAACAAGCTTTATGGTAATGTTCTGAAGTATAGTTTGTTACAAGGTATCATGTAACTTATACAATTTTAATATACGATTACATAACAAGCTGTCAAATATGTGAGTATTTTTGATGGAGCAGCTGAAGGTCATATGGGTTTAGATAATGTTCAGATAATGGTCATAAAGCTAAAGAGTAACCTAATGTCAAGCACCAATTCATGTTTAAGTGGATAATATGTATGCAGTCATTAAAACTGTCATGCTTTCATTTGTAATGAAAGACTTTGAATAAGGGTTTGAGATCATACAACTCTTTTAAGATCAAAGATGTCAACTAAAGTCAAGGTTCAAATGAAACTCCTGTTTAAAATAGGTTCTTATTGTCCACTGATGTTAAAAATATTTGATGTTTGTGACATTTGTGCCAAAGATGAGTGTCGCTATATGCCAATCTGAACCCATTTAACTTGTGAAAGTTTTAAGTAACCAGTTAGTGAGAACTGGTGCTAAAATAAAGTTTTATGAATTTATTTATTACTTTTACCATTATGTATAATGGATTAATAGGATTATTGTAATTTAATGCATTCACACACACACACACACACACACACACACACACACACACACAAGGTTCACAAAAGAGGGCAAATAAAAAAAAAATGTCTGGATATAAAAGTGCAACAGAAAAGAAAATGTTTATAAAATGTATATAGTTGATGATAAAACATAATTTTATATCCAGATATTTTCTTTTAGTTGCCCTCTTTTATGAATCTTTTGTGTGTGTGTGTGTGTGTGTGTGTGTGTGTGTGTGTGTGTGTGTGTATACATGCATTTTAATTCTTTATATGTTTCATAACCACCTCCTCATCTCAGAAGTGAGAAGTTATAGTCAATCAAATCTCTTTATTGTCACACACTGTGCACTCAAACGTACCAGCGTTGGAATTCTTAGGTGCAAGTCTCTGTAACATGGCAGTATAGAAAAGTATATATTTACAATATACTGTACATGAATAACAATATACACATTTACACAGTATACACTACATTGGCATGCTAAAGTTTGGGAACGTCTTGCAGAATCTGAAAATGTGAATAATTTTAACAAAATAAGAGCGATCATACAAAATGCATGTTATTTTTATTATTATTATTATTATTATTATTATTATTATTCTTTTTTTACTGTCATGAGTAAGATATTTTACATAAAAGATGTTTACATTTAGTCCACAAGACAAAAAAAAAAAGCTGAAATTATTAAAATAACCCCATTCAAAAGTTTGGGAACCCTTGGTTCTTAATACTGTGTGCGGTTACCTGAATGATCCATGACTGTTTTCGTTATGTGATGGTTGTTTATGAGTCCCTTGTTTGTTCTGAACAGTTAAACTGAGCTCTGTTCTTCAGAAAAATCCTCCATGTCCTACAGATTCTTCAGTTTTCCAGCATCTTTTGCATATTCAAACCCTTTTCAGCAGTGACTGTATGATTCTGAGATCCATCTTTTCACACTGAGGACAACAGTGCTTTCCTGTCATCTCTCTACTGTCATATCTCAATAAAAAAGGCTGAAAAGCCCATAAAATAACTTTAAAAAAAAAAAGGTTCAAACATTCACTGATGCTCTAAAAGGAAACATGATGCATTAAGAGCCGGGGGGTGAAAACTTTTTGAATGTGAAGATCAAAGTAAATTGTACTTAATTTGTCTTCTGGGAAACATGCAAGCATCTTCTGTTGCTTCCGAAGGGCAGTATTAAATAAATATAAGAAAAAAATAAAAAAAAAAAAGAAAAAAAAGAAAGATATCTCAAGAAAATTAGAAAATTTTGTTCATCTTTATCCTGTTCAAAAGTTTTCACCCCCGTGGCTCTTAATGCATCGTTTTTTCTTCTGGAGCATCAGTGAGTGTTTGAACCTTTTTAATAGTTGTCCTCAGCGTGAAAAGATGGATCTCAAAATCATACAGTCACTGCTGAAAAATGTTCACATATGTAAAAGATGCTGGAAAACTGAAGAATCTGCAGGACATGGAGGATTTTTTCTGAAGAACAGTGCTCAGTTTAACTGTTCAGAACAAACAAGGGACTGATGAACAACCATCACATAACAAAAACAGTCATGGATCATCCATGTAACCACAGACAGTATTGAGAACCCAGGGTTCCCTTTTGAATGAGGTTATTTTAATAATTTCAGCTATTTTTTGTCTTATGGACTAAATGCAAACACATTTTATGTAAAATATCTTACTCAGCACAGTACTAAATAAAATATAAAATGCATTTTGTATGATTTCTCTTATTTTGTTAAAATTATTCACATTTTCATAGATTCTGCAAGGGGTTCCCAAATTTTCACATGCCACTGTATAAACATAGGATATACACAAGGAATACACAATATACATAGGAAATATACACTTACGATATACATAACACAATATGCACTGTATACACTGTCTCACTATATGAGTTATGTCTCTCTTAACGGAAAGTGAATAGCATACACACCATGTTTCACAGCATTGATCTGCTGTCCGCTACTGATGTAAAATTTTCATGTGCACGCAACATACACTCCATAGTTAATCATGAGTTCAAGATCAAAGCCTGAGTTGACAGAGAAAGTTAATGATCAATGCCATGGTACCATTGGTACAGCCCCCTGCAATACTGTGTCATCTGAACTATTCCAGGGGCGCCGTTAGACCCATTTTTATTGTGGCACGAGCCCAAGTGAAGTACTGCTGTGGCCCAGTAAAATATTATTAACAAATCCCTGTGTCAATAGAGAGATTACAGTATACTGACCTGAGATTTTTTTTTTTTTTTTTTTTTGCTTATATAGAAGCAATCTTGTTGTTTAGGAAGCATCATCCGGACAGTTCACTCATGCACTAAAGCAGTTTCTCACACTGAAATAGTAACAGGATATTTTATAAGACAAAACAAATAGAGTACCGGATGAGGTGCATATTTACGAAACAAAACTTGTAAACTGTTTGTCAGTGATGAAGCAGCTCTTTATTGTCTGCAGCTTGAACAACTCTACTCTAGATAAAGATGATTTATATCCATTTATTATTCACATGAAAATATTTTATTTACTTTCAGATCATGATTTTTTCATGAATACATCACGAGTCAAGCAATAATTGCTGATAATAGCCTATACATTATAAAATGCAGCCACATTCCAAAAGCTACTATTTATATCTTAATATATCTTAACATTCATTAGCATATTTAATACATAAAATGTGTATAAATGTAAAGTGAAACTTAAAATAATCCTGTTTCCTTCGTTACCGGTAGAAGATTCAACAGTCCAGAGTGAGCACATATTTTAGACAGATTTTTTTTTTTTTTTTTTTTTTGAAATGCCAATATTTGTAGAAACACATAATGTGAGATTAGTTAAAACACATACGTTATTATCTCTTAGACTACAATGAATTGGATTTTTTTTTAAAGCCTCTACACACTGAACCTCTGAACATACAATGTTTTTGGAGCTTTATTGATATCGAATGAAATTGACTATGTATCAAAATGGAATACTGTTTCTTTAAAGTTGGGCCGTAACCACCATAGACATAGACACCCAATAATTAGAAATGGCCAAACTGACCCACCCCCCCAATATCTGAAATTCTTGCACTGATATATATATATATTTATTTATTTATATATATTGGTTTCCCCCAATGTTCAAGACAAGGTTACAGCCTGACTATAATTTAGGAATTGTGAATCGAGTACTGAGCAGACATGATAAGGCACTGACCAGACATGGGTTCAGTTTGTGTACTAAGGATCACCAATAGCACCTTGTGAATACGTTGAGCCAAATGCTCATTGTTAATTTGCATGTGAATTTCCTACATTTAGCTTTGACTCACAAGACCTTTATTCTTGTACTGTAGCGCCGATGTGTAGAATAAAAATAACACTTTAAATCGCAGTTTTCCACACCACAATGATGAGATTTTCATTCTGAGCGTCTTTGTTGCCTTTGGCGATGACTTAGAAAGGAGCTCATTTTGAGTGCTGTTTTATAATTGAATATTGTACAGCATATGACACAAATACACACCACGCTAAAAAAAACTCACGCAGACTGGGGATTTTTTATAGAAGAGTTAATAGATAAACACTCTAGTATACTTAAACACACCCTTAGAGGGGGTGAATAAAATGACTAGGCTCATTCAGCTGTAATATGCTTAGTTCAAGAGTCCATAAAAATGGTACAGTAAGAAGAGCTTATATATTAGCTTTAATGCACCCAATATGTCTGTGAATCCATGTCATAAACTGGTGCAATAAGAGGCTCTATGTGTAATGTAAAATATGGTAAGTTACTACAGTAAAAATTAGCATTTTATCAGAGAAGCATCTCTTACAGCTATGAAGCTTCTATATTTTCCCACAATTGGCAGAACATGAAATGTTCTTGCTTAGTCATGGCAGAATTTAACAGAATTTTCATTTTTGGGTGAATCATCACTTTTACCACTTGCAACCACTTTTACAAGTGAAAAATAAAAAATAAAAAAAATCACTCATGTATTTATGTCTTAAAGACTTATTGTCTGCGGAAATTAGCTAAATTTAAAATTGATAAGACATTGATGACTTTTTATAAGGCATACGTTGAATCGATTTTAACTTTTTCATTGATTTGTTGGTTTGCCTCTTTAAAGGTCAAACAAAAGAATTTTCTATCAAAGGTTGTAAATAACTGCAGTAAAGTACTGGGTGTGAAATTACCTGGGTTGTCAGATTTGTTTGACATTGGGGTGATAAAGAAAGCGCATCACATCATATCTGACACATCTCACCCTCTTTATGACACATTTATACCCTCCCCTCAGGATCCCTCAGAAACAGATGTAAATTTTCGTTTGTTCCATATGCTATCAATTTGCTTTAATTCAGGTAGGAAGAGGTAGTTTTTTTGCCCCTAAGGGGGACAAAGTTTTTTTTTTTTTTTTTTTTTTTTTTTTTTTTTTTTTACAATTACAATTTTTACAATTATGATGTATTTTATGTAATACAATGTGAAAATAAAAATACAAATCAGCCATAGAAATCGATGACTTAAGGAAGCATTGTGTTATTTTATTTGGAGGGTCACTCATCAATTATTAACAAACACACACAGAGATACTTGTTTTCTGCACAACTGTTGGTAACTGAAAAGTTTGCAACTTATATATAGGACATTTCTCAGTAGCAAGGTGATAATGTAACTGTTTGTGAAGCAGTTAAATTTACAGCTTGCTGCTGAACACTGTTGAGACTCTTAGTTTACGTGCTTAAGGCCCAATATACTCACAGCAAAGTTCTTTTTCATTCTTCACTTTATACTTTGGGCATCTATATTTTTAATATCTTAAAATCTTAACCTGGAGATGAATAAACAGGCATGCTATACCATGGAGGTTCATGTGTAAATTGTAATTGAGGCTGATACGTAAATTAATTGATCAAGGAAAAAAAAAAAAAATATATATATATATATATATATATATATATATATATATATATATATATATATATATATATATATATATATATATATATCATTATTATTATTATTTTTCTTTTATTTTTTACTGTTGATAATTAAGCTTCCATAATTATGCTCTTGTATTTAAAATGATTGTATGGGGTTGGTGCCAGCCCCAGGACATTTCTACCTTACTTCCATCAGTCTTCTTCATATACAGTATTATATGTTTCTCACTGGATTTGCTACTTGCTATGGGTGATTAAAATACAACGTACCAAAAAGTGAATCTCTAAATGTGTATTTATATATTTATAAGTCTTGAGAGTAAGGGTGACAGGATTTTCAATTTTGGATGAACTATCCCTTTACTTGTGCTTAGGATGTTGTAACATAGTCATGAAATTTGAACACTGAATGTGTTTAGAGATTTGAAAAGGTATGACAGATTGCAATTTGACAGATGTTAAGTGTTCAATGTTTAAAGAACCTAGTCTTGCTTTAAGAAAATACTAAAATGTTAGTTTAGTATGTTTTGCTAGAATGGATTTTATTTTGTAATGAGAAGATATATGCTGCTGAGTGAATTACACCAACTGCTGCATTATTGAATTATCAGATTTATATTTAAAAAGGCAACATGATGTCACTGCTACATGCATGTTGAGACTATTCAATATGTAGTTTGCTAAAGAAAAGAAAAAAAAGTGTGCTGTGTACAGAGGGCACTGGAAAGAGAGAGATTTTAAATGAGGTGGTCAGACAAGAAGAACATGAAAGTGCTCCCCCCAATATCCTAAGTTCTTGACCCCTCTCTCAAATGATGCTGCGTACCACATCTAGCAGAAATCCATTCATCGCCGTCATGTTTTCCTCTTTTGTTAAGTCATTCTCTTCAATACACAGCGTCCACTGTGATAAAGTACAGTAGTCTGGGCCTGGAAATAAACAAACCAGTGTTTACCTAAAAAATAAAAATAAAAAAAGACAGGGGAAGGGATTCCCTGCACTTCTTCCATTTACAATAGCACATACTCACAAACATTTATTCGTAAATACACTGTATAAGCCCATTATATTCTCACACTGTTGTCCTGAAATTAGTCTTTATTTGCTGGTATTTTTTGTTCTTAAAAGGAAAAGATTTCAGCAAAGACGAATCAAAAAACGAAAAAGGAAGCGCTGTGTTTGATTAGGATTTTTTCCAAACAAATGGTTCATAAACAAGTGAAAATACTTTTTCAATACCACTTTCGTGTGGCTATCAAGGAATCTCTTTATTTTACAGTGTCCAAAGATGAGAAAGATTATTAAAATTATCGATGTGATTTCTTTGCCACTAACAACACCAAATGGAATGGTAAAACTCTTCTGGACATTGCCATAAGGTGTATGAGTGGTTGTATGTTGTATATGGTGACCTGGGGTGCGTTTCCTAAAAGCAACTATGAAGATCTGGTGTTATACCAAGAGAGTTAAATGGAACTTGTGACTATAGTTGGTTAACAATGCTTTTGTGAATCACGCCCCTGGGTGGAGCCACCTGCAAGTCTCTGAGTTTCTGGTCTTTACATGTGACCTGAATTGTTTTAGATAATTTTTTTTGTTTGTTTGTTTTTTAAATCAGCTTTAGATGGATCTGTGGAGCCATGGGTGCTGCACACAGTAGGAAAAGGGCACAAAAATGCTTAGTTTTTCTGATCTGAGTGACAAGTTGTTGCTAAACATTACTGTACCAAACTCTTATTTTAAAGGGAAATTAGATTTATTTTGATGTGACACTTCTTTTAAAGCTTATTCTCCTAAAATGTTCCTTTGTTCTCAAAGGTCTGCTCTTATATATAATGCAATATGCATTTTGGTATGATATTCATTGTAGAGGGTTTCATGTAGAAGCTGACATTTTTATCCAAAGATACTTACAAATTATGAAAACTGCTAGCAAATTATCATAAAAATCACAGTGTCCAGTGGCATCATGTCCAGTGGCAGTCCTGAAGGCCAATGTAAATGCCTTGAATACAGGAAGTCAGTGGACTGAGACCAAGAGAGGTGCGACGTGGGCCTTGTTTGGTTGATAAAGATCTTGTGATTATGTAGACAGATTATTTGGAGACATTGTTTTTGCCATTTGCAAGTAGGAAGTAGAGTGCAATTACTGTCTGATACATGCATAAACATACCGATAAAATTGGAAATATTCATCTTATCTTATATACTCCTTTAAGTTTTTATGATTTACCAAACCCTTTCCTCTACACATACACATGTACCTCTAACCACACCAGTCCAAAGCTGTTATATATACAAAGAAAGACGGCTGACATATGTGAGATGTGTCAGTGCCAAGGCTGACTTTGATGATAAATGTCTGAGGAGCAAGTGTTGGAGGTTCTCTCTGGATTAAGTAGGTATCTAAATAACAGCAGAGAAAGCATATCGGCCAGATTTATGTTGGCTATTCCTAAGAGTGACCGTATCCCTCCGGTAATGACTGCTGGATCAAGGCCCATAAATCCATGTAGTGTGACACGGCCCTGGACAGGTGATGGTGAGTGTGTGGCCCATGCATTTCATTGACTTACACTTTAATTGGACATCTCAGGGATCTTAGAGGCCGGAGAAGACAACAGCAATGGCATTGAACCCCAGGAAGTGTGAATAAACAGGAGACACATTATTGAGAGCTGATATTAACCAAAGTCATATTTAAATAATTTATTCCAATTTATTTATTTCCATATAAAAGCACCGACTGGTCTTAAGCTGAAAAATGCAGTAGAGGAGAGAGAATGCTGTTCAGTGCTTTTAATTTGCTCCATTTACAAAGATCCATGTAAAGAAATAAGCATGCTACAGACACCTACAGCCATTGAGTTAGAGGTTGTGTTTGCTGTTTTGCTTTTTTTTAAACCACTGGCAATTAAATAATACAAGCTTTCTCAAGCTTTCTCATCTCAACATTGCATAAGTGAATTGCCTTTTTAGCTATTGATTCTTGGACTTATTTTTCAGAATCAAATTGTATTTGTTGCTTTCGCCCATACAAAACTTCCAATTTTGTGGTTGGCAATTGAGTTATGTTCTGGAAAACTGCAATTTGAGAACTAATCATCATCCTGTACTACTTAATTGTCCCTTGTTTAGTATATACACTCTTCAGTCATTTATCTGTAAGACAGGTTGAAAGCTATCTTGGGTCTCCTTTCCAGGAAATTATCATCTATATACAGCAGTTGAAGTAAAAATCTCTAGTGTATTATTCATGTATTATTAAAGTATTATTCTCTGCATTGCATCACAATGTGGTAAAAGTGAATAACTTTTTTAGTTAAGTTAAATTTCCTTAATACAGCCTTAATACAGCCTACAACTGTTTCAGAAACAAATGGGGTTTATTGCTATTTATGCATCTAAAACATCCAATTTTGAGATTATGCATTGAAATGTTGGAAAACTGCAATACGAGAGCTAGTTACCAGTTCCAAAATATTTAATCCTTATACAGCCTTCAAAACATTTCTATTGATAACTGAAAGCTATCTTTACCTGCTTTTCCACCAAATGTTCATCTATTAAGCCTAACTAACACATTGTTTCAGCCTGCATTAGCATTTCAATTCAGTAACGTGCCTTAAACAGGTGCATGGAAGGGACTGCTGTGCAAAATTCTACCTGATCAATGCAACATCAAATCATTCTGAATCAAATGTATGTGCAATTCCAATAAGGCTTTATAAGCCTGTCATAAACAGAACATCATGGCCTTAACTTAATCAAACATTGGAAGAACATTTCATTTACAACGCTTTAAAGTAAAGGTCATTATTAATGTCAGAGAACTGATGTCTTGTTTGGGCATGTGTCTGTCTCTCAGGAGAGGATTACCGGAAAACATCACTAGGTCTAAAGGGCTAAGCAGCAAATACTTAAATTAAATTTCAGCATTGGAAAAATGTAGCGCAGCAATTGGATTTTCATTACATTGCCATAGCACTGAGAAACTCAGGCCTAACTTCTGTAATTTAATTGAAAGGATATTTATGCCTAAACATGCATGAAAATGTCTTGCCTTCGAGGAGAGAGAGAAATACAGATAAAAGAGCAATCAATTGTAGCGCATAATGAATAGTAAGTACAGAACTCATGAATAAAAATGCTAAATAATTTTGCCTTGTGCCATAAACATAGTGATTTGCATATCCTCTCTTTCTGATGCCAGTTAGCCCTATGAGAGTGTCTGAGTTTGGCGTCCGTCACAGTCTGTCAATACAAATGTGTCAGTTGGCAGCGCCCAAGTGGCACGGTCGATACTCCCGCTGCCCTCTGACAATCCTGGCATCCTTCGCCTCAGCTCCCCAGGGCCCAGCTGTGTGCCAGTCGGCCCCTTTTCTGTTGTGTTAACCAAAATGGCATGCCAATATTTCTCTGGCTGTGCATCCCTGAGATAATCAGCATGTTTCCACTGAATATTTCATTAATGTCTATAGTACAGCTCTTTTTTGGCTCCTGAATACATTTGCTTGGTACAAAAATATAATTATTCTTCCCCATAAACATACACTAATAATGTACTAATGGACAACAGCAATTTTGTTCGGATTAAAAGCTTTTACATATCCTCTCACAAGCTGCATTCCTGTTTCAGGTTTAAATAACTAAATGAATAGCCTTCTGGCTTCAAAGTCACCACTATAAATCCAAAACCAAAGCCTGGATTTGAAGAAAAAAAAATTCAGTAAATGGACTGCATGTCATGTTGGCTAAATTAATTTGTCCTTAACCACCACACTGTACGTCTATTTTTATTCGGAAGATAAAACCTAAATGAATAAATGTAAATGACAAACACGTTTTTGATCCTCAGACTTTTTTGTTTGTTTGTTTTTGAATTTTATATTAAAACCCACCGACTGAATCTTAACATTTTGAGAATTTTACTTTTCTTTTCACTTTTAATTAAGATCTACTGCCATAACAAATTTTATATGGAAAGATTATGATGTGTTATGCCTAAATCAAAGATAAAAAAAAATAAATAATAAATAATAAAAAAAAATAAAAAATACTGGGGGAAAGAATATCGAAAGCCTTCTTCTGACCAAACCCAAAGTGGGACATTTTCATTTCATATTTTATTTTTAATTTCTTAATCAAGGCTCACATAAAAAGTCCACTTGTTAAATTTTAATTAATAAATGAAAGCATAAATACTAAAATAATAAAATACATCATTTAATTCATTTAATAATTAGAGTATATTATTAATCAGAATATAAATAATGAAAAAATATACACCATTTAATTCATTTAATTATTAATATACAGCTTTGGACATGAATAATACCTTGAATTATGTGGCTTTTTAAGAAGAGTTTTGCTGTTACTTTTTTCTTCAAATTTTTACTATTTTTTTTTTTTTTACCTGAAGAAAAAAAAAAGGTCTGATACACTGAATGAGGAATTTGAGACATGCCGTTTCAAATATGATAAAAGCTTGCGTCTCAGATTCAGATTATATGTTCTTTTATTATAATGTCTTTGTAAACTTCCCTATTAGATGTGATGAATATCTTTAATACTTTAAAATAATTTTTAAAGTAATAGTTCACCCCAAAATTAAAATATGCTGACTATTTACTCACCCGCAATGCCATCCAAGATGTAGATGAGTGTGTGATGTTTTTATCAGTTGTTTGAACTCTCATACTGACAGCACCCATTCACTGCAAATGATCCATTGGAAAGTAATGCTAAATTTCTCCAAATCTGTTCTGATGAACAAAAAATTTTCAGGGTAAAGTGTACTTCCCAGCTCATGGGACAGTCCTGTTAATTCTGGCCTGTACAATTATTATTTTTTTTAGGAAGATAAGCAGAACTGTTCTGGCATAAATGTTACAATGTCCAAATAACTTCCCATGGATCTTTGTGGAAAAGTCTGGTAAGCTTTAGCTAATGAGGTGCTAAAACATTAACACACAAATGGCTTCTATAAAAAGAGAGGACAGACACATTCTCACTAAGGTTATTGATCAACCCACAGGGCAGGCGAGGCTGCACTCTACCTTATTAGAAACTAGTGTATGCTTTCAAAAGGATGAAAAATATTCTAGAAATAAACATGAAAGATAAACATACCTTCTTTCTGAAGGTACACTCACTGTGAAGGTCACAATCAATAGGTCTCCACTGATACATATTTTAAAAGTTGTGGTCAGTGATGTCATGCTACCATTAAAGAAATGCAGACAGACCATCAGTGAGGTTAGTTCACCAGCTCTTAGTACAGAGATGAGCCTGTGGTTAGACCTGTAGACAAGCTGTCACCCAGAGCCTTGTGTCTGATCAAAGGCAGGTGGATCGAGCGAGCATGGTTTAAGAAGTCAGATGAGCAAAAACCGGACATATGCCTTGAGGTGTTAATGGAAGCTCATTGGAAGGGTTGGCTTTCAGAAAACCTTCAAAAAAGGCCAAATGAAGCACAGACAGGGAGTCTACTGAACTATGGGAAAACTTGCTTAAAATGCATATTATACTTGCCAATGAAAATTAGTATCATAAAAAGAACACTACTATTCAGTAATATTAATAATTATTAAAGCAACAAAGGGTTTTTGAAGGTGCTTTGCACATAGTAATAATTTTATTTGGAATTCATTCTGAATGAGTGTTTTATTCTAAATGCTTCTTTATGTTGAGTTTAGGGATCTTTATTTACAGCTTTTTATTATTATTCTTATTTTTAATCTGTTAAAAAATATTTCAAAGCCACCTCATTACTGATTTTCAAGAGTTCAATTTGCATTTTGGAGAACAATTTTCTTTACAGTTTTTTTTTTTAAACTGCTTACACACATTTTTAAAACTTTGCCTCTTTTCAAAACTTTACACACAAATCTAAGAATTGCACACAAAATTCAAAATGCCTCGAAAGCAAACTTTTGCAAACACCTTTGCCATAATATTAATTCCTGTTAGAGTTTTGTATGTTACATAGAGGACTGTGTCGTGTTTTGCAAAAAGTGATTTATGAAATTAAAAACTGAGTCAAAGGCAGAGAATTAGTGTATGGTTTGGCAGATCTGGTGTGTGCTTCTGGTGTTTGAGTGTCAGGTTTCAATAATTGTGTGACAACCGACAAGTAAAGATTTAGTGTGTAAGCAGTCGAAGAAAAAAAAAAAACTGTGATAGTAGGGCTGGACAATTAATCTAATTTCTAATCGCGATTAAAATTATGGATGTCACAATTACGTAACGCTCAAAGTGGCAATTAATCATTCAAAGTCCACTTGTTATTCTGCGTGCTTAAGATTTTTTTCTTTCTACATGTTTTCTTAAGGGTTTTTCCCATTATTTTAATTTTGCTATTTTGTATAACATTATAAAACCATTCATATTTTAACTTTTTATAATTTAAAGAAGAAACCAATCCAATGTATAGTTGACATTTGAGACTTAATACTATAGAAAAGCAATAAAAGTATTTTATAAGAGTATTTTGAGCTTGTTTATTTTCATATAGAAATATGGCATGCAGTTGCATCAAACAATTGTATAAACATCATGTAAATTGTGATCATCGCAATTACAATTTTAATTACAATTTTTGTCATAATCGTGCAGCCCTGTGTAATAGATAACCTGGCCAAACTGTAGAGCAACCAAATCAGATGCAAAGGTAGGATAGAAGACTGAAATAGGGAGAAAAGATTGATAGAGACAAAGAAAACTTTCAGAGAGAGGAGCTTTAATTCACAGTAGCCTTAAACAGCAGATTTCTTCTTGGCAAACATGGTTGCTAAGATATCACACTAGTGCTTCTTACTGCTATGTGTTGAAATAACATACATACAGTAAATAGTGTGCATACGAGGCATAAAATAAAGTACATTTTCTTTCAGACAAAAATAATTTAATATATATTTCCTCTTATATCAGCTATATACCTAACCTTCAGTAAGAATACGGTAAATACTTTTCCAATTAATAGTTACCTGCCCCAAGTCCATTTTTACTTTAATACAAATATAAACTAATTCTGAAATAATCCATCATATAATATAGAAAACTCTATCAACATTCTACTTTTCATTCAGTGAAGGCTAATACAAAAGCTCAGGCACCTACATGCATACAGACCACAGAAAGAACCTTTGCAGCAAGTGTCCAATCCTGCACCTGAAGGGCCAATGTCCAGCAGAGTTTAGCTCACACTAGCCCCAAATACACCTTCCTGGAAGTTCCCAGGCTTTACACCTTTACATAGTGCACAATTTAAATGGACAGCCAGTAATAGTGGTGTCTGAAACCATAGTCGTTCAAATGATTATCTCTCATGCAACACAAAAGGAGAAGTTTTTCAATATAGCTAATGACCATGGCTATTAAGCTCAAAAAGAACAAAACGCACCATAATAGTATCAAAACAATTATCCGTATGACCATATTCCAAGTCTTTTGAGCCCATTTGTTTAAAAAGTTTCCAGGATCTCCAGGATCAGGTAATCCATCTTACTTTTGTGACAGTTTTTCAAAGCAACATTGGATTGTTCTAGAATACCTGGACAGGCTACTAGCTATGTGAAGAACAACAGGTAGGCTACTGAACAGTCAGGTTGGATTACTTTTGTGATTTAAAGAATGCAAACAGAAAAATAAAATTATATAAAAATCCCCTTACAATTGATTTCCACTTTTCCGATGTGATATGTGATGAGAAACGGAAGAAGATTCAGATCGGCCAAAAGTGGATTCAAACCTTAGTCAATCTCATCATTGATTTTTTTCTCTAAACACAATGACTCTGTTCTCAAAATGTAATGAGTTTATTCTCAACATTTTGTAACTTTTCTTTCTCGTAATTTAATGTTTATTCTCAACATTTTATTTTGACTGTTTTTCCGCTAAATTTTACGAGTTTATTCTCAACATTTTGTTTAATCTTTTTTCTTGTAATTTAATGAGTTTATTCCCAGCATTTTATTTAGACTATTTTTCTAAATAAAAGTTTTATCTTGCATTATAATTACTTTAATCTCAAGATGGTTTTATTTATTTTTTTATTATTATTGCTTGACCCTAATCCTATTCCATACTTATACTACATCGAAAGGCTTTTGTGAAATTTTGTACTTTGAATCGACCCAACTAATCCTGATTAAAAAAAACAAAAACAAAAACAAAAACAATTCTCAATCTTACTAAAAAGTTCTAAACAATACATACTGAATATTTGAACTAGATCAAATTATGTGATTTAATCTGATTATACGATTATAATCAGTTATGCAATGATTATGATACAGAATCCCCCCTTTATTTCTTTTAATCAGCTGTGCCATGAAGTCACATGATTGCTTTGACTGAAGAAAAAAACAAAAATGAAATCCTTATTCACAAAATCAATTTAATGTTAGTTTTTTTTTTGTTTTTTTTGTTTTTTGAGATTAATAGCCACCAGTCACTGCATCCTTTCATTGTATGGAAAAAAGCAGTTTGAACATTCTGCTAAATTTCTCCTTTTGTCATTTGGGTCTGAAATACCATGACAGAATTTTCATTTTAGGTTGAACTATTTCTTTAAATTATGAACAGAACACAAAAAATGCAATGTGTTCCAAAGTAAACAGTTCCCACTTTATGGCTTCACCTGAGCAGCCTGCAGTCGATGTGCAATTCTTGAATTCCTCTTTTATGCTGCATTTGGAATATTGAACATTCAGTGCTTGCTATCAAAGCACACGCCTCAAGTCTCCAGATCCAATCCACATAATACCCTTGTGCCTGGCTTTGACATTTTCACTGATAAACAAAAAGCTTTGTTCTTTCTATTCTAAGCTTGTCAAAGCTTGAATTATTCTTTTACAAAGAGGAGTGGCAATCAAAGCATAGTACGGGGAGGTGATAAATCGATTGAACTGATATCTAGGCTTACAGTGGGGTGCAAGATCAGCACTAGGACATGATGCCAAAGACCGGGTTGTGGCGACAGATTCTGGGTCCATATTCCTCGTAGTCCTTCTTAGAGTGGCAGACTTGGATGAACTCAGGCTATAAGAAAGTAAATTGTACAAATATATATTAAAAATGTACTGTAAAGTGACTGTGACATAATGAAATATATAAGCTTTACCGTAGAAGCCAACATCGATCCACCAAACCACACGGCATATCGCTGCATGTGATGAGATATCACCTGCACCTCCATGGGTTTGGGCTGAAAGTAGAATCAGATGTACAGAAAAAGCGGAATGAAAAAAGACTATAGCGAGGTGTGTAGCTGCCTATTGTTATTGACACAGACAGCTGTCTTCTAAGGCAGCATACTGACTGTTATGAAACCTACTGTAAGGGACCAATTTAGAACATCCAAAGAAACACCACTTGAAATGCTTGAAATTCCCATATAATTTAGCTAATCGAATAGTGTGATACATAGAACAACAATACACACAAATCACAACAATGCACACATAAATATTGGGTAAAATAATCAATTTTTAATTACTGTGATGGAGAGACCATGGAGTAGTCTTCCATCACCATCACTGTATTTTACTGCCTCTACTGTCATTATGTATTGTTGGTTTTATAATATTTATTTGCAGCTTTTTTTTATTTTTTATTTCCATGTTTTAGCAGAGTGGATGTGCCCAAGCACAAACCTGAAGAGGAGTATTTATTTTATTAATTTGCGGAAACATTTGTACATGTATGTTTTGTTTTTATCTGTCCTATTTGTTTGCATTTATTGACATGTTGTTTTAACTTTTATTCTTACGTTATTTTATTTATTGAATAAAATGCATAAGGAAAGAGTTGGTACATTCCAATTATTGAAGCGGAAAAATGCATGCGCATATAAGGTTCGCTTCACTATTCTGTGTGAGAGCTGGTGTGTTTTAAGATCAAATAAAAAAGGTTATTGATAGTGATCCTTGAATGTGGAAATGCTGCAGCCTTTTATGGAGGTAAGTTGGAATTGTGCAGTTTTATACACTGTGTTTTTATTATTTACCTCTGTTTAGGGTTTCTGTGGGTTTAAATATGTCTTTAAAAGCATCAATTCACTCTTCCACAAATTAAGGCCTTAAAAGTTGTTAAATCAGAGAGTCCTAAATTTATAAAGTCATGGCACATGTTTTCCCTTTGAATTAAGTAGATTTTTCTGAGCCCATTGGCAGATATTTGCTCTTGTTTTAATGTCTCCCTAGATATTCAAATTTAGAGAACAATATGACATACTGTGTTCCCTTCCTTTTATTTCTCACATTTTCTTTACTTGGTCTAAAAAAGGTCTTTAAAAAGTCTTAAAGCTGCAGTCGGTAACTTTTGGGGCTCGCGTCTAGGCGGAAGAATATTGTAGCCGGAGTTACTTCTCTCCAATATAAACAAAATCCACCGCTCCTGGCTCTTCTGGTCCAATCAGCGCAGAGCTGTGCCACAGTGTTGTTTTGTGTTGAAAATGTAAAAAATATATATAATGAGCGAGTACATCATGAATTCATTTTCCAAACCGTGTTTTTGTCTTATCCTGAATCACTACGGTACACCTATAATAAGTGTTTATATTCGGACTATTTTAGTCTGGTTGGGGTCGGCAACGCTGCAGAGTAGCACAGTACCTGCGTGACTTGCCATAGTGGTAAACAGAGAGAAGTAGCTCCGGCTACAATGTTCTTCCGCCAGACGCGAGCCCCAAAAGTTACCGACTGCAGCTTTAAATTTACCTACTTGCAGAAATGCTGTTTGTTTTAATTACAGGTGGATCTCAATAAATTAGAATGTTGTGGAAAAGTTCATTTATTTCAGTAATTCAACTCAAATTGTGAAACTTTTGAAGTAGTTTAAGTCTTTGGTTCTTTTAATTGTGATGATTTTGGCTCACATTTAACAAAAACCCACCAATTCACCATCAAATCTCAACAAATTAGAATACTTCATAAGACCAATAATTTTTTTTTTTTTTTTAATTTAGTGAATTGTTGGCCTTCTGGAAAGTATGTTCATTTACTGTACATGTACTCAATACTTGGTAGGGCCTCCTTTTGCTTTAATTACTGCCTCAATTCGGCGTGGCATGGAGGTGATCAGTTTGTGGCACTGCTGAGGTGGTATGGAAGCCCAGGTTTCTTTGACAGTGGCCTTCAGCTCATCTGCATTTTTTTGGTCTCTTGTTTCTCATCTTCCTCTTGACAATACCACATAGATTCTCTCTGGGGTTCAGGTCTGGTGAGTTTGATGGCCAGTCAAGCACACCAACACCATGGTCATTTAACCAACTTTAGGTGCTTTTGGCAGTGTGGGCAGGTGCCAAATCATGCTGGAAAATGAAATGAGCATCTTCAAAAAGCTGGTCAGCAGAAGGAAGCATGAAGTGCTCCAAAATTTCTTGGTAAACGGGTGCAGTGACTTTGGTTTTCAAAAAACACAATGGACCAACTTCAGCAGATGACATTGCACCCCAAATCATCACAGACTGTGAAAACTTAACACTGGACTTCAAGCAATGGACTATGAGCTTCTCCACCCTTCCTCCAGATTCTAGGACCCTTGGTTTCCAAATGAAATACAAAACTTGCTCACATCTGAAAAGAGGACTTTGGACCACTGGGCAACAGTCCAGTTCTTCTTCTCCTTAGCCCAGGTAAGATGCCTCAGGAGTGGCTTAACAAGAGGAATACGACAACTGTAGTCAAATTCCTTGACACGTCTGTGTGTGGTGGCTCTCTCAGTCCATTCCTTGTGAAGTTCACTTAAATTCTTGAATCGATTTTGCTTGACAATCCTCATAAGGCTGCGGTTCTCTCAGTTGGTTGTACATCTTTTCCTTCCACACTTTTTCCTTCCACTCAACTTTCTGTTAACATGCTTGGACACAGCACTCTGTGAACAGCCAGTTGAATTGGTGGGTTTTTGTTAAATTTGAGCCAAAATCATCACAATTAAAAGAACCAAAGACTTAAACTACCTTAGTCTGTGTGCATTGAATTTATTTAATACACAAGTTTCACAATTTGAGTTGAATTACTGAAATAAATTGTGTTTCTGATGAGCTAGAAACAGTGCATTGTGGTGTAAGCTGTTAAGATACTTGAAGTGCAGCCTTAGATTTTGGGTAGAAAAATGAAGAACCTCTTGAAACAGCCTTTGTGTTGACACACCTTAAAATGCTGCCAGCCTTGCAAATGCTGAATGTGAGCGTGAGGTGAGAAATTCTGAGACATTAATGAGATCAGACCTTTATTCTGCCACCGCTCAGCTCCTCACTCATTTTGAGTCTGGCGTCCACCACACGCTTCAGGTCCCGCTGCAGCCTGCGGCCAAAGTCCCGGAACATAGTGGAGCCACCGGACAGGACTATGTTCTAATACACACACAAACACACACACAATTCTGAAATATCTGCCATTTTATTATGAGTAAAATTTAATTTAAACAAATAAATAAATCAAAATAAAAAAAACAACATTACAGATATTAAATCAATGAAATTAAAAGAAAACTCTCTGGGTAAAATGCAATACTGTGGAAACAATTTAGATTTTGTCCACTTATTAAATAAATCCTCCAGGCCACAGAATGTTTTAATAAAAAAAATAAAAGCAAAATATTGCATTTTTTCCTTTATTCTTCTGCAATAAGCTACAGTTACTTTTTTTTTTTTCAGCAGACACTGACAAGGCCAGTAGAGTTGCATGCTGGGAATAAATTACCATGTGCTGACTGAGGTCAGTTTATAACAGGGTATCTGCAGGAGATGTTTGTACTATTACAGGTTTCAGGGTTCAATTCTTATTTAACGAACTTGAGGAGATATCACTCTACTTGGATTAGGAAATGCTGGTTTCATCTAGGAAATAAAAGGCTGGCTTCTTCCATCTTTTCTGATGATGGGTTTAAAGGGTAGATGGACCGTGGGCCGTGGCAGTCGACGCTTTCACTGAGGTGAACAGCTTTTAATCTACACTGCATGCCAGAAGTCTGTAAGATATGTGCATACTAGCATGCACCTTTTTCATTTGCCCTCTGTTCTTTGGTGATATCAAGATGCACATAATTCATTTAATCTATAATTCATTTTTTTTTATACCTGAAGACTTAACCCTCCAGCTGAGGATAATCAAATAATGTCAAATTTATACTGCAAGGGTGGCACAGAAGTGCTTCTGAAGTGACATTTAGGTTTCTTTACTATTTAATGTTGCTCAAAGGTGGAATAAATACACTGACACTGCAATTACAATTGCATAATTTTATTCTAGCAGCTGAGGTGAGTCAGAGAAGGCATGATTTACTGTGGCTTTAATGCAGCATTATGTCTTTACACTGACTTTTGAGTTGGCAAAAAAAAACAACCTTTACTCAGCTGTGCTTTAATTCAATTCAAGTTTATTTGTATAGCGCTTTTTACGATACAAATCATTGCAAAGCAACTTTACAGAAAATTAAGTTTCTACAATATTTAGTAGTAGCTTATCAGTGATGACTGTCAGTTTATGTGCATACATAACTGACATAATACATTTTGTTTAAATTTTGTAAGGTCTTTTTGCATTACCACCTCTGCTTAAAGTTGTGTGAAACAATCTTACTAGGGCCACTGCAACATGTGAATGTCTTTTTTTTCTCGTTCAGGTATAATGAAAGCTTTCTGACATTATACAGCTTTTACAGTTCCCAGATTTTAACAATCAATCCATGTACTCACTTCTATGTCATGTACTAACCTATTTCCTATGCTTGTGAAAGACAACCTAGCCAATTACAGTATGCGTGTCGTTGCCCAAACACATTCTACATGCAAACCCTGTTTTTTTTTTTTTTTCCTGCAAGCACCTTTTCTCTTTTCACTATCCAATAAATTCTTGATGAATAAAAGGGTTGAGAATGAAGTTTCATGTTTTATTCTATAGCTGTCCAAAACAATAAATGCAACTGAAAACCTCCCTCTTGTCCATGCTGGGAGAAATATGGGTATATCGAGGTTTGAAAGCAGTTGTTATTGTGTGTGTGTGTGTGTGTGTGTGTGTGTGTGTGTGTGTGTGTGTGTGTGTGCGCGCATAATGGGTATTGCAGTTTATTGTATAAGTTGTCCTTCAGCACACTCTGAATTTTTTGTTAAAAAAACAACAACAACAAAAAACCTTCTAAATGTTTGCTGACAACTGAAAATAAATCCCATAATCCTATAGATCTTGTTATCCGTAGCAGAAAAAAAAAAGGACAGAACTGGTTCACAGGTTGGACTGCCATAAATTTTTCAGTTGTCAAGACAATTGGTAAGCAAGTTTTTTGTGGTGTGGCCTAAATGTCACTGCATATAACCTATGCCAGGGAGATATACACTTGTTTGCAGCAAAAAATAAAAATAAAATAAAGCACTTCCTTTGAAAATATATCGGCATGGCAAGCACAAAACTTTCATTTTAGTGAGCTGGCAGTAATGTAACTTGTAATTAAAAGTAACAACACAAAACCATAAAGAAGTTTCTTTTTAAATTAAGTAACTTAATATTGTAATGCATTTGCTTTAGATGTAGCATTCCTAAAACAGATACCTAATGTCAGTTCTAGATACAACCCTATGAACCAATCACTCTTTAGAGGCCTTTGTTGATTAATTTGCATATGCTGAAGACGTTTTACACCTCAAGAAATGTTGGCAGAAAAAGAAAATAAAGCTAAAAGAGCATCAAAACACTTTCCATTTAATATCCAATTCCTTCAGTATAGTCCAGAGTGAAGTTTGTTTTGAAGGCAAATGAATAGCGATCATTTCAGTGCACTGTGATGTAGATGTGCACTAATTATCAGTGTGCATAATTGAATTTGTCAAGATGCTATTTATTCAGTCAGGCTGAGAGTTGTGAGATATAGAAATGGATACTGAGGTTATTTCAGAGCTGTTCATCCCATTTGCAGGAATCAGTTAAAGCTCTCTCTATTCTGGAGAGTGTAGAGTAATTGTGAACTCAGTGGATAAACATTGACCCCTGCTGGACAAATAAAATAACTGGTCTAAAGCAAAAGCAATTTTCAGACAATAAAATATCCACAATTCTGTTTTCCCTTATTTTTTGCCTCAGGATATACAGATGCGTGCTGGGCTCCCACTAATCTTTTTTACAGGTTAAAACAATAGACAGTAGGGGAGGAAAATTTTAAATGAAAAGACATCTTGCCTTTTAACTAATAACAATCACTTTAGTTTCCCTCTAGGTTTACTCTACAATGCACATGTGTGCATTAGCTGGACCAACCTAAATAACTTTTTACTGTGATTTTAGCAAAAAGAAACCATTGTAGTCAGATTTTATTGGTGAAATTGAGGTTTTGGAAACAAAACTTTGACAAACAGTTTATAGTTTTATTCTTTTATTATTCAAGCAGACAAAAGCTGTATTTGCATGACTAGAAAATAGCTGCCCAGGGAGTGTAAACAAGATAAAGTCAGCTTGCTCCAATAAGGACTTTGGAAAGAGAGGAAAACACTATGAGTTTAAGTTTGATCAAATTTGATATCATAAATATGTCTATACCATGTTTGTTGCTGGCCTATATTAGTGCAGCTTATTGTGCAAATGTAATTTCTCATTCACTGGTCAGCTTGATGTACATGTAATGTACAGGGAAGAGGCTAACAAACTTAATGAAAAGCCAGAAGTTGTGCTGATCTATAGCTATATTTGATAGAGCAATGTAATTTCTCTGAATGCAATGCAAATTTACCTGGAGTTTAACACTCCATTCCACTTAAGTTGAATAATCCTGAATAATCAAATAAATGTGAAAGG
Source organism: allo-octoploid hybrid of Carassius auratus x Cyprinus carpio (assembly GCA_024542945.1). NCBI lineage: Eukaryota > Metazoa > Chordata > Actinopteri > Cypriniformes > allo-octoploid hybrid of Carassius auratus x Cyprinus carpio. The sequence continues at coordinate 16,834,933 of CM045082.1, read as the reverse complement.
GTAAATTTACAATCCCCTCCTCTTGTATTATATAATGTAATAATACATTCTAGTTGTCTAAATCCACTGTATCTATTTTGGTATTAAAAGGATAGTTCATCATTTAATCACCCTCATGTCATTCCAAAACTGTATGACATTCTTTCGTCCTATGGAACATAGACGATATTTGGAAAAACAAGAGTTTTTTTTCTTTTTTTTCTTCTTCATATAATGGCAATCAATGGCCACCAAAACTGTTTGGTTACAAACATTCTGCAAAATATCTTCTTTTGAACAAAGAATGGATAAAGTTTCATGATGTTTGCACGTTGCTATAATTATTTTTACTGTTAACTTATTAGAACAGATAAAAATTATCAACCGATTTTCCATATGCCTATAAGTATATACTACATTTTCTGTATCCTAAGTTCATTTAAAGCTGGACCCTCTTACTCACTTCTACAGCCTGGAAGTGTGGAGAATTTTGTCTTCATTTAACTCTCTGTCAGCTGACTGAAACTCCTGGTTAACACTCAAGATATTATATAGAATTCAAAATTCAGTTGTGTTCTTTTGTGAAGATTATCATGATGAACAAAATGTGTAAGAATCATAAACTTTTGTTGGTCATAGAGCTTATTGGGTTTTAGTTGAGAGAATCAGGGTTCCCTTGTCCTACAAAAATACATCAACACTGCAGCGCTCTGCTGCATGATAATATTGGTATTGTACCTTGTAAAGTGGTCTTCTGACATCGATAGGGCAGTTCTGAATGACTTCATCCACTACATCCGAGATGGGCTGCATGAAGTCTGGGTTGGCAAACTACAGAGTGAAAAGACCTTTTACTACAGAGTTTCCAAAGGTCATTCTGAGTATACATGTTGAATAATTCAGAGAGTGTGGTCTTTTTACCTCAGGGTGAAAAAATATCTCTGGTCCCAGAAAACGCTCATATCCAACATCTATTTGAAATTCATTTTTGCTGATAGCATTGATTCCCTTGTATTTTTTTATCCATTTGCCAGGGTCGATGTCATATTTGGTGAATTCCTTCACTATGTCTGGACAGATGTAGCAATACCTTTCCTTAAAAAAAAAAAAAAAAAAACTAGTAATGTAGATAGGGAGTACAAAAATTGTTTTAGATGTAAATATGGCTATTATATGGTTATTCGCTATTATAAAAGGATCCAGATCAGAACCTGTACACTGACTGTACATTATCCCAGTTACTACACAGTCAACACACAGCCTGCATCCCAATGTACATTTACATCAAACTGATTTGAGTTAAAATGATTTCATCTTGTGTGTAGATTTGCAGAAATATAAGTAGACAACTGTGAAATCTAAGTTTACTTTATTTCTCTACACAAACACACACACACACACAAAATATAAAATAAAATATAAAATATTTGATAACCGTATGTCAGAGTTGACCAATCGGAATGAAGCATTCCAGTGAGAGGAATATCATCCCTGCTGATACTCACTTTAACAGCTTTTGCAGTCTCCAGTGACTGTTCTGGAGGAATGCCGATCTCTCTCTCTCGTAGCAGCTGTTGAATGAAGTAGGTGATGTCTCTCCCTGCTATAGGGATGTGCTTTATACAGCTGCCAATCACATAACCTTCTGCCTAAGAGATACAAAAGAAAAAGAAATCAGCCACCTAAATTGCTGAGGAAAACTCTAGCAACATATATTTGCAGATCACACTTAATCTAATGCAATGACATTTGTGTATATGTCTACTTTTTGATGGTACTGTATGAAAACTGTTTACCACTGGTATAGCATGAGTAACCCCATCACCACTATCAATCACGATTCCTGTTAGTGTTCGTTCTCCAACCTGTCTTGAAGTCCACGATGCAGCCAATGCCAAAACAGCCTTAAAAAAAATAGCCACAGAGATAAAACTGCTGTTTCTGACATATTCCATGCTGAATACAGGAATGTGCCTTGTGTGAATGATCCCTACATTTACTCTGGGCAGATAAAGCAATGCAATTAAAAAAACTTCAATATATATAATATGAGAAAAGGAAAAAAAAAAAAATCTGATACATTATAAACTCCTCTTGTGTTAAAAAAGGCTGTATAATTTATAACCCACATATTATAATGTTCAAAATAAGCACAAAATAAAAATGTTTCCTTCATATTTTAGTGCTGCGTTGGACACCATAGATAATGACATACTTATAGATCGATTACAAAACTATACAGGTATTCAACGGCTAGCTTTAAGATAGTTTAGATCCTACCTGTCCAAACGCTACCACTTTGTTTATTTAAATGGGGAATCATCTTAATTATCAGCAGTAAAGTATGGAGTGCCACAAGGATCTGTCCTAGGTCCTCTACTATTTTCAATATACATGTTGCCCCTTGGTAAAATTATTAGAAAATACGGGATTAATTTCCGCTGTTATGCTGAGGATACTCAACTATATATCTCCACGAGACCACATGAAACTTCTAAATTATCTAAGCTAACAGAGTGTGTAATAAATGTAAAAGATTGTAAGACCAATAATTTTCTCCTATTAAATTCAAATAAGACAGAGATATTACTTATCAGACCAAAAAAAAACAGTACACAGAATCTCTTGGATTACAATTTGCAACTAGATGGATGTACTGTTACTTCCTCTACAGTCAAAAATCTGGGTGTTATATTAGACAGCAACTTGTCTTTTGAAAATCATATTATCCATGTTACAAAAACAGCATTCTTGCATCTTAGAAATATTGCCAAGCTATGAAACATGTTACCTGTTTCTGATGCATAAAAGCTAGTTCATGCATTCATGGCCTCTAGACTGGACTATTGTAATACACTGCTAGGTGGTTGTCCTGCATCTTCAATAAACAAGCTACAGGTAGTCCAAAATGCAGTGGCTAGAGTCCTTGCCAGGTCAAGAAAATATGATCATATTACCGCAATTTTACAGTCTCTGGCTACCTATTAAGTTCTATGTCAGTTACCAAATATTATTACTCACCTATAAGGCCCTTAACGGTTTAGCTCCTGCGTAGTTAACTAGTCTTCTATCACGCTACAATCCATCATGCTCCCTAAGGTCACAAAACTCTGGACTTTTGGTAGTACCTAGGATAGCAAAGTCCACTAAAGGAGGTAGAGCTTTTTCGCATTTGGCTCCCAAACTCTGGAATAGCCTTCCTGATAATGTTCGGGGTTGAGACACACTTTCTATGTTTAAATTTAGATTAAAGACACATCTCTTTGGCCAAGCATTCAAATAATGCATCTCATAATCTTGTACTGCAGTTATATCTGATCAAATGCACATTACTATTACTAATTGATTTTTCCATACATTTTTTCCATATGTACAATAACTGACATAGTTACAATTGATAAGCTACTAAATATATTGTAGAAACTTAATTTTCTGTAAAGCTGCTGTGCAACGATTTGTATTGTGAAAAGCACTGTACAAATAAACTTGAATTTAATTTAAATTAATATTTTTAATGCAATGACTACCTATGACTATTTTATAACTGAGGTGCAAATAATTATAAGTATAAACAGTGACATTAACATTATTTGTACTTTGTGTAAATAGCCTCTGATTTTTTATGCCATCTATCAATGTTAAATTGGGTTTCTCACACATATTTTCTGTGTTGCAACTGACAAGTATTTGAAATAGAAACTAACAACCAAAGACATAATTTTGCATACTTTTTTTTTTGAATGTGAAACTCAAACAGATTAAGCAACAGCAAATGCTCCTCAGATGATTCAAAAGACCAGTTTTCAATTTCAGGTACACTTTGAGTCTTAAATTTCATAGGTATTCATGTATGTTTCTATTTTAATCTTTGACAAGCTACAATAAAGTTTTCTGTATTTTTTTGTGAATTGCATGGAAACCATTGGAAGATAAATCTGACCCCAACACAATTGATGTAAGCAAAAATTGTGGAGCTTTTTAAAAAAAGCATCTGTTTGTCAAAATGAATGTAATTCATGACCCTAAATTAGAAAAGTCAAGAAATTTCAAAAATAATTTAATTGTTTAAAAAGTATTTCAAGTAATTTAAAAATAGAGTGTGGATCAAATTTACCAACAACACAATAGGAGGTTTAAATTGAAAAGCTAATTAATTGACAGTCTAATATATATTATACATTATTGACACACAGTTTTCTATGTTTCTTTGTTTATGGCATCTTTGTAACTGAGTTGACATATTTAAACGTAAATGGATTACCTGAACAGCAATATATAGTCCTGGGACGTTGAAGGTTTCAAACATGATCTCAGCTAAGTATTCCCGGTTCTCTGGGGTATTTAGAGGAGGTTCTGTCTGAAGAGAAAATATAGCACTGCAACATCAGGATAAACAGACACAAAAGGTCTGTAGAATAAATGAAATGTGGTCTTTTGTAATGTAAAATATCAGGCGCATATAAAGGGTCTTTTGTCATCATCAAATGGAGCAGCGAAACAAAGGCACACATGCAGTAGACACACTGGAAACATCCTGTTTGTGTCATAAAAACACTGTTGCACTGTGGTACACACAAAGCAGCATAATCTATCATTATGCAAATACTTCAATGGTAGCTTCAATTATGTATGGGCTTCCTCTGTTTCTCAGTGGGAAGAATATGTTTCACAAATCACTTTAAATTACTGTGCCAGACACACCATAATGTCATCCCATTAAGGTCTTTAATGTACAGTCGACATACCATCAAGAAGCTGTGGTCCTCTGGTTCAGCTCTGAGATATTTAAATATGACCTGCTCCATGAACTTCTCCATGAGGTCCCAATCCTCAACAATACCATGTCTGATGGGCCACTAATATGTATAGAGAAAAAAAGACAATTACATGAATTCCTCATTACTCTAGTCTTAGTTAACATCGTCTGTTGTCATTAGGAATCTCAGAAAGAACAGTATATTTCAAAAAAGACAAAAACAGCAAAATAAGAACAAGACAAAGACAGGAAAAATACATTCATCAAACAGTTATGAAACACAATAATAGAGAACAGTTATGAAATATGATATCATGAGGTGGTAAAATGTATATAATGGTAAGTGTGAGACATATGTACACATTTAAGTGTTATTTTGCCCATGTTCTTTTGGCTTTTTGGTCTTTGTTCTCCAAAAACAAACTGCCTTTATGGCTTCATTTTTTAAAACATGTTCTGTTGTAGAAACTTAATGTAGTTTACATCATCTATTCTTCTTTCTGATGTAAAAAAGATGGTCGGTCCCTGATGATGAAAAGCAACCCAACAGTATGATGCTACCACCCCTTGAGAAAAAGAAGTGTGCTTAATGTATTGAATGTGCACTTGTAGTGTACTTCATATCTCAAAGTATAATGTTACAAATGGGTACATGCAGATAATATATTAATGAAATAAAAGGCAACCTAAAAAAAAAAAAAAGTAAATTTTCATGACTTAAGTACACTTTTAAAATGTAAAGTTTTACTTTAATACACAATTTAAATGATAATATTTTCATAAAATTTTGTAGTGCTTAAAATAAGAATACTTTGACATTTTGACAAACATACGAAAGCACATTTTAGCTGTAGTGTGTTATTCAATATTAATTTGGATTTGTCTCATATTTGATGAAGTTTGCTACACTGATTCTGATATTTTCTGGTATTACTGTGAAACTGCTTTTAAACTATCTGTATTGTATAAAACACTATATAAATAAAGGTGACTTGTCTTTTTCACAAGGGACTGCCAAACTCTGCTGCTAGTATTTTTTTTTCTTTTTTGGTTGACAGTGTAACATTCTCATCAAACATGATTTTAAAAAGCTCTATCACTAAATCTATCACACTGACTGCAAGCTGAGCAATGGTTTCTTTTGTGCCTATCCTCCGTACAGTTCAATATCATGTCAAGCCCTTGACATGGTTGAATGGCGCCCCTTCACTCTGTTCTCAGTTATTGAACCCTGTAACTCTTTCAAAGTGATCCTTCACCTCTCAAGTCATCTTGTTCAAGCTGAGTTTTAAAAGACAGCCTTTTCTAGGCAGTGTCTGTGTAGCTTTAGACTTCTTGATAATTGAACCATTGCTGCCCCCTGACATTTCCAAACACTTTCGTACATTTCATGAAATCATTGCTAAGACGCTTTACTTTTTATACTCAAAAAAAAATAAAAAAATAAAAAAAGGAAGTAGAAGTACACTAGCATTAGATGCCCTCTTGGATCTTGGATTGTACTGTATGTACAATAGGTCAGGATTAGTACTTCCTTTTGTGATTGCATACAACAAATATGCCTATAAACATCCTGAGGTAGACTGTACAGTGTCTACATGCCTAAAACAACAGACTGATATAATAAACATTGTATTTGCTTAAAGAAATGATTACCTTGGTTGCATAGTTTGGTTTATCAATGGCTTCATCTCCAATGAAGAAATCGAGGTCATCCACCCCTTTCATGAGACGTCTCTGTGCCTGATCTCCAACACTGGCTGTCTCTCTGATCGCAATACCTAAAATGACAATGCTATAATCAGTTGACTATTGTAGCACTGTGAAGTCAAAAAGCACTTTCTTATAAAATATGCTCAACACAAATTTGAATATTTAACAGTATCCACTGACAAAAACATTACAATCAATAAGTGCTATGAAAGGATGTGTGTTGTTAACAGGCTCAGAGCCTATGGGATATTGAGGTTACAGCGGTGGTGGATAACAGCTTTAAATAGTGGCTCCCTAAGGCAGAGTTTAATTAAATTTGTGATCCAAATATTATATCCTGGATCGGAGTGCTGGACATGCAGTATTAGTCTACACTAATTTTCCCTGCTGTGCATCTAACAACTAAATCTGGCAGGCAGCTGCCGCAGCTCACAGGATGGCATGATGAACTGGGGCTCCGTGTTTCCTGCATAACCAATCTTGGTGTACCTGAAGATGAAGAACAGTATATCATCATCATGAATGAGATGAATGAATCAGAATGACTGTGGTTCAGTCTATTTGTTTATCATTTTTGAATCAGTATTTTCAGTGAGTACACGGGCTTTATATTTATCAAGCAACAGCTGTGGTAGTTTACTATTTAGCTTTAACGCACCTGATTAATGTCTCAACATAGCAGCCAAGTAGATCAAGACCAACATAGCTTAGATATAACAGGAATATTGCTTCCTATACACGCTCTTAATTTTTCATATGCATGTACTAGATGTTTACATAATCAAGACACTGTTTTTTCTGAATTAATTTTTCTAGTGTTACCGGACTGAATTCATCAGCTCAGAACAGATACAAAAATATGCATGTAGGGCATATATATATATATATATATATATATATATATATATATATATATATATATACAACCCACATCCCAATTCATATATCCCTCATCCAAATTTGTGAATTCATGCACCTGACCCTAATCATAACAGATTAGAAGCATTTAAAATTTAGGAATGGTAGCCTATAGTAAATCAGTATATTTCTACCTCAAATACATGCTCTCATTGCAATCATATAATGACATATCTGTTATCTGTCACATAGATAATAATTCAACGCTAAATAATGGTACTGAGGCAAGCATTTAGTCAAGTTATAGTCTGCAGCAGCAAATACATACAATATTTAGCTTAAAGATTTGTCATCAAATTGATTGCAAAGCTTTAAATTAAACTAGAGGATCATAAACGTGTAAACAAACTCACCCTGTCCCGCAGTCTATCACGCACGGAGGGGGCCGCACTGCCATCACCAGCACTGATACAAACACACAAACACATCCGCATGACACAACATTAACGACGTCATCTGCACAGAACCATGTGCCGTTTACAGGGTTGTCAGGTTTACCTTTATTGCGGTATGTATTATCCCCTGATTATGGCTTGCACCGTTATTTTGCGCGACTACTTCCCGAGTCAAAGGGAAGGCAAAAAATAGAAACATGCTGGATCCACTCGCGCTGCCTCATCACGGTCCACAGGGCTGACAGCGAAGTTACGAATCCTACTATAGTAAGGGCTAGAAGGCGAGTTTATTCATATTCATATGCCAAGTCTTCGCCACATGAAGGTAGCCGAAGAGACGTCATGACGTAGTTAATAATCATGAGCCAAGCCTTCGCCACCGAAGATTAATAAAGAACGTCAACATGGCGCAAATTAATATTTATGATTTAAACAATTGCCATAGTAGGCTCCGTAATTTCATGAGTTGGCAAAGTGCCTGCAGAGCGCAGAGCGCGTGGCGCATTATCACTGTTTACTTTCTTAATCTCTTAATGTTGATACTTCAGCTTTACTGGCAGATGTACCGAGATCTGTAAATTGGTTTGAGTTAATTTGCTCCAAGATTATATGGCGAATCGATTTGGAAATAACCAAATTTTGGGGTAATGAAGTACAGGTATAAAAACAATGGACGTATATCTCTTGGTATATACAGTAAATGAAATATGTTATCAATGAAAGTTGGAAAATTTGGGGATTGGTGCTGTATTGATGACGATGATGATTAATTATTACTATAGATTAAGATTATTGGCTGTATTTATTTATTTATTTTGTCAATTCTTATTGTGTGCATTGTATGTTAAATAAACACACAAATACATACATATTATACATACATAAAAAGCAAGTTTAAATCTAATTATACCGAAGTCCCTTTTATGCCCTTTATAGGGTAAACTCTAGATGGCAGTCGGTCCTAATTTTACATTAGCCTAAATAATTTATTTCGAATGAGTTATAAACATTTGTAGTCCCTCCGTAGTGTATTGAAGTGATGCTGTGTATAAATTATCTTATATTGCTTTATTATTCTCACAGTTGTTGTTTTTTATTATTATTTCATGATATTATGTAGCTACAATTATGATTTTTAGTAAATCATTTTCTGTCTCACTTTCAAAACGTTTTAAATTATTGCCCACTGTGTTCTTTAGACCCGTGTCAGAAATTAAAGTTTTTATAAAAATGACATATACGTTTACTCAAATTCCATTTCAGTTAATTAAATAATTGTCATATTTACAATATTAATATGATATCATAAATATTGTACAAACAGTATATTTTATTATAACTACAGTACATGTCAAAAGTTTGGAAACATTACTATTTTTAATGTTTTTGAAAGAAGTCTCTTCTGCTCATCAAGCCTGAATTTATTTGATCAAAAATAAAGAAAAAACAGTAATATTGTGAAATATTATTTCAACTTAAAATAATAGTTTTCTATTTGAATATACTTCAAAAAATAATTTATTCCTGTGATGCAAAGCTGAATTTTCAGCATCATTACTCCAGCCTTCAGTGTCACATGTAACATCCAGTCTATCACATGATCATTTAGAAATCATTCTAATATTCTGATTTATTATGAGTGTTGGAAACAGTTCTGCTGTCTAATATATTTGATGAATAAAAGCTTAAAAAGAACTGCATTTATTCAAAATAAAAAAAATCTAATAATATATATTCTAATAATATATTTTCTTTACTATCACTTTTTATCAATTTAACACATCCTTGCTTAATAAAATTATTGATTTTATTTTAAAAAAAAGAAAGAAAAAAAAATTACTGACCCCAAATTACTGACCAGTAGTGTATATTGTTATTACAAAATATTGATATTTTAAAAACATAGCTTCTTTTTTTTTTTTTTTTTTTTTTTTTACTTTTTATTCATCAAAGTATCCTAAAAAAGGATATCATATTAGAATGATTTCTAAAGGATCATGTGATAATGATCCTAAAAATTCAGCTTTGCATCACAGAAATAAATGATAATTTAAAGTATAATAAATTTAAAAACAATTGTAATAATATATCACAATATTACATTTTTTTCTGTATTTTTGATCAAATAAATGCAGGCTTGATGAGCAGAAGAAACTTCTTTCAAAAACATTAAAAATAGTAATGTTTCCAAACTTTTGACCTGTACTGTACCTTTGTCTGCTGTTACAAATTAATTAAAACAAAACATGTATGATCTGTTTAAAAACACTAATCACTAAAAACAGAACAGAATACTATATGTAATATGATATCAGATGTTATAGACTTAGAAAGAGCCTGGTGTAATTAGTAAAGTAACTGCGTTTTTACTTCTAATAATCTCTTTTATGTTAATAAGTGGCAAATATAATTGGCATTTAACATTAACTTCCAGAAGAAATGTGAAAAGTGAAAGACCAGTTGCAAATCCTACACATCTCCGTCTTTAAATAAATGATATCATATTATATAAAATACGCTAAATATAAAATAAAATGTTGTATCTAAAATAAAATGTTAAAATGTAACCGCATGTGTTGTTGTGGCTTGTTAGACATCGTAGGACTTTTGTTTTGAAGTGTCGTCGAACGCTTATTTACCAGGAAATGGAATTCCAAAAATTATTGCGCGAAAATCAACGAAATGACAGCACGAGTTAGAATGGCTGAGAACGGTGCACAGGTATATCTGACAAATCAGTTCACATTAAAGCTTTAAGTAAACATACAATAACTAGATACATTTAAACGTATGCTTGCATTATGACCCGCTGAATGGAATGGACTGTTCCTGTAGATGTACGTTAAATTTGGTTCATTCAGATGTTTAACTAAATCTTAGTCGACGGAAGCTCAAACTGAGGTTTTAGGTATCTCTGCGTTATGTTTAAATGGAATCGTACAATTGATAGTACAGGCATGCCACTTGTTATACCTTGCTTGCAGTAAACATCAGTGTTTGTGCTTTTGTAGTTGGTAAGCAGACTTGAAGGGCGACAGTCATTGAGGGACATTGAACCCAGTATATTTCCTGTCGACGGTGGTCCAGGTCAAGGTGAAGTAAATACAAGCTGACCCTGCATGTGTTAAACAGAGATTGAATTCAAGTAGTGCTTTAAGTTGTTTTCACGTTAATTTGGAGAGTGAAAATATATGTATGATTACTTTATAAAAATAAAATCAAATGTTTGGTTCATTTGAACATTCTGGGAGGTGACTGTGGTCTATAAAATGATAGCAAATCTGTGGTATGAATAGCCTACAGATTTTCACAGGTGGCATTCGAAACCTGATATGATGTCATTTTTATGAAGTCCACATTTGTGTATGATAACATCTTATTTCTAAGTCGCTTTGGGGGAGAAAAAAAAAGTTCCTACTTAATGAATAAATGTAAATAATCTATTGGCTTTTATATTATTGCAGAAAATCAGCTCTTAGATGAACAAAAAAAGTTATGATCCTTACACATTTTGTTCATCATGATAATCTTCAAAGTGAACACATGTATGAATTCTGAATGAATGATGATGTTTAATGGCCCAGACAACCTCTGTATAGTTCCATTTTAGCCACATGTTAGCAATCACTAAAGTCAGAGCTTTAAAAATCAAAAGGGTGTATTGCTGATGTATATTGTGTTATAGAATGAAACGTGAAAATATCTTAAGCTTGTGTAATTACAGTCCTTATTACTAACTCATTTCCAGGTTTTTCTCAACAAAAAAAATGTCATTCATGTAGCACTTTATTAAAGTATAAAAATAATTGCACACAGAGTCCAAAATTTCCGTATGCATTTTTTTATTTATTTTTTTGTTCCGGATTCATCATCCTGTCCTAACAAAATGCTTGCTACGGATGTGAAAACGAATCAAACCTGATCTGATTTTTTTCTTAATGATGGATGAAAGTTTCGGAGGCAGTGTGTAAACGTGATTGACACTATGTGAGGTCATATTTATTTTTTAAAGGGATAGTTCACCCCCAAAATGCAAATTTGATGTTTATCTGCTTACCCCCAGGGCAACCAAGATGTAGGTGACTTTGTTTCTTCAGTAGAACACAAATGATGATTTTTAACTCCAACCGTTGTAGTCTGTCAGTTGTATAATTCATGGCAATGGTAACAAAATCTATGTGAGTAAAAAAAAACATGCACAGACAAATCCAAATTAAACCCTGCAGCTCGTAACGAAACATTGATGTCCTAAGAAACTAATCAATTTTAATTAATTAGGATTTGTCTATGCATGTTTTTTTTTTTTTTACTCACATAGATTTTGTTACCATGCCATGCATTATACAACTGATAGACTACAACGGTTGGAGTTAAAAATCATCATTTGTGTTCTACTGACGAAACAAAGTCACCTACATCTTGGATGCCCTGGGGCTAAGCAGATAAACATCAAATTAGCATTTTTGGGTGAAATATCCCTTAAATGTGCAAAAGTTTAGGACAAGAATTTTGGAGTCAGTGTGCAAAGACCTTAAGTGTTAATTCAGTTCTGCATCCATTCAGGTGATGTCGTGGAGTTTCACGGCTTGGAGGGCACAGGAAAGACCGAAACCTTGTACCACCTCATCACCCGCTGCATCATGCCAGTCCAGAGTGGAGGTCTGGAGGTGGCGGTGGTCTTCGTTGACACGGACTACCATTTTGACATGCTGCGCTTCGTGAGCGTTCTGGAGGGGCGTTTGGCTGAAGACTCTAAGGAGGGTGATGGCTCTGAAAACGAACCCGAGGAGAGGGTACGTTCATGTCTGTGCAGGCTGTCTGTAGTGCACTGCAACAGCTCAGTACAGCTCCTCCTAACCCTACAGTACCTCGAAAACACCTTTTCCAGCCAGCCCTCCCTCGGCCTTCTGATCATCGACAGCATTTCTTCCTTCTACTGGGTGGACAGATTCAATGGCGGTGAGAGCACTGTTTGTCAGGAGGCTAACCTGAGAAAGTGTGCCGAGTTGCTGGACAGACTCCGCAGAAACTATGGCATTGTGATTTTTGCCACCACTCATGCCATAATGAGGAATTATGGATCTGATCCAGGGGTGTCAGAAGTGCCTGGCTCATCATCATCATCATCTCGCAGGTGGAGGTCAGCTGATAGTGTTACAGACTTTGACAAGCCCTACCTGTGTAAAGCATGGCAGAGAATAGTAACTCACAGAATGCTGTTCACTAAAAGTCATGTGTTGAAGGACAGCAAGCAGGTTTTCTCCACAGCATGTACCAGCATAATGACCAAAGGTGTTAAAAGATGCTCGTTTCATGTCATGGAGGACGGTATTAAATTTGTATGTGACAAGTGAGCATGTACTGAAATTCTCAGTACAGGAAATATTTGCTTTTGGGTTGTCACACAGGAGGACTACTTGGTGGACAAAAAAAAAAAAAAAATCTTAAAATGTCCAATTATTGTCTGTCAGTGTGTTAAATAATCAATGCAATACTTTTTCTGTTTTCTTTACTAAATAAATAATTGCAATGGACCGTTAATACAGAAAACTATGTTGGTTTATGGTGTAGTTGTTCGATTAATGGCTAATGAAGGCCTTATTGTATTCACTTTCCTTGAGAAAAAAACAAAAAAAAAAATTTCAAGTCACTTCACAATAATATGGAAACTAGGCAAATCAGTGATGCAGACATACAGTATAAGATAAATTCAAATTCAGCTCTAAACAGCTGACAATAGTGTCATTGATTCACTTCAGTTTAATAACAGTAAAGTTCATCGATTATGAAACAACTTTAATTCTGTTAAAAGCAGCTCAAGATGATAGTTCTGTTATTCAGCTCAAATCAATTAAATGACCGTATCAATGTGGCAAAATTTAAGAATTATGAAACAAATTTGACTCAGCTGTAAAGCAGCTCTACAAAAGACAATAGTTACATTATTCAGTTCAGTTGAGTTTAAGATTTGTGTTCATCAACTGATAATGTTAGTGCCACCAAATCAATAATATTACGTAGTGCACACAAGTAAAGGAAACTGCGAAATCAAATCACATGCCATTATGATTTTTTTTTTTTTTTTTTTTAAAAGCCTATTAAAGTTAAATATTAAAAGTCTTCTTGTTGACCATGGCCAGATCATCTGTGGGTAAAAAGAGTCCAGTTCTACTACTTTGATTTAACATACACAGAGCTGTATTTTAATCCACAAGCGGACAGTGACGGTGTGCACTTTGGCTCAGATATGGGCATGTCATGTTCCAACTGAGCTCTTTCAGGTAGTGTGAGGTGAACTCCTGGTTGTGATTACAAAAGAGACAAATCTTTTTCTGGTGCTTAGCCTTGAAAGGGCTCCCTTCCTCCCACATATCTGTAAGAGTGTACCTTAAAAATATCTGATTATCACATAGGCTACTTGATTGTTTGAGTTGGACACACCTAAATAAATGCCTAAAAACCCAACTCCTAATTTTGTCCATGTCTACAGTTAAATTTAGCAAAAAAAAAAAAAAAAGATCCAATAAGTATGACTTACTAAAATGTGTACCACAGGTGGGGTAAAATGCCCACTGTCTTACAAACCAGTTTGCTTTATACATTTACAGCAGAATCAGAGTCCAGGCAGTTTTAGCTTAAACCTAAAAAGAATATAGTCAATAATTATGAATTACAAAATTATAACAGCCTATTTGAACAATATTGTTTTCTGATGCTAACTAACTACCTGATGCTAACTTGAGGTAGCCTCATTTTTAAAGGGGTCATATGATGCTGCTAAAAAGAACATTATTATGTGTTAATGTGTTTATGCAGTTTAAGGTTCAAAAAACATTATTTTCCACATACTGTGGGAGTCGTGTCTTCTTTTGGAAGGCCAAACAAATAAGTTTCGCTTTCTCAACGAAACAGCGTCACACACCAGCTTGAGTGAGCCGTGGTCTAGAGCGAACCGCGGCCGGCTTGAGTGAGCAGAGGCAGGCGGCTTGAGGCGGATTCTACGAAGGAGCGTACCTTGGTCTTGCAGCAACCATATGTGACAACCCCGGGCTGGACTCCGCTTCGTCCACGGTGAAAGCTGATTCAGTGATCCACAGTGCAAAGTTTATGTATTTCCTCAGCGACCAGCACGGATCAGCCCCAGGCATGACGAAGCGGATTTCGTCCTCTTTTGGAAGGCCAAACAAATTAGTTAAGCTTTCACAGTGAAACACACAGCGTCTATATGACATGGCGGCGGTGGCAACAACAATACTACAGCAAGAATAAAAGGTATGCCTTCTTTCTTTGAGTGAACATCTGGGTGGCGTTATGCAAATCATCCCACATAGTGACATAGAGATGTGGGGGCATGTTAGAATGTGCCGTTTCAGGGGGGCGTGGACGAGGCTTAACTTTTATAAAGAATATCTCTTTGGATTTGAGACTTTAGTCTTTGCAACTTTACAGATCTTCTTTATTCACCAAGAGCTTGTAACTCTCCAAAGAGAGAGGAAAAATTGAAATCGCATCATATGACCCCTTTAAATATAAAATCCAAATATTTTAATTCAACCAACTAGTTAATATACATTTGATAGTAAAACCAAGGATATGATGTTCAGAACAGAGTAGCTACAGTAATTAAGCCTTGCCCCCTGGAGGTATTTTACCCCACAGACTAGGTTTAAAAAAAGAAGAAGAAAAAAAGTCATTCTGAAAATATAATCATATTTTTCTTAAATTTACATTTAGTTATTTAGCAGACATTTTTATCCAAAGTGACTTACAAATGAGGACAATGGAAGCAATCAAAATCAACAAAAGAGCAATAATATATAAGTGCTATAACAAGTCTCAGTTAGCTTAACACAGTACACGTAGCAAGGTTTTTTTTTTTTTTTTAAATAATATAATAAAAAGAAAACAGAACAGAAAAAGAATAGAGCAAGCTAGTGACAGAGGTCTTTTTGCTTTTGTTAATTGTATAATAAATGAAAAGAAAACAGAATACAAAAAGATTAGAAAGCTAGTGTTAGTTTTTATTATTATTATTATTATTATTATTATTTTAAGAATACAAGCAGCAAATGAATAACATGTAATCCCTATCTACAGGCCTTACTATTCTCATATCATATATAACTGATGTTCTACAAAGTCTACAAAAAATAAATAAATAAATAAAAAATCTTGACTTTATCTAGTGGTTATTTTGGGAAAACCAGTAGGGGGCATTTAACCCCACTTTTCCCTGAGTCCTTTTGAAATATCAGTCACAACATGTTTCAGATGATGGATAATAATAATAAAATGTGACTTTTTACAGGCCGTGTGCATAAAGCATGACACCTAGGCTATGCAATTTTTTCTATTTTTTTTTTCTTCCCAAGACCACCCACATAATACGTTCCCGCCAATTATGAGACAAGTGCGACAATCATTAACCAGTAAGGTTCATTAAAAAGAATTCTTTGTGAACTGGGTGAATACTACACAATTGGATTTTAGCTTTAGCACTTCATCAGCTAACAAAAAAAGAATAATTAGGCCACAAATGGGTTGTTTTTACACAAGAAAAACTAAGGGAAAATTTATTCAACCTTAAAGTGGCTTAAATTGACCTAAATAGAGAATGTTATTGTCATGTGCTTGTGTGTGTGTGTGTGTGCAAAGGTCCTACTTGCTGTTATTTATTTTTATGTTAGAGGCAGAAAATGGTAATCTATAGGCTAGAGAATATGTATTGAAAAATTAGACCTTAAAATCCCTGAAATGTTTGTTTTTGAAATAATCAATTTTGTTGTTAAACGCTGAGGACAGACTTTTGTAACCAGTCCCATGCACAAGTTCTCTCACACACACAGTGTGGATCATTTAGTGAGGGAAAGAGGAAACGTGTCGAAGCAGAGCGATGAAAGCATCAGTGAGACACTGTCTTTCAAACACTGGTGCTTCTTTCAGGCCAAGAAGCTCATTTCCTCTTGCACCTGGACTGCTTTGGACATCTTCCCTAGAATCCTTGACCTTTAATGAGCCCCCCTTTTTTTTTATGAAAAAAACCCCACAGAATTACCAATGTATTTATGAAACACTGCTTTTATGTGTTTTATTATTTTATCTTTGGTTTATTTTCTATAGTTACAATGAAGGCTGTAAATAAATGAGATGGAATAGTGTGCATTTATTTGCTGATTTGTTGAATTTGTCTACATTGCTGTGAAAGAAAAAAAAATAGACTTCATCTGCTTAAAGAAAAAAAAATAAACAGGAAATTGGTGAGCTTGTGATAATTACTGCTTGGTTTATGTCATCAAAAATCATGTAAATGTTCTCTCTCTCTCTCTTCTCTGTTATTGTATGCTTTTATTTATTTTAAGTATGTATTCAGAATAGTGTAGTGTAATAATGGTGGGGTGATAGTATATATAATGGAAATTGAAAGAAAGAAAGAAAGAAAGAAAGAAAGAAAGAAAGAAAGAAAGAAAGAAAGAAAGAAAGAAAGAAAGAAAGAAAGAAAGAAAGAAAGGAAAGGAAAAGGAAATGCACTGGTAACTTTACACGTGTAAATAAATGTCTATGTGCAAACTATTAACAAACAGAAATAAAAAGTTTACTTTATACTAAAACAAACAATACTAATATTTGGTCATTTGATGGGGTGTTTTAAAATAATAAATATAATGTAATAACTGAAAAATATTCGCTAAAAGATGACGAAAGAGTGTGAGTTAAGTAATACTGCCTTTAAACGCTGAAAAGCGATATGGACTCAATCCAGTTCAATTGCCAGAGTCTACTTCCGCGTTTTACCGCCCACTGCTGACGACTGAGAAGACTTTTTACCTCGAGTGTGTCCCTATGTGTCGCTCCGCAGGGTCAGTGAGACTTTTTTTAAAATATCTCCATGCAGTTTTAAAGCGAAATAACTTTTATCATTAGCACATCACACGTCATATTTTCGGTTTGTAAATGTTCTGTACGAGTTGTGCGCAATTTAACACTGTAACACTGTCTTAAACGTTAAAGTGGGTCTATTTGTCCGTTGCAGTGACAGGCAGTGTTTCGGTCTCTCTTAAACATGGCCACCATGATGGAGTAAACGCTACAACTTTAAAATTCATATAATCGAGGAAAACTATGCTTCTTTCACCCAAATGAGGAATGTTTCGACCTGAAATATCGTACCAAACGCCTAATCCACATGAGAGCTTCGGGAAAAGTTTCTTCTTGGATTACATTCTGAATTAAGTTGGCTGGAAGCTGGAAAGGAAAGAAGAGAATTGCATCAATTCCGTAAGCATTAGCTACTCTTCATAATTCCTCACGCTTTCCGCCGTGTTTATTTGTTTATATGTTGGTGTTTGTAGTTTATGTTTGGGTGAAAGGTGCGATATTTGATGTTTGAAGTGGAACGCAAGTGTTGTTTTGGTTTTCATCGGAAAGTGGCGATAGTTGCAGCCTGTGCGAGTGTGAAGAGTAACATTGTAACATTCTAATGACAGATTGTTATAAAGTCTGAGAGCGCGCATATATCATTCCGCGGCTATACGTCTTGGTTTGATCGAGGTATTTAACTAATGACAGATTACTCCCTAACCTTCAGAATAAACGAAAGTATTGCATTTCGTATGGGAGTGTGAAGGACAACGAGGAAGTAACGAGAAAAATATCTATCTGGGTTATAAAATAAGTCTGTATGCCGTTGGTTTCAGTCCAGAAGGGTAAGGGTGGCCCGACGTTGTTTAGTAAACGTCACACCGACGTTTAGCGGCAGAAAGTTGTTTTGTTTTCACAGAGGTCCAGCCATCTTCCTCCAGTCAAGTTAAGAGCTACTAAACAAACCAGTCTCCCTCAACCCAGACTTTATCCTCAGGAGTACCCTGCTGCTTTAAAATACTGATTGCATAACTGGGGATTCTAAATTACTTAGTTGTGAGAGTTTTAATCAAGTTATTACGATATAGATATACTTTTTCAGCTTGTAAGGGTTTGCTGACTTGACATGTCAAGCATTGACAGCAGTGTGACGTGTTACACGGCGTCCATAACTACTATTTTTTTTTTTTTAATGAACAGTTTTTTTTTATGAGCTCATATTCGTTGAGGGTCTATATGGTTTGGTATTTAGTCTTTAAAAGCATTTTTATTTTTTTATTTTTTTACGAAATTACCTTTTTATTTATACACTAATCCAGTTCATGTATTGTATTTCTAGGCATTATAAATAAGGTTGTATTTATTTGTCATCCACCTAAAGACTCTTTAAGACTATGTTTGGAATGGCGTACTACTGTGTACAGTATTCATTTTTTTTTTCTGTATGAAATGAATATCTAGATGGCTTTATTGTTGTATATTGCGCATTTTGGCAGAGCACAATATGTGCAAAACTGTATGACAGAATGCACCTTGCATTTCCAATGTGATTATTTAATCTTTTCTTCACTCAGTCATTATTTGACCAGACTACCTAGTATCTGCAGTCCAGACATATATTTAAAAAGAAATGGAATAAAAATGCAAACTAGCCATTTTTTAAATTGTCAAGATGATAACTGGACCTCACTTGCTGCCATATGGATGGTGACTATTAAGATAAATAGAACAAAACATAGTGCACAGTATTTAGAAAGCTATTTTGCAGATGGCCTTTCCGCTGCTTCTGCAGCTCTGCTGAACAATTCTCATAATAGTAGGAGACCATTTTTCACTTTAAGTGGTTTAATGAGACACATGAGAATTGGTTGAGTTCAGTTGCTTCAATGGCAGCCTCTCCAGAGGAGTTCAGATCTGACCTATTCTTCACTATCCACCACAGAGAAGCAGCTTGGCTTTATAGAATCTGCTCACTTGCAAACGCTTTTTGGGAGAATGGACTGGAAAGCAAAAGTTTTAAATAATCTACCAAGTTTTTGTGCTTGAAAAGTTACTGCCAAATTAAAAAAGTGTGCTTGTTTGAATTTAGAATCACATGGTGGAGAATGACCATCATATTTTCTGCAGTGAAACTTGCAGCCAGTGTAGTTATCATGATGTTGTTTTCATAACAAGTCCTGCGGTACCTGGTTGTTGTCTGGTGTTACATGCATTTAGTGATCACTGACTCCAGAAGCCCTCTGGTTTGGGCTGCTTAATGTCCAGTCCCTCATTTGGGGCTGTGCTGTTGAGTTTCAAGTTTCTATTTCGTCACATTTGTCTTAGTCAGAAGTTACTGAGACTAGTATCTGGTGAAGGATTGACTTGCCCTAGCATGCTCAGTTTACTGTGATCTACCAGTGTTACCTGGAACGAAGTCTGAATCCACTAGAGCTGTGTTTGCTGTGGCAAGAGTGCTGTCACTGTTTCTCATGGCACTTCATTGTGTAATCCATGTTATGCTGGCCTTTTATTTATTTCATCTCAATGGATGCACAGCGCACCTGTATTTGAAGTACCGTAAACTCTAGTGTGAAGGTGCATGCCTCACCGTCGCTTTGTTTCACACACATGCAGAGAGAGAGAGAGAAAGAGAATTGACACGCTACATGTAAACAATATTGTGTGTTGTATTTTCCTGTCAAAATAACGGCCTTCCCTTTGGAATTCTTCAGCTTTTAAGAACTGACGTTTTTTTTCTTGTAGTAGGCGGAACTAATGCACAAACGGTAATCTCATTGGCTGGCGCTAGGGATGTGACGAGATCACGTGCTACGAGATCTCGTGAGATCCGATGTGTCCCGCGAGATCCGGCTGGTCTCGCGAGAACGTGACGATATCCTTGCAAAACAATTTGCTGTTTACATTAGAGCTACACAATTAATCGTTTAAAGATCACGATCTCAATTCAAACACTCAAGCAATCTTATTCCTGAAAGACAACGATTCAGCTATGTCTGTTACAATTGTTTCACATCGCGAGAGTCAGTGGAGCGTAAGAATCACGTTTTGTCGCTGCCAATGTTAATGAATCATTCAGGCTGCTGCTTAACAATACAGAAAGTATTTTCAACCACACATCATTATTTCTGTGTTACAGACATTTAATTAACATAAGTACTGAGATAAAAGTTTATAGTTTGGGTATAAACACTGATTCTCTACAGTAGCGTTCAAATCAAAAGTATCTAAAAACGTGTATGTGTTGTAATGCTTACACTCTTCCTCCAGCAGGTGGCGACAACTGCCCGTTTAAAAGTATTTGTCATTGAATCATTCATTCAGGAGATTCCAATAATGAAACAAGTCTTTATGAATTGAGACACTGACTCATTTATTTATTTTGTTCAAATTATTATATTTTTTAAAGACTTAAGCAATGAGCATTTTGTCAAAACCACTAGTAAATTATTTTATTTTGTTTGGTTTTCTAATCTTTTTTTCTTCAGAATTGAGATAATCACGATCTCCAATTTATATATATATATATATATATATATATATATATATATATATATATATATATATATATATATATATATATATATATATAAACATGATTCTCTATGTATCCAGAATTGTGCAGCTCTAGTTTATGTTTCATGTTGTTTATTGCGGCATATAATAGATATATTATATTATGTAGATATATAATAGAAGTTTAATTTCATAAAGCACAAGTTGATTTCAAAATGCTTCTACATTTTTTGCATTTTGTGTTTTTCAGTTGAATAAAATACTATTTAGTCATTGAGGATTTCTTAAAAAAAAAAGTCTAAAAATCCCGTCTGGTCTCGTTCTTGTGAACCCAGTCTCGTGTCTCGTCTCGTCTCGTGGGATAAGTGTCTCGTCACACCCCTAGCTGATGCTCACCTATTATCGTCCCTGTATTGGTTTCAGCAAATCAGTCAGAGTGAACGCACACAACCTGATTAATATTCATTAATCCTTAGTGTGTTTTATATTGTTCTTATAAGTAGAATTCATATCATTATCTTATCAGTATTTTTGTTGTTTTTTCCCCTATTTTTCTTTCTTTTTTTTCTTTCTTTTTTTTTATTTTTTACAGAAACACTGAATGACCCAAAAAAGCACCACCACCAGTCCAGTTAAAATGTTCAGTTAAAATGACTAATATGCATTCAAACATGGTTATCAAGTTTTATTTCTAATTACTAAAGTTAAATAATACTTGATTATCATATTATAATACTTCACAGACTAATGTTAAGAGTGTACTTAGGCTTATTTTAAAAAAAAAACTGTGCCATTTTACAAACATATATGATTATTATGTTGAACTTTATTCTTGAGAAGATGGTGCCATATTAAGCAGAATATAAAAAGTGTTTCTGTTGCTCATTAAAACGTTTCTGAAATGTCTTGTGTTTTTGACAAATATTGCATTTTATTCACTTCATCTGTGATAGAGTATGCAAACACCATGTGAGTGTCACTAACAGGAGCAGTGTCCAGCTTGATGGCTCTGCTTTTAACTCCGCCCCCGACTGCAAGCGGCTACTCTCGTTGACTGCCGTCTGTAGCCGTGGTTCAAGTCAACGCACCTATTACAATGTTTTCTGAAGGATCATGCGACATTGAAGACTGGAGTAATAGCTGCTGAAAATTCAGCTTTGTATCACAGGAATAAATTACATTTGAACATGTATATTAAAATAGACAACGTTATTTTAGAATAATGTTTTTTTTACTGCATTATAAATAAGAGAACATAAGAGACTTTATTTCAACAACATGAGAAAAAATAAATGATTAAATTGGTTTTCCAGACTTTTAACCAGAAGTGTAAATATAGATGAATATAATTTTTATTTTTTTGACACAACGTATGCTAGAATATGAGCAGTCATTTTTTCTGTCATCACCCAGGTGCTGAGGCGCGTGCGCACAGGTGAGACCTGAACAGCACACATTGATATCTGTGTTTAAACTAAACTCATTTAAGCTCTGCTAGTTTAAACATTTATGAGCCAGAGGACGCGAGCTTGCGCTCGCAGTGAGAAGATTTGTGCATGCTCATCCGAAGCGCACAAACCCGCGTCTCAGAACACCCGCAGATATAAAGCTCTCTCTGGAGTATTGTGTTTGAAAGGACAAATTAACACAAAATTTTGTCATTTGCCATTTTTTAAAGTCATCGTTCCTAGAACTGTTGACAGTTGTACATTTTTACTGTTGATAGGTGAAGTAATAAAGAGCTTTTACAGACTAATTAGGCCACATCCATAATAGCCATCACAGTTTTATTGTAAGTGGAAAGTTTGCTGTTTCAACACTGATGCTTTCCAGGAAAAAGTAGTGCTTGGCAGATGTAAGCTTTTGGCCTTTGCACTGGTGAGGACAGATTTTGTTTCATGTTGGTGCACATGTTATGATAACCTGCACATGTTCTTAAAAATTTACCCTCATAGATGTTTTGGTACTTCACCATACTCCCAAAGTCTAAAGCTGTTAAGTTGCTAATGATAAAATTTGGCATAAACTGGCAGGATACTAGATGCTGGCTTTTGTGTGCATGCTATATTTAGCAACTTCATCCCTGGTGTTTGCATCTATTATCTTTATTGCATTGCATAATTCACATAATAAACTCACGAAAGTGACATTTACATTTACACGTGTCCCATGCGTATGTGGTGACAAATGAGAACAGCTAGAAAAAGATGTGTGTTTTATTTGATGGTCACATTTAGTCTGTTAAATATTGTCTATTTTTTCAAACTTTAAAAATCTTCAAACTGAATAATAATTCAAATTTTATTTGGGAGGTTTGGTGAGGAGTTAATGAGTTAAGGATTTAAGGAGTTAATATGTAAGTTAATAACTCAAGTCTAAAAACGTGACAACACATTGACATCAGTGCTTCCCGCGGGTTTGAAATATACTTGCGGTGGTAGCCGGGTGGAAATCCTCCTATTACCCACGGCACAAAAATGGTCTGCTACATGTGACAAATAACAAATAATGTGTATTTTTTAACAATATTTTATTTATTGAAATTCATTTTAATTACATAGGCTAGTATTACATTTAATTACATACTAATATTATGCATTATTATATGCATTGTAAATTATGCAAAATTACAGCATTAAAATGGTGGAGTTCTCCTTACTTTGTCATATAGTGTCTCTCTCAGTGAATGGGACACAGATTTTACTGATACTAGTAAAATCTATATGTTAAATAATATGTCAAATAATGTTCTTAGTCTTTTCTTCATGTGGGGAAGCATCCCAGCCAGAAACTACAATAGTTTACTGTGAATGAAATGGAAATTAAATTAAATACAATTAATTGTGTAACCAAAATACCAATAATGCCCAGGAAAAAAGAAAAGAAAACTTAATTTGTGACTTTTAATTATAAACAAGCCCGAAATACACTATTATTCTCTTATTTTTAAATGACTACTATTGCGGGCCGGTCCTTCAGATGAGAGAGATTCTAAATTCTTACAACCATCTAAAACATATCTAAAACGCTCAGCCCCCAGTGAGGGTAAAATATATATATCAGGGCTCCAGACTGCGACCAAATGGCCACATTTTGTGACCATTTTTTCTACCGGTGCGACAAATTCAGGGCTCCAAACTGCGACTAAAACAGTCGCATTTGCAACCATAAATATTAATTTGCGAGTGATGTTTTTGCTGAGGTCGCCACTGGCGACTACCCGCCGAAAGCTCCTCAGGATTTAACGCTAAAAAAGTTTTCTCAGGCAGATGATTTGCTTCATTCTAGCAGCGCCCCGTCTGTGATAAAACGAGCTCGGGCCGAAGGTTAATACACACAACTACAACGAGTGTGGAGCTGCCGCGTGTACAACAGCTTTCAGCGGAGATCGGCCCATAGAGAAAAAGCCGTCTGTCAGCCAGAAGTGTTTTGTAGAGTCGGCGCGGCTCTGGTCCATTATCTTCTCACCGATGCCGAGACTGAACCGACAGAGACGCATTTCAGCCAGAATCAGCCCGAGTGTTATTGCTATCTGGGTATATATTTACATGTTATAACTTAAACATTTGAATGTAATGCCTTTTTTCCTAATTGTTTTGCGATCAAATATTTTGTTATGTTCACGTATTAAACTGAGACGATGCGCGTCAAAGTTTTAGTGGAAAAAGAGAGTTTCAGACAGTCCTCATCTCTGCCGCACATCAGTGCTGCCGCACACAGTCTGATAAACGCAGCTCCGCTGTGCAGCGAGAGAGAAATGACGGAGACGTAAGAAGGGAAAGTGCAGAAAATACATTTTTCGTGCACAACTTGAACAAACTAGAAAAGGTAAAGCTGTCAGTTGTGTGAATATTGGCAATATCGTTAACAATTCTCGTTTATAATAATTACTAATATGGCTTCTTCTAAACAAGATCTTGGTCTGTGTTCTTTTAATGCGTGAACTTCATTATTTGAAGCGCAACTGCCGTCCAGTAATCGCAAAAAGCTCTGTGCTTTGTCACTTTTTAATAAAAAGTACCAGCTTTAAAATTATTCCGAATTCATAACGAAATTCAAACAATACAGTTTTGGCGCTCCTTAATGGGGCAGGCGCGGTCGCTTTAGCGCCTCAGTTCAAGGGCAAGTGAACCCATTTAATCTTTCTCTTTACTAATATTGTACATAGTGAACATGAATTAACATCAAAAGGTAGGCTATTGTATAAGAGAGCCTACAGTACAACTTACTGAAATGTCTCATGTAGGAGGAGCCCAAGCTACACTCAGTGGCCAAGTGATGCTTATGCTCCATGATACTGGTACAGATTCTGTGTAATGAACAATTCTTTGTGACTGTATATTTCAAGCTGGAAAAGACATTTAGTTCCCACTTTAAGTGAACTTTAGTTCCCAGGTCATCTACAAGATGGATTAAAATGCTGATAAAGTCAAGAAAAGATGAGACATAAACACATGACAGTATGATTGAAATGTTGAAATGTAAATAAATAAATAATAATAATCGTAAAATAAATAAAACACGTTTATTCTGTGGCACCTAAAAAAATTATTTGGCTCCTAAGTTTTTTCCTTATAGGAGCCAATGGCTCCTTACTCGATTTTTTTGTTTGGAGCCCTGAAATTTTTGTGAACGGTTGCACTGGCGCGACCACTGCGTTGTTCAACTCATAAGTGCTGCCATTTGCATTTGAGAAACATCAAACAGCAAACGAAACAAAAGCAAAACTAACCCGCTACGTTTCAGCTGCGCAGCATGGACAGTTTATCAGCTCAGACCACGACGCAAACAAGTTTTACTCAGGAGCAAAGTTGATTTCGGAACACTGTTACAGTACAGATGCAACAGTGCTGCGAGATCCAGTGAGAAGTGTTTGAATTCGCTGTACAATGATAAGGTTGCTGAATCATTCAAATTCTGCACAGAATTCTCTTGTTATAAACAGCGCTGACATATGTCTGGAAACCAGAAGCAGTAACGCTTACTGTAACCATGGCGTTGAGGTAGAAATAGCTGAATGCATTACATCATTTATTTCAGGGTTTGTACAACCTTTTGAGAGAGCAATTCAAGCAATTTTTCCCAGGAACACATTTTAGAGTGGCCTTTTATTGTGGCCAGCCTAAGGCACACCTGTGCAATGATTATGCTGTCTAATCAGCATCATGATATACCACACCAGGGTTTTTCCTGGGTCAAAATTGGTCTTCGTGGTGGCTGACCGACATGGTCATCCACACACAGCAAAGAGTACCCTAGTACCCACATGATCCGCAAGCCCAATATTGACAATAAATGTGAAATTTAAAATAAATACAAAGAAACAGTTTGTGATTTTTTTTTTTCTTATCCTATTTATTCAAGAAAAAATGATCACTGTCAGGCTAGATAGTAAAAGAAAGCGATTACAACTTATTTTACATGTAAACATCATCGATACCAAAGTATATTTGAAATGTCAAAGGTATCACAATTTATCTATTTACAAACTATGCAATTATCAGACACAGATATTACCTGTCACTCTCACGGTCATCCTTTCTTGCCCTCTTTGCAAAAAAGCTGTGATTTGTCCACGACTGGCTTTCATAGTTTTGAAAGATAAAATCCTTTTTTGATAGACCTGATAATTATTTTAGTATAATCATATCAATTAAAAAGTAGCGTTAAAAGGTGTAATAGTGTAATTTTTTACCATATAAAATTTTATAAAATTAGCAGCTAGCTAGCAACAGCTTGCTTTGTGCTTTGATCTAGTTTCATCTCACTCCAGTCTACCTTTAAACTAAAAGATTTTAAATCTTTTGGGGTAAGCACACTTACTTTCTCATTTCAGATGTGTATGTTCTTCTAAGGAGTAATGATTTGTTATACAAAAGTTCAGACACTGACGGGCAGACCGATTGTTTAACCATTCATTATAATGAATCGGCTCAAATGAGTCATTAGGTCGCGAATCGGACTTCAGTGGACGTGTTGTGTGGGAATCCTGGCTGTTAGGACATCGCGAAAGATTTGTCAACACACACACACACACACACACAAAAAAAAACACTTTATAACTGGATAGATTTTTTATTTTTTTTTTCGTTTATTTAAAATTATGTCAGCTGCATGTGTGGAATGCTTGTCACAAGTTGTAAGAGAAGATAAGGCAACTTTTTTTGACTGCAATTCACACCCAGCGGTAATTCAGCAAAAATATTCTCCGAATGCACCACGTGAAACATGGATTTGGTCTTCCAACCTTTAGGATCAGTTGATTTTGATGCGAGGGAGAGAGCAAAAACAGAACTGAAGACGGAGTCTCCGTCATTCTGTCTGTAGCCTGCTTCACTCACAAAACCCAATTACAGATCAAATAAGGCTTTGGCGGGACAAAAAATCGTTTTGGCGGCCGCCAAAAAAATTTCAATGTAGGAAAAACCCTGCACACCTGTGAGGTGGATGGATTATCTCGGCAATGGAGAAGTGCTCACTAACACAGATTTAGACAGATTTGTGAACAATATTTGAGAGAAATAGGCCTTTTGTGTACATAGAAAAAGTCTTAGATCTTTGAGTTGTCAGGACTGGATAAGCCTTCTGCATGTGATTCTCTGCTAAACTTCAATTAACGAGCACTGCTGCGCGCATGTTCACCAAACAGATGGAGTGCAATGAAATGGGAGCGCAATAATTCTGACTAAAATATACATTTTACTAAAATATTTATAATTTGACAATGTATGTTCCATCTGCAGAATTTTAAACCTACAAGTAGGCCTAAGTGTATTTTTATGATAGCAGTATCCTAACTGTAAAGTTAGACTACTGTAATGGGGTAATCAAAATAGCCTAATTCAGTTAGTCTGTGCTTTTGATTTAGATTTTTACTATAGTGACTAACTTCTGTCTTAAGAAGTATTATTTTTGTTTTTAGATTGTAATGTTACAGTGTAAGAATGTAATGAGATTTTAACCCTTTTTTTGCATATAGTGCTATTATATAGCATAGACTATATGGTAACATTTACTATATTTGATTTACTATATTTGTTTTCATAGCCTTTATGAACATTGGTTAATTGGACAACATTGAACAGGATGAAAAATAACGTGTGTATATATATATATATATATATATATATATATATATATATATATATAAATATAAATATAAATATAAATATAAATGATTAGTCTATACCAGGAAAGCCATTCAATATCTACAGCTCATTAACTATCTAGGGAAAAAAAAGCAAAATATATACACCATATTACACATTCATTATATGTTAAATTTGGTTATTGTTGTCTTCATTATTGGAAATTATGTATAAATAAATGTTATTAATATAAGTTATTGTAGGCAATATATATATATATATATATATATATATATATATATATATATATATATATATATATATATATATATATATATATATATATATATTTTTTTTTTTTTTTTTTCATTGAAATTGAAAAATTTTGAAAATACCAAATATTGCAGTTGAGCCAAGAAAATACCAAGATTGGTCAACCGATATATTTGCCAGTATTTGGTGCGTTATCGTCATTAACAGTTCTGTCTTATACATATAGAAGTGTCTAATATTCCGTTAAACAAAGGATTTAATGTATACAAAAAGTATTATAAAGATTGGTTTTATATTATTTGTAATAGAAAGGCAAACATTATAATACATTCTCGTTTGCCGTCAGCCTTAAGAAAATACTAATTTATATAATTTAAACAAATCTTTGAATGGATAATGAACATTTAATTTCACAAACCTTGCAAACTTAGTCGCATCCAGCTGTGAGATTTGCATTTTTATTCAGCATGATCGTGTGTTCTCTGTGTGACGGTCGGTGTGAATTGAATGCTTTAAACTTTAAACTTGTGATTTCAAATTATGCTTTATGCATTTGCCCACTGTCATATTCATGTCATTTTCAAAATGAGTGTTACCCTGGCTTTATTTGAAAAAATATGATTCCCAATGCACACAAACTTCCCAGAATACTGATTGCCCTGTTGGTTACAGTGTTTGTTTCTTTTTTAATTATATTTTTATTAAATATTTATTTATTAGTGAAAAAATACTTTTTCATCTAAAATATAAATGTTTATTTTACACATTTATTTTTTACTCCATTGTCAAATGATTTCAAATTTCTTAAATATTAATATAAAAAAAAAAAAAAAAAAAAAATATATATATATATATATATATATATATATATATATATATATATATATATATATATATATATATATATATAGTTATATCAGCTTTATATGGGCTATCGGATTTATTCTTTTTAATTTATTTAACTTTTTTTTTTTTTTTTTTTTGCCATTATCACCCTAATAGATAATGTTATGTTGTGTCACCAAAAAATATTTCTTGCAGAAGCTACATTTTCTGCCTCCGATACCGATTCCAATACCTAGGGTTCAGTATTGGCCGATACCGATACCAGTGAAGTTTTTTTTCCCCCATTTACATAAATGTAGAATTTATATATCTCTGTGTGTGGAACTGATAATCATTCTTTCACAATCTACTAGATACAGACTATTTCATCATAAAGAAAAATAAAATAAACAATAAATATGAAAACATATAGGCCTATGTACATTCATGATCTATGACAAAGATTTATCATAAACTAGGTTAGTGGATAATTCGGTAGCAAAAGTAATTCTAGAAAAATCAGTGCACAATAATTTTAGAAATCCAAACATTTAGTGAAAAAACAATATTTTGTGGGGAACAAATAAGTGTTGCACTAAAATTATAAAATGTTACACATTTCTTTTTGTATTATTATAAAGTCCATTCATTAAAAAGATTCATGAATGTATTTATATATAAGTATATACTATACAATTTAAATACATTCTTTTAAATGTATAGCATATTTTTTTAATAAGGCAACAACATATGATAGATTAGGGCTGGGCGATATATCTAACGATATAATCATGCACATCTAGTCAGTAAAGCCGGTTCCCTGATTAGCGCTAAATCGACATCACCTGCTTTCAAATGGAGCGGCATTTAATAGACAATGAACGCGATATTGCGTAGCTTGTCAGTGATCTACAGCTCTGTCTATTAAATGCTGCTTGCTAGTTCAGAAAAGTTTATATCTGGTGGGCTACAGCAAGTTTGCTAATAAAGTCAGTCCTGGAGATTTAAAATCTAAACCAGTCAGTATACATTTGAGCATTACATAAATGAGACAGAAGCAACTTTTTATTTTAACAAGGAGCTCTTTTATAAGGAATGTTCTTCATCACTGGACAGAAGCTGGACTGGCAAAGTTTGCCGCTAATGAAGCATCTTTACTGTTGCTCGGCAGTTAGCTGTCAGTTAGCATCTGCCATGTATTTTTGGTTAGCTGCTTGAAAATCAACATTTGAGCATCATTTTTTTGTTTCCAATGAGGAGCTGGATTTGGGTGTGAGGTTGTTCCATATAACAGTGAGCGTTATAAGAAATAATAATTTAGAGGAATATAAGTAAAATGATGATCGCACATGAAAATTGACTGTAGACATATCTATCTTCTAAAAAAGCTACACGGGGTGGGTCGCCCCTTCATGGACACCACCATGTTGACATCACATGGTGAAACCCTGGCTACAGTCTGAAATGCCATAAACAGTTAAATTAAATCTATTACAGCTGTGACAAGTAAAATGAAAATGAAATGAAAAGTGTCAATTGCGGTGTTAAATTTAGATCTGTTCATTTTGTTTATTTCCTTTTACGCATTTACAGCGTTGCGCATTATAACAATCACATACGGTTGTGATGAGTTTATAAATGCAATGGCTGATCAGAGAGATTCCTTCATCATTCAGTGTAGACAGCTTCATTGATTATTCATTGAGTTTATGATATACATGTAGTTGATAGATTGCACAGTCATTACTGTCAATACAAAAATCTAAATATGAAAATATTTTCAAATAAAAGCATTTATTTATGAAAGACAAGATTTGGTCTTCAAAAAGCCTTTTTACACAAGGTCCATCTTGAAAAAGGGGTCGTCTTATAATCAACAATACAGTAATAAGTATGTTTACTTGATATACTTCAAAGTTCAGTCAGTGCTGAAGGCACTTTATAAAGCGTAAACATAAAAGTACATCTAAACAAAACAAGCAAGACCAAATGCCAGGGGAAAAACGTAATATACTACAAACACAACATAATAGAGCCAGAGTCAACAGCTGAGTCAGCATTTGATGAAAAGGAACTAAACAAAAGCAACAAATAACTTAGGTGTGAAGTGGCAGCATTTAGATGTGGCTGAAGTCTAAGTGATAAATAAATCGATTATCAAAATAATCGTTAAATGCAGCCCTACAATATTTGCTGTAGAGGTTACTCCATTTGCAATATGGCAGTGAAGAGGCAGTCTAGGCCTCCCAAAAGGCCCCCTTCAGAGAGACTTGAAGTGTTTGTTGTTGTCATACGGTCTTTCTTGTGTAGATTAACAGCAGTTTCCTCTAAGCCTGCAGAATTCTGAAGTCATCCGCTGCAGAACTGATGTCGCTCGCCTAGTCTTGTTTTCACAGCTAAGCCAATACTGGCTCAGATAAGAGCGTAAGGCAAACTGAATCATAGCATGGCATCTTTCATCTGATTGGATGGTCCTGTCCTGTGCCTGACTGGAGCCTCTCAGATTCCCAAGTGATCATGAGAGAGGGGGAACGGAGCATGAACAACCCTGTATGCATTTCCATCACATACTTGATGATATTGCTTTGTTGATACCAAACATATTTACTGATTTGTAATACATTACGAGTAATATTGCTCATATTTAAGGTAGTGATGCTTTTGATTGAATTTTTACTGAAACCAAAATTAAACTTTTCATTTAGCTAAAAAAAAAACCGTTAAATTATATTTAATAATCAATTGAACTTGTATAAATTCAAATAAAAGCTGAGTTACAAACATTTAAATTGCACCTACAGCTTTTGTATGTCAGTGATATAATTTTGTTATATAATGTTTCTACTTTGTCTGACAAGTTGTTAAAATATATTAGCATTTAAATTGGCTACAATAACTTATATTAATAACATATTTATTTATACATAAATTCCAATAATGCAGACAACAAAAACCAAATTAAACCTATAATGAATGTGTAATATGGTGTATATATTTTGCTTTTTTTTTTTCCTAGATAGCTAATGAGCTGTAGATATTGAATGGCTTTCCTGATATAGACTAATCATTTAGTTATATATATATTTATACTATGGGGCTGTTGAATGCTTGAATCTTATTGGCTGATGAATGTTCTGAGGTGTGCAATTATTTTCTGGGAAACACACGGCGAACGTAGTTCCAGGCAGCTCTCTTGACCGCATTAAAGTTCCATATCACTTTGCATAGATAACTGCAATAACGGAAATTACAGGACTAACAAAAACAACAACATGACAGATGATTTTC
Source organism: allo-octoploid hybrid of Carassius auratus x Cyprinus carpio (assembly GCA_024542945.1). Lineage (NCBI taxonomy): Eukaryota > Metazoa > Chordata > Actinopteri > Cypriniformes > allo-octoploid hybrid of Carassius auratus x Cyprinus carpio. The sequence goes on along the minus strand of CM045082.1, from coordinate 16,802,324 downwards.
CCAAAGTAAATACACATGACATTTCTCACTAGCGAGGTTATAACAGTACTGTTTAGAGACGCTGCTGCAGAACACTGTTGAGGGACGCACAGAGGTAGCCTAATTCACACAAGCTCTCTCTCTCTTTCTTTCTCTGTGTGTCTCTCTCTCTCGCTCTCTTTCTAATAACTTCATTAATAACTGCATTAGAATGCTATCAAGAGAGTCTATGGATGAGATGCGGAAAAAATGTTCCTACTCACAATAGCGATTTAAGTACAAAAACCAGACGAATACATTTAAATATATCATCTGATCGATGTTTTGAGGTGTGGTATGTGTATATATGTGTGTGTATATATATATATATATATATATATATATATATATATATATATATATACTTATTGTATTAGAATATTGAATTATTATTCCTCTTAATGATCATATTATTTAGTATAGTATTATTCAGAAGATCGATTTTCTTTTCAAGTCTTTATTTGGTGGAAAACTGAGTAAAGACCTTTTGAAGTTTACTGTCTCTGTTCTCTGACTGGTGTAGTGTTAGATTTGTAAAATAACTTGTTTAGAAAGTGGTTAGAAATGTTCAGAATGTTAAAACAAAAGGAAGCTGGATTGCTTTGCACAGCAGATTTAAATCGAACAGTTCTGAGCCATTGAAAACGCTATATCATGAGCAAAATTTGAAGTGTGTTTAGTAGAATTGAGAAAGCACAGTGAGTCACATGCAGACTTTAAATATATCACACAAGGCCATATCTTTTAGCCTATCTTTCAAAAATTTAATTAATTGTGTAGCCCTGCAATGTCTTTCAGATACCGGCATATAAGCCGTTGAATGACTTCCGTTTCCTTCAGCACATGCGTGTGAGTGGTTTGCCATCAGGCTGTTGTGGTCAGGTAGAGAAGGGGCACTGTGATGCTGGCAGTGAAAGCAGCATTCAAATTAGGAGCAGTGCTGGCCTCTCTGAGTCTCTGCTGGGCGCAGGGGTTTTCCTCCCTCATTTTCCTCCTCTGTCCTCAGCATGACTGTGCTGAATAAAATCTCTAAATTAATTTGAGCAGTGCTCCATGGAGAGCAGCGGCGTCACGCTGAGTTGCATCTCTCCCCAGTGTTCATCCACACACAGCTGTACTCACGATCATCAGCTATGAGTCAACAGCACTGCTCTCCTCTCCTCAGATTCATCTCTCAGTGCTGGAGAGAATGCTGCACTAAGTCACAGGGTTTTGCGTGATATATCATGCAGTGGTAGAAATCTTTCAGCCAGTAGGCTTGCTGCGATAGTCAGTGTTATGGTGTTACTGGTGTTAAGCTGCAACACTGGTTATGTCATTTGCCCACCACAGCACAGCCCCCCACCGTCATTTAGATTTTTTTACAGTAATAAAAATAATTTAGGCCTAGTTCAGTTAGAGAACAGACACTACAATTAAAAACTCAATGTGGCTGCTCAATGCATCGTGCCGAATGACAGTTGCATCACAGATCAGGAGCAGGAGTCGAGACGATCTTGGAAGATTTGATTTCAACTTTAGCGTTGACTATTGCCGTTTATCCAAGGTGATTTTGGAAGGTTTTTTTTTTTTTAAACATTTGTTTCTTATTTATTTGGTTCCACAATATTTGCTGATATTTACTTTATTTAAACTTTGTGTATTTTATTTATTTTATTTTACATCAAGGTGTAGCCTAGGGATGCTCCGATCACAGAAAGCAGTATTTGCCGATCCAATCACTGATACCAATCTTTTCAAAATCTTCTTTTGATCATGTAGAATTAATTATAGTGATGATCCAACCAAGATTTTTAGACATTTATTAAGGGCTTGAATTTCATTGAAATTTTTTCAATGAATTTTTGCAATTGAATTCCTCTCTTAGGTGACTCTTGTGAGAGGATTTATTTATTTATTTTTCATTTCATTTGGCATTTTTTAGACATTTTTCTAAAATATATATTTATCTCACCTAAATGTTTGATCATGCACTGTATTTTTGTTTTTACAATCGTGTAATTGTTGCACAATAGCTTACACACTGCAAGCCTGATTTTGTGAGCTGTATGTGAGGTTCACACATACTCTGTTTGCGGTGTGTATGTAGTCCATGTGTGGTTCAGAAGCAGCACGGACTGTGCTTTCACACAGGAGTCTGCTCCTGATCCGTGGCTGTTTACCACAAACACAACATTTATCCATTATGTTGATTTTAAATTCAAACAATGTTACTTAAAATGCTTTTTCAACATTGCGATTCTGTTTTACACAGTACAGTAATACAATCTTTCTTCAATTATTCAATGCTTTTTACTAGGGATGCAATGATACCATTTTTTCCGATCCGATCCGATCTGATCCAGAAAATTCTGAGTATCAGCCGATTCCCATCTGATCCAATAGCAGCACAGTTTTTAATAAAAAATAAAAATAAAAATCAATATAGAATTTCTTACCTCTGTGTGGTGACTTGATTGTCATCTCTTTTGTGTGTTAAACACAATCTACTAAATATAGGCAACTTCATTTTAATGGAAAAAAATATATAAAAAATATATAATCATAATCTATGACAAAAATACTTTTAGAAACTAGGTTAGTGGATAATTTAGCAGCAAAAGTTATTCTAGAAAAATCATGAGTGCACATATAAAATCTAATCATTTAGTGAAATAACATTATTTACATAGAAGTGTACAAGTGTAGGACTAAATCTGGTAAAATGTTACACATTGCACTTTGTATTGTTGTAAAATACATTAATGAAAACAAGTAAATGTATTTATATATAACAAAAAAATTATAAGACATTTCTTTTAAATGGAGTCCTATCTGTCAAATGTTGCTGCCTCCATTACTGTGCTATAGGCTACATTAGATTATTAATAACCTTTCTTTTTCTGTCCTATCATAGAACAGAACAAGAAACGCTATAAAAAAATCTTCCACAGACCTCCGTGTCAACCAAATCCCCGTATTTCAGTAGTGTGTGCCATAGAATTATTTTATGGTGTATGGTATTGTGGAACGCCACCACTGAAGAAAAGTTCCAATACAGAGCGGCACAAAGCGCTTATGCACATCTCGTGCTCAGAATGAAGGAAAGAGATATTAATGCGTAGTTTAATAAATCTGTGTGATAGTTTGAGTCTGTTCTTTTAGCTGTTTTCAATGTCAGTTATTCGCGCTCTTGAAGAGTTTCATCGTTTCGACTGTCGCAACAGAACGAGACATGCAATTTGAATGCTGAATGTAGGAAGACAGACAGCGGAGAGAAATGTTTATGTGAACTTGAATTTAACGACTTGTATATTCATCTGTACCTCACATTAAACTATGGAACCGCTTCAGAACTGACTTTATTGTGCTTTCGTGGGGCTTTAACAATACCACAGAATAGTATACGCACAATATCGGATTTGGATCGGTCTCGTCTGACCGATACCCAGTCCACAGAAAATAACCGTATTGGAGCCGATACCAATACTGAGTATCGGATCGATGCATCCCTATTTTTTACTTTTGCATTTACTTTTAGATGTATAAATTAAGTTGCTAAAGCAAAACATTTAAACTACTTTTCTTACGTTATCACAAACATTCTAAATTAAAACTTACCATTGACAGAAACAGTCAGCTCTTTGCCTTTTCTTTTGCATTTAAATCTAATAAATAAAAATTACAAACAATCCTGCGGTTCATAAAGAACTTTAATTAAGAACTTTAAAATAATTGCCTTGTTTATCTAAAAGTGCTCTTTTCCTTTAAACCTAGCCAAAAGCCATAGCCTGTGTGTTGACTGTGAAACACAGTAGACTTTAATTACATGCATTTGTGGTGTAATTACTAAATTGTTGTCAATGCATGTTCATGTTTACTGCAAACAATGCACTGTTACTTTTTTCTTTTTTTTTTAATTTTGAGAGAGAAAGAGAGCGCGTGCGGTGGTTCACTCATGCTGTTTCTGAAATTATGTCTCACAGAAACTTTTTCTAATTACTTTATCAGTTATTTAATGAAGAAATATGAAATCACCTAAAGCATTATAATTATTTCACCTGGTGCTGGACAGAGATTGAGACGACAGGCATGTCATCAGCTTGAGATAATTTTTTTTGCGACCAGCCTTTTTAGAAACCGCCGATCAGTCATCCCAAAGCGATTATCGGCCGATAATGATCGGTAGACGATCAATCGGAGCACCCCTGCTATACCCTATGCCATGCCTCCAAACTTATTCATTTTACTAATAAATGTTCTATGTTTCTTAGTTATTTGGTTCCACAGTGTTTGCTGATTTTCAGTTTTGTATACTTATTTTAACTTTGTGTAGCCTTATTTGTTATTGTATATTAGGAATATAGCATGGCTGTTGGTTTATTGGCGAATTGCCGTTAAGTTGAACGTGAGAGTAAAATGTGCACGGCATTTTATCAAGCTTTTTAAAAGTGAGGAAAAGAGGAAAAATTCAACTGAAAAATTGCATGACCTCAAATTGCTGCTAATTTGAAAGTGAAAGTAAAAAGCACACACCAGTGTCATACAAACATGTAATATATGAATATGTTTGTCTCTTTATACAGAATGTCATCAGTGGAAAAGAGTCTGGAGCCCTCTGAGCAAGGACCATCTCCTCCCCTGAGCAGTGCTGGGGCCACGCCCTCAGGGAGCCCGGCCCCCTCAGATAGACGCCCACGGGGCCGGCCACGCAAGGATGCTTCCTCTCTCACACCCAAGTCCAAAAGAAAGTAAGTGCATCTTCTGTTCCTGTGTGAAGGTCTTTGCATGTGATGACACACCTTGAGAGCTGATCTTGTGTCTGCTTTACATTTTACTTTGTGTGCTTAAAGATAATAGATTTTATAACTTTGACAAATTGCTGGCTGAAATATTAAAGGGCTTAATGAATGAAACCTGTGACACTTGCATGGACAATTTCAGGTTTATGGGTCATGTGTTATTTAGTACTTTGTGATATGCCACTGATTGGCTGAACTGTAGGTTATCATTTGCCCAGAAATCAGATTGAATCAATAAGGCTTAAGTCCAGGAACAATTGTGATATTTATGGTGATATATGAGGCTAGTTTATACTGTCATGTGATTATGATAACCTGATTATCTTTCCTGCCCCCTGCCATCCCCCCTCCCCCTCTTTTTTATTATTAAAGTATTAAAGTATAAGTCAATTTTCCGGCTTATCTTCTGAACTCCCCTATGCCCATTTAAACTATTCATTAAGCACAGTGAATTATTTAATCACTTTTTATTAAGAAACCTTCTGGATAAATCATGTGATTAGGGTCAGATGTACATTAAGGTACAGGGAGTGTGTTGGTTAACACAGTATGCAAGGCTGCATGGTTTGTGGAAAAAATTGTGATGTTCTTTATTTATTTATTTATTTATTTAATTTTTTTCCAGTTTGGATTTGAAATGTTGTGATTGTCAGTATGGTAATAGTAATAACAATAATCATTATCGTCAACATAATTATTATTTTACTTTATTTTATTCTACATATTAATGTTTTGGGTTTTTTACATTACTTTGTAAAATTACAGTACTAATGTTTCTTCATTTTCAAATGTTTTTTTCAAAACCATCAAACTTTTATTTTGGCGTGAAACCACAGGGAGCTGCTTATAACGAGTATGATAAGATCATTGTCACATGATCATTATCATAAGATATTGTCACGTGTTGTGTTCCCAAATGCACGTTATAAGTGACTCAAACTCAGAGCCAATTCTACTTCACACAAGCTTCATGTTTGCATTTACTGCAAACAGAGCCATTCATTCTGAGATGATGCAAATACTGGCGGTGCTGGCTGCTCACATGTAAAAATACAGTGGCATGCTTTACTGTGAAATTGTACACTTTGTGATTTGATAAATTTTGATTAATCGTGCCTACCAGTATATGTGTGTGTGTGTGTGTGTGTGTGTGTTGAGAGGACTGTATTCTGGTGAAGTATTCTGCTGCACCTGGAAGAGGCTTTCAAGTGTGTCGATGTGCGTTAGTGTGGAAGAGCTCTGTGAGGCGCACAAGGAGATGCTGCTGTAGAAGGATGACATTTTCTTTTTGCCAAGTTGATTTTGGCTCTAAAATAAATCTGCTCTCATACAGCATGGGGTGTACAAATGGGGAACATTTTAGACTGGCTGTATTTTGAAGACACTGTGTCTACACCAGACGTGAGTGGCACTACTCAACAAATCCCAACTGCTTTCATTATAGTCAACCGAACCGTCTACTGGATATGGCTGATGTGGCACATCATCAGTTTATGGATGCCCTCGTCCTTTTTTTTGATGTTCTGCACAACTATAATATGCCACTTTAACCCACCCCCCACCCCCCTTTTTTCATAACCCAGTAGTTTACCCAAAAAATCATTGCTACAGATGTTTCTCCAAAAAAGTCAAACTTACTTGCTTCTATGCAGCACAAAAGGAGAAAATTTGAAGGCCGTTTTCCATGCTGTTACACTGAATAGGATCAGTCTTTCAAGCTACCAAAAGGACACGCCATAAAAGTGGTCCATATGAGCCAAAATCTTCTGAAGCCATACAAAAGCTTTGTGGGAGAAACTGATGGAAAGAGTTAATTTATTTATATTTAAATTGGGTTTAAAAATCTTTCCTTTGCTTTGTTGAGTGTTTTCTGTAGAGTTCTATGGAGGCTGTACACCGTGTAGATGGCTAACATCAAAGTGATTTATTCTTAAATAGCCACTCATGAAGTACAGGTTCGCACAGCATGTTGCTAAACAAGACAAATTCTGTTTATTACATTTACATTTATGCATTTAGCAGACCCTTTTATCCAAAGCGACTTACAGTGCATTCAGGCTAACACTTTTTATTTTTTTTTATCCCTAACGTGTTCAAACCCACAACCTTTTGCGCTGCTAACGCAATGCTCTACCACTGAGCCACAGGAACCACTAATTCAACTAATTCCACAGGATTCCACTAATTATGACATAAGTTCTAAATACTCTGGGTTGACACTAATGAAAAGCGATCTTACAATACATAGCCTAGACCTTACATTTCTTTAAGAGTAGTTTAGTCAGGGTGTTTGAGTATCAAGTCTGTGATGGGAATACAGGGCCTCCACTATGAGATCAAATGTTGGCTGTCAAATAAACAGTGCAGATATAGGGCAGATTAATGAGGTACCTGATACTGCAGGTACAGCACTCTGTGGACCTACACGCCATGTTCACACCATGAAGGTTGTGTCTCAATGCACAAAACACATTCAGTTGAGATCTCAGTTTTAAAGTTGTCTGAACTGTTTTGTTTAAAGGGGAAGTGTCTGTTTTCTGCAGCATAGCAAGAGGACTGGTTTCAAAATTGACTGCTTTTATACATTTCCCCAAAAACGCTTTCCCTCTCTGACAAATGGGTCTGTATAAAGGTAATGTGTGTGATTTGTTTTGAAATACTACATGTCCCAGCTTAACTCTTTCCCCGCCTTGTGTTTTTCGAGATTTTCACTTAAATTTCATGGCCCCCTGATTTTCTTGAATATCTGATCATGCAATACATCAAAATAAAGATAAGACCCTCTACATTCAAAAAAAAAAAAAAAAAAAAAACTGTTTTATTCTAGTTTCAAGCATTGTTTTTTTTATCAACACTTGAATGAAGGGAGGTTTCATAAAAAAAAAGCAACATTTTGAGCAAAATCACACATTTCTGCATCTTCCTGGTCTGTGTTTTTGATCAGCACTTTCTATACTCATTCAGGAGATGCATAATAGCGCCTCTAGTGTATAACAGTGGAAACACAGAAAATTCCATGTTTGGCAGGGAAGTGTTGTCTCATGAATAACAGAAAATTCTGTGTTTAGTGGGGAAAGAGTTAAAGGGATAGTTCACCCAAAAATTTAAATTCTGTCATATGTTAAAGTGCATTTACGAGAGTACCCAGACTGTGCCTTTCTGGACCCTGACATGTCATGTCAGTGCTGTTTATACAAGGTCAGCCAGCCATTTGCGATCACGGGAACTTGAAGAAACTTGTACAAACATGGATGGGTGACATAAATGGAGATGGCTCCAGATGTAGTATGTAGTATTTGGTTTCCCAACAAGGTCCATCGCCCAACACTAAATTAATTTGCTGAATGCATAAACTGAATTTTCCTGCGCTCAAACCTGCCAATCTAAAGGAAACGCTGTGTATGGCATTTGAGGTAATTTGTGATTTACCATAGACTTAAATCAATTAAATAAATCAATAAATCAATTTGCAACTATAACTGTTTTTACACTTGTATACTAAACTTAGCAATAGACAACCACGGTGGACATGATTGTCACGGCGACTGTCACAGCCCAGATGTCTAAGTAAGTGGTTCTTTGCAAGAGTAAGCTGCTAGGTAGGTCAAACATGAGGCTATTTGACGTGTTTTGGTATGTATCAGATAAAAAGAAGAATTCCTTAATTCCGTATGCACACACTATCTGAATGACTTTCTGTGAGCACATACCTGAAACATTCACAGATAGAGCCACTGGTCTCGCATCGTGCAAGTGATGAATGGAATTTTTTTTTTTTTTTTTTTTTTTTTGTGGCTTATTGCACTTGAATGATCAAATACACAATGCTTGTGCCAAAATACCTGTCTTTGCGAGTATCCTTGTAAAAGTTGGTTGTGGCTTAATGCATACATATGGGGGGAAATCGGGTGTATATTGTCAACATAGTAAATCTGTGAATTAGCCTATGTCTTAAAAGAGACTGCAGCCCAATATACCTGTTGTTACCTGTTCCCTTAATGTAAATCAAAAAACAAAAGGCAAAGAAAATCACTCACTACTCTTCACTAAATCACTTTTGTTACTTTAATAACAATAAATGTATATTTAATTGTTACAGCAAAAACTATTTTTTAACTTATGTTAATTAGGCTAGTATTGGTTTTTTTTGGTAATATTGAAATTGGTGACAAGAATTATTACATTTCAATAGTAGTGGGCTTCAACATACTGCTTGTGAGTTAGTTTGATTGAGCCTGTTGCTGAAATCAATTCCTGTATGTTTACCTGGATGTTGACTGTTATACTGTGAGTGTAAGGAATTGTTTTTTGTTTTTTTCTAAAAGGTTGTGGAATTTTTTTTTTCAAACCTATGATAGCATTTTGTGGGCCAAACTCCAGACTCCTCAGGGACTTTTTAAAAAAAAAATTTGCAGGAAGATTTACTTCAATAAGTCAATAGTCTGAACCGTCTAGGCGTAAGCACAAGGTGAGGAAACAGTTAAAGTATTTGTGGGGAGACAGCAGTGCTGTTAGAAGGGGGTGTGCCGCGTTTCAGCCAGTCAGTCCAGCCCAGGTTTTAGGCTCCTCCTTTCTGTGCTGGAACTACTTGCACTGTAAGCTTTTTTCCCCTCTCTGCTTCCCTTTTGCTCTCTCTTTCTGGCACTCTCTCACTCTTTCTCGTACACTCTCTTGTGCATTCTTCTGCTGTTCACCAGTGTGCCGTGACTGTGGCCATGAGTTCTTGGGGGAAGGAAATTTCTTATACAGGAATAATTTAACATGTTTCATTAAATTTGTTTGTAATTGATATCTGAATCGTATAGAGGGGGGTCCAAAAGTCTGAGCAAAATAAAATGATTTCATTTAACAATTTTCTAGCTTATTCTTTATTTTATTTTATTTTTACACTGTATTTTACATGCATGAATCTAAAAGGATCATTCTGAAGTTTATTACAAAACATAAAAAGGACTGAACCAAGAAAACACTGTGTATATACACACAAACACACAAATATACTGTATATACACTTACATAAACACACACACGCGTAAATAAATAAATGAATACCTAATTTAGTAAATAAATAACATCACGGCTATATGTTTCTAGACATATACACTTTAAAAAAAGGTACAAAAGCTGTCACTGGGGCGGTACCCTTTCAAAAGGTACAAAATAATACCATTTTGGTACTGATGTTGTACATTTTATATACTAATATACAAAATCTAGGTGTAAATAAGGTACAGAGGTTAAAAAAAAAAAACGAAAATCTTATTGATCCAAAACATTTGAACTGCAGTTAATTTTTATTTTTAACTTTTACATCAATGATTTATGTGTGTATAGGGAATAAGGAAGGTTTTATTTGATATTTTATTTTAGCCTGTAATCTTTTATATTTCTGATTTTTGTCCTGTGTTAGCAGTCTAGTGCAGAGCTCTGTAAATGCCATGAGCACAATCCTTCTGGGAGCGTCCTGACCCTCCGTGCATCTCAGCACTGCTTAACGGCTGTTTATTTACCTTCAGGTTACTCATTACCCCAAATCCCATCACTTGTTTACCTTGTTACCCCTGATGATAAAGTACACGTAAAATCCATTTGGTATGACCCTGCTAGCAAAACAAGAATCTCCAGAGGCCTTGATTTTATGTATTATGCAGATCTTTTTCAATGTGAATCAATTCAGTTCAATTCAAGTTTATTTGTATAGCACTTTTCATGATGCAAATCGTTGCAAAGCAGCTTTACAGAAAATTAAAGTTTGTACATTATATTTAGTAATAGCTTATCAGTGGTGGCCATCTCAAGTTGATATCCATATGGCAGAAATGTACGGTAAAAATCAAGCAGTTAGTTAATGTCATGTAATGCAAAATTTGGTAGTTTTGTATGTTGTCTGAGGGTTGGCATCATCTGAGTTCCTCTGGGGGGGTTGGCATCTTCTCTTCTCAGGTGTTTGGTCATCTCAGATCTTTGTTATGGTTGGATCCAGACTGAAGCTTGTGTAATTCCTAGTTACCACGGGATGCCAATCCATGGCAGAAACAGAGAAGGTTATAGAGAAAAATTAGCGTAGCTGCTGTTTCAACTAAGCAAAAAATGTGTTCAACCCAAGCAAAAGAATGAAAATGGGCATTTGATCAGATGAAACTGAAGTACAAGGTTATGAGATACATTATGTGAATGCTTGGCTAAAGAGATTTGTCTTTAATCTAGATTTAAAATGGTCCTATTATGCTCTTTTTACAAAGTCTTGATTTTGTTTTGGGGTGTACTAGAACATGCTCTCATGCTTGGTTGTTCGGAAACACATTATTTTTCACATAATTTACATCATTATAATACCTTTCTCCCCATCCTGGCACAAACAGCTCAGTTAGTTCTGAGTTTGATGTAGGCCCACCTTCTGAAAAACGAAATGTGATGTGATTGGTTAGCTGTCCCAGTGCATTGTGATTGGAGAACAGCTTAGACAGTGTTTCAGTACTGCCCGCCCCTTGCCAAAGCAACAAGTTCCATCTACTCCGGTATAGTTAAGGATGGCGTCAATAATGCCATATCAGTTTAAGCCAGTTTCAGACCCCGAGAATATTGAACAAGAGGATCGCGCATAACCTTTGCATGCACAGATTTTGCAAGACATATTAGAGTGGTAACTAGGGTTGGGCTGATAGACGATGCCATTGTCCATCGCTGATGGCTGATAGACATCACGATGTTGAGCCGGCAACAGCACATTTTACAAGATTAGATGTTTTGTCAGTTGTGCTCAGAATCTAAAAATCATTTACCATCGTCCTCAGTCAGCTCTCCTACTTACTGTGTTTATGTGGTAAGTAAATGTATTTACTTTATGTAATGTAATGAAACAGGCAACCATTAGCAAACGTTAATTGTTTTCCGTGCCTTTCGGAATACGGGTTCACTCTTCGGGCACACACCAAAAAACAACTGCATTTACTATGTACAGATAAGTGCAATGTTAATATGAATTATGTTTATTGTTCTTTAATTCTAACACTATAACATGAATTGCAGTGAAACTGTTATACAGTTGAAGTTATTTATACCATAGTCTCATAATTGAAGTGTTAATTCTGCAGAATACATCTTTGTCCAGTATTGTACTGTCAGCAATTTATACAAATCTTTTCAGAACTGTAACATACATATTTACATACATAATTATTAAGGTGCATGTGTAGTAACTGTGTTAAAATGCCCAGCGAGGTAGAAAACATCTGCTTCAAGGAAATTCAGAATGCACTGGGGTGAGAAAAAAAAATAGTTTCTTCGACAATGGGCCGCTTTGTAACATCACAAAACCCCAAAAACAATGCTGTAGTCCAAACGAGCCGTTCGTTCGATATTTTTTTTAAAACAAAATATCTCCCTTTGGAGTGGACTTGATTTGTAACTTTGTAGATCTTTTTTATGCCCAAACATACACACTGACTGAACCCCAAAAGCTATCAGGAAGGCTATTCCAGAGTTTGCAAGGCCAAATGTGAAAAAGCTTTACCTCCTTTAATGGACTTTGCTATCCTAGGTACTACCAAGCATCCAGAGTTTTGCGACCTTAGGGAGCGGGATGTATTGTGGCGTGATGGAAGACTAGTTAGGTACGCAGGAGCTAAACCATTTAGGGCAGGGATAGGCAACTCCGGTCCTGGAGGGCCACTATCCTGCAGAGTTTAGCTTCAGCCCTCATAAAAACTCACCTGCCTGTATCTATCTAGTAATCCCGAAAACACTGATTGCCTTGTTCAGGTGTGTTTAATTAGGGTTGGAGCTAAACTCTGCAGGACAGTGGCCCTCCAGGACCGAAGTTGCCTATCCCTGATTTAGGGCCTTAAAAGTAAGTAGTAATATTTTGTAACTGATACGGAACTTAATAGGTAGCCAAGCAGAGACTGTAAAATTGGTGTAATATGATCATATTTTCTTCACCTGCTAAGGACTCTAGCCGCTGCATTTTGGACTACCTGTAGCTTGTTTATTGAAGATGCACGGCAACCACCTAGCAGTGTATTACAATAGTCTAGGGCTGTGCGATATGACGATATATATCGGATGAACGAAATAAAAAGTCTATTGTTTCATATTATGCTCTATCTTTTATTTCGTTGTGTCACAAAATAAATTTTTTATGGTAATACTTTTTCATCATTTGGATGGCTGTGATCTTTACACGCTACCACGTGGCATGTTGCGGAGACAGAAGCAGGTGGAGAATGACGATCCAGGACAAAACAAGGAGCTCGTTCCTAAACGAGGGACTACATCTGTAGCATGGACATGCGTTTTTAAGCACTGCAGTTTTAAACCAACTGATTTTTAAGCCATTGAAACAAACAACAGAGCTAACTTATATGTGTCCACGTCTCTGTTTCTGTGTGAGAGGAGCGCACATTTTTTTCTCACTTTATTGACTTTGAACGGTTACATAAACACACTTCTGTACATCAGAATCCCTGTCTTTGCAAGTATCCTCATAAACACATTGGTTTAGGTCTTGAGAAAGTAAACAGCTGAAAAAGAAAACTCATATGTAACAGTATATTGGATCCGGACTTCAGTCTTAAAGGGGAAGCTGTCCAATGTTTCTTCCGTCTGCCATTCATATTAATCAAACAACAGTGAGAGAAAATCTCTAGGTAGGTAGGTAGGTAGGTAGGTAGGTAGATAGATACATAGATTTTAACATCATAAAAACAAAAAACAACTAATATCGTTATCGTGATATAAAATTATTTATATTGTGATATAAGATTTAGGTCATATAACGATAACAATGATTTAATAATATTGAGAAACAGTTCTTCTGCTGCAGGTAACAACTCTTTCAGTAATTTTAGATCTAACTGTCCTATAGTTGTAAAGCACTGCAGTTTTGAATGACATTAGCTTCTTTTTTTATTATTGTTATATTATTACACATATGTATATGTAAAAGAAAAAAGAGATCAGACCCCCTGATAGTTTTGAATGTACTCTGCAGCAGAGAGTACGTGATCATTCGCATTCACTTGCCCTAGTTACACAATACACTGTATGTGCCCTAGGCATGTGTACATGTAAAATAATATCAGATAGCCTAGAGCACATTATTCTTTAAAATAAAACATCTATTTTAAATAAGCACTTGGAGTTGCAATTATTACAGTTTTACTCTAAATTTCTCACTGTGGAGCTGAAGCTTTCTTCTACTAGGTTTTCTTCTATGTGACAAAGATTAGCAGAAGATTAGAAGATTACCATCATTTTATTTTAAAGGTTATAACACTGGATGTGGTTGGTTCCAAAATCAGGTGATAGCCTTTGGCTGGCCTGCTCTCTAGATATTCTGGTAGACCATTTGCATTTCCTGTCACACATCAGCATGTAGCTTGTAGTGACTGGTATTTGCTTTTAGCAGTAATTGGTAAAGCAACATTAACATTTCACTTAACACTTCCATAGGGATCAGCACTGACCCTTAATTAGTCGTGTGAAGCAAGACTTGATCACCATATAAACCCACTTTGCATTTTGATTGGCTGGCCAGGAACTGGCAACTTAGAATAAATGATATTGTTTGAACATTATGTAAAGTTTTTTTGGAAATATACAATATGCCACAGCAGTAGACTTACATTTAAATTATACTAAATATAACAGCTGTGACATAAATGAATTTAGGTAAAGTCTATCTAACTTTTGTCAATATATTGCACATCCAATTAAATATAAAAAGTGAGTAACCTGCTCTCTTGATTGTTATTGTGCAATTAAAACAGCTTGGTTATGTTTGCAATGAACAAGTAAAAAGTTCACTACACTGACTTTAGCTTATTGCTTGTTTTGCTTGAGTGGAGCAACATACTTTCAAATTAATGCATGTAGCCACCCACAACCTAACCATAAGCTCCACACTTCAGCAGTGGTAAATGAAAAACTTAAATTTGACAAACTCTTTTAAATGTCAAACATAACTGAACATTAAACTCTAACACAAATATCTAAAATATTACTTTATTTCAACATTCATTCTCCTGGTCCAGTCCTATGCAAAACATTCTGAGAACTAAACATCCAATGCCCAGTTTCAGCTGGTGAAAGAAAAATGATTCAGGTAGTTTCAACAACTTAAGTAGAAGCTAAATGTTCAGCTATTGTGTTGCTTTTAAGTGCATTTAAGAAGCAGCAAAAATCTTTTCTTCTTTTTTTTTCTTTTTTTTTTCTTTTTTTTGCAGTGCACTTTTTCATTCAGCACTTGAAAGCTGACATTCACTTGTTATCCAGCATTTCACTCCAGTGTTAAAGGCTAAATGGCATTAGGGAAGTTGGCTAGCCTTCAGTTGTTATGTCGCTGGGCAAGATATCGCATGTAATGTGAATCTTTTGAGAGACACATTATAGAGGAGGGGTTTGTTGACCTGGATTAAACCTGTCTCGAGCACAGCACAATAGCCTGCATTTTCAATGATGTAGGTCATTGATCAGAGCGCTGGGCGCCAGGCTAGCAGGCAACAGCAGTATCCGTCTCCATCCAGAAACCTTAGCCTGGAAATGTGATGCCTATTATTCTACCCATTCTGTATTGTGCTTGGGGAGAACAGTAGTTTTCAAGTCCCACAATTATTTGGGTTTCATCCAGTGTTTTCAAATTGGACTGTAGTTTGATGTATTTATAGTAAGCTTGTTTTGCATTTCACTTTAAATAGAAGTTGACATCCATTTAATAAGAGGCTTCATAATGAGGCTAGTTTCATCCCCATGAATGAAATGTTTTATTGGTTTGCTTTATTTGATTTTTGTATATGTGTTACTTAGTTGAACGTGGACTAGTCTAGATGTTGCAGTGTGCTTAAATGGCACTTCACTATGAATATATAACTGATCAGATTGAATGCCTTGTTGCTTGATTTTAGTGTTCTGTTTCTTTGTGATTGACTTTGTACCTTCAAATAAAACATTTTTCAATTATTCTTTAAAAAGTTTGTTTAAAATACACAAGAATCTTTAATAAAACATGATGTGAGCTTAATGGGAACAGGGGTGTGCTTAAAGGGTACAAAAATGTACCCATTAAACACAGACTTTTTGCATTTAATGATGTATATCTTAATTGAAATGCTTTTGTCATTTAAAATAAAATATTATTGTGTGAGAGATTAATATTTTATTTTAACATAACTTGTTGTACTGAAACCAATATCTTATGCACTAAAAATGTCTCAATGTAGATTTAGTTACGTTTACCCTAAATATTTTTTTTCTTTAATTTTGCAAAGAGGACCAAAATTAAATGTGGTAGTAAATCCACTAAATTATAGTTCCATGTTTGAGTCTCTGATGTAGGGCTGGGCAATTTGGCAAACAATTGAAATCTTTTTTTTTTTTATTTTAAGAACATATGACTGTTTCCTGATTTTTAAGATTTTTTACTAGTCAACTTGAATTTGTAACTACAACATGAAGTAACTTTTTCTTTATCAACCCTCTAGTTAATTCTATTCCAAGTGCACCACACATGAAGTTGTCAACATGATGTAAATGTTAAACAAATAACTTGTTGAATATCTTACCAGAAAATATCCATGAACTACATCTTGTACAACTTCTTATACATATTATATGTTCAGATATAATATGAGGAAAGTTCTTTTAAAAATCTCAAAAGTCAAGGTAATTGAAAATCAAAATGACTTAAGGTATAACACAAGCAGACTATTATTAACTATAAATGTTCTCTAAAAATAACAGCAGCTTTCAGCCTGTCACCATGATGCAAAACATGAAATATCAGACATACAGTACAGTAGTAGTTCTTTACAGGTTTTTTTTTTATTTCGATAGCGCTGCTTTTCCATTGTTTTGTCTATGTACTGTAA